>VCAZ01000013.1:2035175-2482675 GCA_005784505.1 Bagarius yarrelli
TTACAATCTCCATCCTGATCAGTTACACCTCCTGTATCTGCTGTTCTGCGATAACAACGAGGAGAAGCATTAGTCTTTCGCTATACAGTATGTTTTAGAGAATTGTCTTTTTATGACCTGAAATTTTTTTGCTTGTTTGTTAATTAACGACTTTTTTTGCCTTACAGAGCCTGACACTGTTAACAACCTTTACATAATGTACAACTGGCCTCATTTTACTGATTGGACTGAACATGGGGAATTTCCCATTATCTAATTGAATATGCGTATTTTAATATAACATTCAATACAACTACTGAAAACACCAGGATTAACATAACTAATCTGACTCCTGGAGTTGCAATACACATTCAAGTGTTTGCAGTTGCTGCAGATAAAATACAGAAGGAAATTACAGCTCCATTTCCAGTTTACACAAGTAGATATGCATTAGAAAATATTGCATTAACTTCTTGAATATTTTGGTACGAAGTGATGAATAGTAATGCTGCAGTTAACATTACATGTGGACAAGAGTGTTGTTTTTTTCTTGTTACCATTGTCGCCAGCTTATGTTGTAATCAGACCCTCCCCTCCAATTCCCCTCCCAGTGATTTGAAACGGTCCATCCCTCTAGAGGGAGACCAGGTCCGGGAACCATGCTCGGCCTGTCCAGAAAGGGGCTACCAGGAGAAGTTCTACTCCTTTTTGTATCACTCTGTCTAGAACTACCAGGGGCTGCAACGATCGGGAAGAACACGTACAGATGCAGCTTTGGCCATGTCTACCCATGGCGTCTAGTCTAGAGGTGGGGCTAGAGGTGGCAATTAGAACTAGAGAGGGCAGTTTTGTCGTCTATCTGCACTCTGACGAAGCATTTTTTTTGTAATTCGCCACTTCTCATTTTCGAAAGACTTTGATCCTGCGAGTGGATCACCCCACTGGAAAAACCCTTTGGTTATTAGCCATCACTGTGGTGGTCTCATATGCAGCAGGTCCAAAACATATCACGATGGAGCTGTTGCCATGAAGCCACAGTAGCTCCTCTATAATTTTCTTATATTTTGCCCCATACCTAAATTCCTTAGCGATTGCTAAAATTGCCTCCACTCTGCCCATGTATAAGCCTGGCATGCATTGCGCGACCGAATTCCAGACGACTCCTAGATAGGTGGCGAATTGGGCTAGGAAGGAAACACTGTTCGTAGTGTCGACTCATTACCCTAGTTTTTTAAATGTGCGCAAGGATCTCACTGCCGAACCGCCTGTTGTTGTGACTGTGGTAGTATTAGCCAGTTGTATATTTTAGTTCAGTATACGCATATCCTGGAGTCACATAGGAGTCAGTGCTGCATTCATGTAACTTGTTCAAACATACAAGGTGAAAAGGAGAGGTCAAACGAAAGCACCCGGTACTGGATACTTCACCACTGAAATTAAACCTCAAGACCTTTCTGTGTTTGTGGAAGGATAGGTGTATGTAAATAAGCTTCTTTGAGATCTATAGTGAAAAAACAGTCCTCTGACATTATCTGTGAGGCTTCTTTCTTTACAGTCAACATTTTGAACTGCAAACTTCTTACTGAATGGTTTAAACGAGGCATGTCTACAATGGGGTGCCAGCCCACCATTTTTCTTCAGAAATATGAAGTATTAACTGTAAAAGCCTGACTGCTCTTGGTGGGGTGGGATTCTTTCCATTACTCCTTTTGCCAAGAGTGTCGTCACTTATTGTCTCATAACCAGAACGTGCTCGAGGGCTACCCTCGAGCGTAGTACCCACAGGAAGGCTGGCGGATGTGATCCAAATTGGATCCTGTATCTACTTTGCACTGTACGCAGGACCAATTGCGAGACACTCGGTTGACACTGCCATTCTTTTATTAAGTCTCCTGAGGGAATCATTCACTTAAGGCTGACTTCCTGTGTATTTGGAGCGGGACACTTTGACCCGAAGCGGATTTCCAGAAGGGGTTTAGGGTGCCGACCAAGGAGCTATATTTATGCTCCTTGGTTGTTGTAGGACAACACATGGGTCGTACCAGGTTGGGGCGAACCCAGTAGTCGGAGCCCTTTGGCAGAGCCTATGGTTTGAAGCAACCCTGGTGGTAGGGTTGGTAAAGTATCTCCCTGGGGACACCAGGAGGGTTTGGGTAAAAGTGGATGTTTTTTTTTAAGTTGGTTTGTTGTGAAGCTTCGGGTTTCCTAAAGACGATGGAGCTGTAGAGGACAGATACTCGCTAGTGTCTATTCCACCTTAGGCATCATCTAGTACCCCGTGCTCCCTAGGACGAAAATTTTAGACTCAGTGTAAAAGACCTTAGTGTGACCAGATAAAAAAAAATACATGTTGCAGCTGTTCGATGTGGATTTTTTGTCACATACTGAAACGATTGATCTTTGACATGTACTCACAGAACCTGGTGTTCCAAGTGATCTCAGAGTGCCTGAAATTACAACAAGTTCATTGTTTTTGAACTGGACTTCACCAATAGGAGAAAGCTTTTTCTTTAAATTACAGTGGAGCAATAACAACATGACATTTAATTCAACCACCATGAAAACTTTCATTAACATTACTAATCTCAATCCTGGAGTCAGTTACACCTTCCTGGTATCTGCTGTTGCTGCAGATAATACAACAGAAGGAGAAGCAATTAGTCTTTCAGCCTATACAAGTATGTTTTAGAGAATTGTCTTTTTATTTGACATGAAATTTTTTTGCTTGTTTGTTAATTTTAACGGACTTTTGTTTGCCTTTACAGAGCCTGACACTGTTAACAACCTTTTAGCAGTTAATGTTACAACTGCCTCCATTTTACTGTATTGGACTGAAGCCATGGGGGAAATTTCCCATTATCTAATTGAATATGAGTATTTTAATATAACAGTCAATACAACTACTGAAAACACCAGGATTAACATAACTAATCTGACTCCTGGAGTGCAATACACATTCAAAGTGTTTGCAGTTGCTGCAGATAAAATAACAGAAGGAAATTACAGCTCCATTTCAGTTTACACAAGTAAGATATGCATTAGAAATATTGCATTAACTTCTTGAATATTTTGGTACGAAAGATGAATAGTAATGCTGCAGTTAACATTACATGTTGACAAGAGTGTTTTTTTCTTGTTACCATTGTCGCCAGCTTATGTTGTAATCAGACCCTCCCCTCCAATTCCCCTCCCAGTGATTTGAAACGGTTATCCCTCTAGGAGGGAGACCAGGTCCGGGAACCATGCTCGGCCTGTCCAGAAAGGGGCTACCAGGAGAAGTTCTACTCCTTTTTGTATCACTCTGTCTAGAACTACCAGGGGCTGCACGATCGGGAAGAACACGTACAGATGCAGCTTTGGCCATGTCTACACCATGGCGTCTAGTCTAGAGGTGGGGCTAGAGGTGGCAATTAGAACTAGAGAGGGCAGTTTGTCGTCTATCTGCACTCTGACGAAGCATTTTTGTAATTCGCCACTTCTCATTTTCGAAAGACTTTGATCCTGCGGAGTGGATCACCCCACATGGAAAACCCTTTGGTTATTAGCCATCACTGTGGTGGTCTCATATGCAGCAGTCCAAAACATATCACGATGGATGCTGTTGCCATGAAGCCCAGTAGCCTCTATAATTTTCTTATATTTTGCCCATACCTAAATTCCTTAGCGATTGCTAAAATTGCCTCCACTCTGCCATGTATAAGCCTGGCATGCATTGCGACCGAATTCCAGACGACTCCTAGATAGGTGGCGAATTGGGCTAGGAAGGAAACACTGTTCGTAGTGTCGACTCATTACCCTAGTTTTTAAATGTGCGCAAGGATCTCACTGCCGAACCGCCTGTTGTTGTGACTGTGTAGTATTAGCCAGTTTGATATTTTAGTTCAGTATACGCATATCCTGGAGTCACATAGGAGTCAGTGCTGCATTCATGTAACTTGTTCAAACATACAAGGTGAAAAGGAGAGGTCAAACGAAAGAACCCGGTACTGGATACTTCACCACTGAAATTAAACCTCAAGACCTTTCTGTGTTGTGGAAGGATAGGTGTATGTAAATAAGCTTCTTTGAGATCTATAGTGAAAAAACAGTCCTCTGACATTATCTGTGAGGCTTCTTTCTTTACAGTCAACATTTTGAACTGCAAACTTCTTACTGAATGGTTTAAACGAGGCATGTCTACAATGGGGTGCAGCCCCACCATTTTTCTTCAGAAATATGAAGTATTAACTGTAAAGCCTGACTGCTCTTGGTGGGGTGGGATTCTTTCCATTACTCCTTTTGCCAAGAGTGTCGTCACTTATTGTCTCTCATAACCAGAACGTGCTCGAGGGCTACCCTCGCGAGCGTAGTACCCACATGAAGGCTGGCGGATGTGATCCAAATTGGATCCTGTATCTACTTTGCACTGTACGCAGGACCAATTGCGAGACACTCGGTTGACACTGCCATTCTTTTACTAAGTCTCCTGAGGGAATCATTCACTTAAGGCTGACTTCCTGTGTATTTGGAGCGGGACACTTTGACCCCGAAGCGGATTTCCAGAAGGGTTTTAGGGTGCCGACCAAGGAGCTATATTTATGCTCCTTGGTTGTTGTAGGGACAACACATGGGTCGTACCAGGTTTTGGGGCGAACCCAGTAGTCGGAGCCCTTTGTAGGGCAGAGCCTATGGTTTTGAAGCAACCCTGGTGGTAGGGTTGGTAAGTATCTCCCTGGGGACAACACCAGGAGGGTTGGGTAAAAGTGGATGTTTTTTTTAAGTTGTTTGTTGTGAAGCTTCGGGTTTCCTAAAGACGATGGAGCTGTAGAGGACAGATAGCTCGCTAGTGTCTATTCCACCTTAGGCATCATCTAGTACCCGTGCTCCCTAGGACGAAAATTTTAGACTCAGTGTACAAAGACCTTTAGTGTGACCAGATAAAAAAAAATACATGTTGCAGCTGTTCGATGTGGATTTTTTTGTCACATACTGAAACGATGATCTTTGACATGTACTCACAGAACCTGGTGTTCCAAGTGATCTCAGAGTGCCTGAAATTACAACAAGTTCATTGTTTTGAACTGGACTTCACCATAGGAATAGGAGAAAGCTTTTTCTTTAAATTACAGTGGAGCAATAACAACATGACATTTAATTCAACCACCATGAAAACTTTCATTAACATTACTAATCTCAATCCTGGAGTCAGTTACACCTTCCTGGTATCTGCTGTTGCTGCAGATAATACAACAGAAGGAGAAGCAATTAGTCTTTCAGCCTATACAAGTATGTTTTACGAGAATTGTCTTTTTATTTGACCTGAAATTTTTTTTTGCTTGTGTTTGTTAATTTTAACGGACTTTTGTTTGCCTTTACAGAGCCTGACACTGTTAACAACCTTTTAGCAGTTTAATGTTACAACTGCCTCCATTTTACTGTATTGGACTGAAGCCATGGGGGAAATTTCCCATTATCTAATTGAATATGAGTATTTTAATATAACAGTCAATACAACTACTGAAAACACCAGGATTAACATAACTAATCTGACTCCTGGAGTGCAATACACATTCAAAGTGTTTGCAGTTGCTGCAGATAAAATACAGAAGGAAATTACAGCTCCATTTCAGTTTACACAAGTAAGATATGCATTAGAAATATTGCATTAACTCTTGAAATATTTTGGTACGAAGGATAAATAGTAATGCTGCTGCAGTTAACATTACATGTTGACAAGAGTGTTTTTTTCTTGTTACCATTGTCCGCCAGCTTATGTTGTAATCAGACCCCTCCCCTCCAATTCCCCTCCCAAGTGACGATTTGAAAACGGTCATTCCCTCTAGGAGGGAGACCAGGTCCGGGAACCATGCTCGGCCTGGTCCAGAAAGGGGCTACCAGGAGGAAGAAGTTCTACTCCTTTTTGTATCACTCTGTCTAGAACTACCAGGGGCTGCACGATCGGGGGAAGAACACGTACAGATGCAGCTTTGGCCATGTCTACACCATGGCGTCTAGTCTAGAGGTGGGGCTAGAGGTGGCAATTAGAACTAGAGAGGGCAGTTTGTCGTCTATCTGCACTCTGACGAAGCATTTTTGTAATTCGCCACTTCTCATTTTCGAAAGACTTTGATCCTGCGGAGTGGATCACCCCACATGGAAAACCCTTTGGTTATTAGCCATCACTGTGGTGGTCTCATATGCAGCAGTCCAAAACATATCACGATGGATGCTGTTGCCATGAAGCCCAGTAGCCTCTATAATTTTTCTTATATTTTGCCCATACCTAAATTCCTTAGCGATTGCTAAAATTGCCTCCACTCTGCCATGTATAAGCCTGGCATGCATTGCGACCGAATTCCAGACGACTCCTAGATAGGTGGCGAATTGGGCTAGGAAGGAAACACTGTTCGTAGTGTCGACTCATTACCCTAGTTTTTAAATGTGCGCAAGGATCTCACTGCCGAACCGCCTGTTGTTGTGACTGTGGTAGTATTAGCCAGTTGTATATTTAGTTCAGTATACGCATATCCTGGAGTCACATAGGAGTCAGTGCTGCATTCATGTAACTTGTTCAAACATACAAGGTGAAAAAGGAGAGGTCAAACGAAAGAACCCGGTACTGGATACTTCACCACTGAAATTAAACCTCAAGACCTTTCTGTGGTTGTGGAAGGATAGGTGTATGTAAATAAGCTTCTTTGAGATCTATAGTGAAACAACAGTCCTCTGACATTATCTGTGAGGCTTCTTTCTTTACAGTCAGTCAACATTTTTGAACTGCAAACTTCTTACTGAATGGTTTAAAAACGAGGCATGTCTACAATGGGGTGCAGCCCACCATTTTTCTTCAGAAATATGAAGTATTAACTGTAAAAGCCTGACTGCTCTTGGTGGGTGGGATTCTTTCCATTACTCCTTTTGCCAAGAGTGTCGTCACTTATTGTCTCATAACCAGAACGTGCTCGAGGGCTACCCTCGAGCGTAGTACCCACATGAAGGCTGGCGGATGTGATCCAAATTGGATCCTGTATCTACTTTTGCACTGTACGCAGGACCAATTGCGAGACACTCGGTTGACACTGCCATTCTTTTACTAAGTCTCCTGAGGGAATCATTCACTTAAGGCTGACTTCCTGTGTATTTGGAGCGGGACACTTTGACCCGAAGCGGATTTCCAGAAGGGGTTTAGGGTGCCGACCAAGGAGCTATATTTATGCTCCTTGGTTGTTGTAGGGACAACACATGGGTCGTACCAGGTTGGGGCGAACCCAGTAGTCGGAGCCCTTTGGCAGAGCCTATGGTTTGAAGCAACCCTGGTGGTAGGGTGGTGGTGGTAAAGTATCTCCCTGGGGACACCAGGAGGGTTTGGGTAAAAGTGGATGTGTTTTTTTAAGTTGTTTGTTGTGAAGCTTCGGGTTTCCTAAAGACGATGGAGCTGTAGAGGACAGATAGCTCGCTAGTGTCTATTCCACCTTAGGCATCATCTAGTACCCGTGCTCCCTAGGACGAAAATTTTAGACTCAGTGTACAAAGACCTTTAGTGTGACCAGATAAAAAAAAATACATGTACAGCTGTGCAGCTGTTCGATGTGGATTTTTGTCACATACTGACTGAAACGATGATCTTTGACATGTACTCACAGAACCTGGTGTTCCAAGTGATCTCAGAGTGCTACTGAAATTACAACAAGTTCATTGTTTTTGAACTGGACTTCACCAATAGGAGAAAGCTTTTTCTTTAAATTACAGTGGAGCAATAGCAATAACAACATGACATTTAATTCAACCACCATGAAAACTTTCATTAACATTACTAATCTCATCATCTGGAGTCAGTTACACCTTCCTGGTATCTGCTGTTGCTGCAGATAATACAACAGAAGGAGAAGCAATTAGTCTTTCAGCCTATACAAGTATGTTTAGAGAATTGTCTTTTTATTTGACCATGAAATTTTTTTTGCTTGTTTGTTAATTTTAACGGACTTTTGTTTGCCTTTACAGAGCCTGACACTGTTAACAACCTTTTAGCAGTTAATGTTACAACTGCCTCCATTTTACTGTATTGGACTGAAGCCATGGGGGAAATTTCCCATTATCTAATTGAATATATGAGTATTTTTAATATAACAGTCAATACAACTACTGAAAACACCAGGATTAACATAACTAATCTCTGACTCCTGGAGTGCAATACACATTCAAAGTGTTTGCAGTTGCTGCAGATAAAATAACAGAAGGAAATTACAGCTCCATTTCAGTTCAGCTACACAAGTAAGATATGCATAGACTAGAAATATTGCATTAATTTCTTGAATATTTTGGTACGAAGGATAATAGTAATGCTGCAGTTAACATTACATGTTGACAAGAGTGTTTTTTTCTTGTTACCATTGTCGCCAGCTTATGTTGTAATCAGACCCTCCCCTCCAATTCCCCTCCCAGTGATTTGAAACGGTTATCCCTCTAGGAGGGAGACCAGGTCCGGGAACCATGCTCGGCCTGTCCAGAAAGGGGCTACCAGGAGAAGTTCTACTCCTTTTTGTATCACTCTGTCTAGAACTACCAGGGGCTGCACGATCGGGAAGAACACGTACAGATGCAGCTTTGGCCATGTCTACACCATGGCGTCTAGTCTAGAGGTGGGGCTAGAGGTGGCAATTAGAACTAGAGAGGGCAGTTTGTCGTCTATCTGCACTCTGACGAAGCATTTTTGTAATTCGCCACTTCTCATTTTCGAAAGACTTTGATCCTGCGGAGTGGATCACCCCACATGGAAAACCCTTTGGTTATTAGCCATCACTGTGGTGGTCTCATATGCAGCAGTCCAAAACATATCACGATGGATGCTGTTGCCATGAAGCCCAGTAGCCTCTATAATTTTCTTATATTTTGCCCATACCTAAATTCCTTAGCGATTGCTAAAATTGCCTCCACTCTGCCATGTATAAGCCTGGCATGCATTGCGACCGAATTCCAGACGACTCCTAGATAGGTGGCGAATTGGGCTAGGAAGGAAACACTGTTTCGTAGTGTCGACTCATTACCCTAGTTTTTAAATGTGCGCAAGGATCTCACTGCCGAACCGCCTGTTGTTGTGACTGTGGTAGTATTAGCCAGTTGTATATTTAGTTCAGTATACGCATATCCTGGAGTCACATAGGAGTCAGTGCTGCATTCATGTAACTTGTTCAAACATACAAGGTGAAAAGGAGAGGTCAAACGAAAGAACCCGGTACTGGATACTTCACCACTGAAATTAAACCTCAAGACCTTTCTGTGTTGTGGAAGGATAGGTGTATGTAAATAAGCTTCTTTGAGATCTATAGTGAAAAAAACAGTCCTCTGACATTATCTGTGAGGCTTCTTTCTTTACAGTCAACATTTTGAACTGCAAACTTCTTACTGAATGGTTTAAACGAGGCATGTCTACAATGGGGTGCAGCCCACCATTTTTTCTTCAGAAATATGAAGTATTAACTGTAAAAGCCTGACTGCTCTTGGTGGGGTGGGATTCTTTTCCATTACTCCTTTTGCCAAGAGTGTCGTCACTTATTGTCTCATAACCAGAAACGTGCTCGAGGGCTACCCTCGAGCGTAGTACCCACATGAAGGCTGGCGGATGTGATCCAAATTGGATCCTGTATCTACTTTGCACTGTACGCAGGACCAATTGCGAGACACTCGGTTGACACTGCCATTCTTTTACTAAGTCTCCTGAGGGAATCATTCACTTAAGGCTGACTTCCTGTGTATTTGGAGCGGGACACTTTGACCCCGAAGCGGATTTCCAGAAGGGGTTTAGGGTGCCGACCAAGGAGCTATATTTATGCTCCTTGGTTGTTGTAGGGACAACACATGGGTCGTACCAGGTTGGGGCGAACCCAGTAGTCGGAGCCCTTTGGCAGAGCCTATGGTTTGAAGCAACCCTGGTGGTAGGGTTGGTAAAGTATCTCCCTGGGGACACCAGGAGGGTTTTGGGTAAAAGTGGATGTTTTTTTTTAAGTTGTTTGTTGTGAAGCTTCGGGTTTCCTAAAGACGATGGAGCTGTAGAGGACAGATAGCTCGCTAGTGTCTATTCCACCTTAGGCATCATCTAGTACCCGTGCTCCCTAGGACGAAAATTTTAGACTCAGTGTACAAAGACCTTTAGTGTGACCAGATAAAAAAAATACATGTTGCAGCTGTTCGATGTGGATTTTTGTCACATACTGAAACGATGATCTTTGACATGTACTCACAGAACCTGGTGTTCCAAGTGATCTCAGAGTGCCTGAAATTACAACAAGTTCATTGTTTTTGAACTGGACTTCACCAATAGGAGAAAGCTTTTTCTTTAAATTACAGTGGAGCAATAACAACATGACATTTAATTCAACCACCATGAAAACTTTCATTAACATTACTAATCTCAATCCTGGAGTCAGTTACACCTTCCTGGTATCTGCTGTTGCTGCAGATAATACAACAGAAGGAGAAGCAATTAGTCTTTCAGCCTATACAAGTATGTTTTAGAGAATTGTCTTTTTATTTGACCTGAAATTTTTTTTGCTTGTTTGTTAATTTTAACGGACTTTTGTTTGCCTTTACAGAGCCTGACACTGTTAACAACCTTTTAGCAGTTAATGTTACAACTGCCTCCATTTTACTGTATTGGACTGAAGCCATGGGGGAAATTTCCCATTATCTAATTGAATATGAGTATTTTAATATAACAGTCAATACAACTACTGAAAACACCAGGATTAACATAACTAATCTGACTCCTGGAGTGCAATACACATTCAAAGTGTTTGCAGTTGCTGCAGATAAAATAACAGAAGGAAATTACAGCTCCATTTCAGTTTACACAAGTAAGATATGCATTAGAAATATTGCATTAACTTCTTGAATATTTTGGTACGAAGGATAAATAGTAATGCTGCAGTTAACATTACATGTTGACAAGAGTGTTTTTTTCTTGTTACCATTGTCGCCAGCTTATGTTGTAATCAGACCCTCCCCTCCAATTCCCCTCCCAGTGATTTGAAACGGTTATCCCTCTAGGAGGGAGACCAGGTCCGGGAACCATGCTCGGCCTGTCCAGAAAGGGGCTACCAGGAGAAGTTCTACTCCTTTTTGTATCACTCTGTCTAGAACTACCAGGGGCTGCACGATCGGGAAGAACACGTACAGATGCAGCTTTGGCCATGTCTACACCATGGCGTCTAGTCTAGAGGTGGGGCTAGAGGTGGCAATTAGAACTAGAGAGGGCAGTTTGTCGTCTATCTGCACTCTGACGAAGCATTTTTGTAATTCGCCACTTCTCATTTTCGAAAGACTTTGATCCTGCGGAGTGGATCACCCCACATGGAAAACCCTTTGGTTATTAGCCATCACTGTGGTGGTCTCATATGCAGCAGTCCAAAACATATCACGATGGATGCTGTTGCCATGAAGCCCAGTAGCCTCTATAATTTTCTTATATTTTGCCCATACCTAAATTCCTTAGCGATTGCTAAAATTGCCTCCACTCTGCCATGTATAAGCCTGGCATGCATTGCGACCGAATTCCAGACGACTCCTAGATAGGTGGCGAATTGGGCTAGGAAGGAAACACTGTTCGTAGTGTCGACTCATTACCCTAGTTTTTAAATGTGCGCAAGGATCTCACTGCCGAACCGCCTGTTGTTGTGACTGTGGTAGTATTAGCCAGTTGTATATTTAGTTCAGTATACGCATATCCTGGAGTCACATAGGAGTCAGTGCTGCATTCATGTAACTTGTTCAAACATACAAGGTGAAAAGGAGAGGTCAAACGAAAGAACCCGGTACTGGATACTTCACCACTGAAATTAAACCTCAAGACCTTTCTGTGTTGTGGAAGGATAGGTGTATGTAAATAAGCTTCTTTGAGATCTATAGTGAAAAAACAGTCCTCTGACATTATCTGTGAGGCTTCTTTCTTTACAGTCAACATTTTGAACTGCAAACTTCTTACTGAATGGTTTAAACGAGGCATGTCTACAATGGGGTGCAGCCCCCACCATTTTTCTTCAGAAATATGAAGTATTAACTGTAAAAGCCTTGACTGCTCTTGGTGGGGTGGGATTCTTTCCATTACTCCTTTTGCCAAGAGTGTCGTCACTTATTGTCTCATAACCAGAACGTGCTCGAGGGCTACCCTCGAGCGTAGTACCCACATGAAGGCTGGCGGATGTGATCCAAATTGGATCCTGTATCTACTTTGCACTGTACGCAGGACCAATTGCGAGACACTCGGTTGACACTGCCATTCTTTTACTAAGTCTCCTGAGGGAATCATTCACTTAAGGCTGACTTCCTGTGTATTTGGAGCGGGACACTTTGACCCCGAAGCGGATTTCCAGAAGGGGTTTAGGGTGCCGACCAAGGAGCTATATTTATGCTCCTTGGTTGTTGTAGGGACAACACATGGGTCGTACCAGGTTGGGGCGAACCCAGTAGTCGGAGCCCTTTGGCAGAGCCTATGGTTTGAAGCAACCCTGGTGGTAGGGTTGGTAAAGTATCTCCCTGGGGACACCAGGAGGGTTTGGGTAAAAGTGGATGTTTTTTTTAAGTTGTTTGTTGTGAAGCTTCGGGTTTCCTAAAGACGATGGAGCTGTAGAGGACAGATAGCTCGCTAGTGTCTATTCCACCTTAGGCATCATCTAGTACCCGTGCTCCCTAGGACGAAAATTTTAGACTCAGTGTACAAAGACCTTTAGTGTGACCAGATAAAAAAAAATACATGTTGCAGCTGTTCGATGTGGATTTTTGTCACATACTGAAACGATGATCTTTGACATGTACTCACAGAACCTGGTGTTCCAAGTGATCTCAGAGTGCCTGAAATTACAACAAGTTCATTGTTTTTGAACTGGACTTCACCAATAGGAGAAAGCTTTTTCTTTAAATTACAGTGGAGCAATAACAACATGACATTTAATTCAACCACCATGAAAACTTTCATTAACATTACTAATCTCAATCCTGGAGTCAGTTACACCTTCCTGGTATCTGCTGTTGCTGCAGATAATACAACAGAAGGAGAAGCAATTAGTCTTTCAGCCTATACAAGTATGTTTTAGAGAATTGTCTTTTTATTTGACATGAAATTTTTTTTGCTTGTTTGTTAATTTTAACGGACTTTTGTTTGCCTTTACAGAGCCTGACACTGTTAACAACCTTTTAGCAGTTAATGTTACAACTGCCTCCATTTTACTGTATTGGACTGAAGCCATGGGGGAAATTTCCCATTATCTAATTGAATATGAGTATTTTAATATAACAGTCAATACAACTACTGAAAACACCAGGATTAACATAACTAATCTGACTCCTGGAGTGCAATACACATTCAAAGTGTTTGCAGTTGCTGCAGATAAAATAACAGAAGGAAATTACAGCTCCATTTCAGTTTACACAAGTAAGATATGCATTAGAAATATTGCATTAACTTCTTGAATATTTTGGTACGAAGGATAAATAGTAATGCTGCAGTTAACATTACATGTTGACAAGAGTGTTTTTTTCTTGTTACCATTGTCGCCAGCTTATGTTGTAATCAGACCCTCCCTTCCAATTCCCCTCCCAGTGTTTTTAAACGGTTATCCCTCTAGGAGGGAGACCAGGTCCGGGAACCATGCTCGGCCTGTCCAGAAAGGGGCTACCAGGAGAAGTTCTACTCCTTTTTGTATCACTCTGTCTAGAACTACCAGGGGCTGCACGATCGGGAAGAACACGTACAGATGCAGCTTTGGCCAATGTCTACACCATGGCGTCTAGTCTAGAGGTGGGGCTAGAGGTGGCAATTAGAACTAGAGAGGGCAGTTTGTCGTCTATCTGCACTCTGACGAAGCATTTTTGTAATTCGCCACTTCTCATTTTCGAAAGACTTTGATCCTGCGGAGTGGATCACCCCACATGGAAAACCCTTTGGTTATTAGCCATCACTGTGGTGGTCTCATATGCAGCAGTCCAAAACATATCACGATGGATGCTGTTGCCATGAAGCCCAGTAGCCTCTATAATTTTCTTATATTTTGCCCATACCTAAATTCCTTAGCGATTGCTAAAATTGCCTCCACTCTGCCATGTATAAGCCTGGCATGCATTGCGACCGAATTCCAGACGACTCCTAGATAGGTGGCGAATTGGGCTAGGAAGGAAACACTGTTCGTAGTGTCGACTCATTACCCTAGTTTTTAAATGTGCGCAAGGATCTCACTGCCGAACCGCCTGTTGTTGTGACTGTGGTAGTATTAGCCAGTTGTATATTTAGTTCAGTATACGCATATCCTGGAGTCACATAGGAGTCAGTGCTGCATTCATGTAACTTGTTCAAACATACAAGGTGAAAAGGAGAGGTCAAACGAAAGAACCCGGTACTGGATACTTCACCACTGAAATTAAACCTCAAGACCTTTCTGTGTTGTGGAAGGATAGGTGTATGTAAATAAGCTTCTTTGAGATCTCTAGTGAAAAAACAGTCCTCTGACATTATCTGTGAGGCTTCTTTCTTTACAGTCAACATTTTGAACTGCAAACTTCTTACTGAATGGTTTAAACGAGGCATGTCTACAATGGGGTGCAGCCCACCATTTTTCTTCAGAAATATGAAGTATTAACTGTAAAAGCCTGACTGCTCTTGGTGGGGTGGGATTCTTTCCATTACTCCTTTTGCCAAGAGTGTCGTCACTTATTGTCTCATAACCAGAACGTGCTCGAGGGCTACCCTCGAGCGTAGTACCCACATGAAGGCTGGCGGATGTGATCCAAATTGGATCCTGTATCTACTTTGCACTGTACGCAGGACCAATTGCGAGACACTCGGTTGACACTGCCATTCTTTTACTAAGTCTCCTGAGGGAATCATTCACTTAAGGCTGACTTCCTGTGTATTTGGAGCGGGACACTTTGACCCCGAAGCGGATTTCCAGAAGGGGTTTAGGGTGCCGACCAAGGAGCTATATTTATGCTCCTTGGTTGTTGTAGGGACAACACATGGGTCGTACCAGGTTGGGGCGAACCCAGTAGTCGGAGCCCTTTGGCAGAGCCTATGGTTTGAAGCAACCCTGGTGGTAGGGTTGGTAAAGTATCTCCCTGGGGACACCAGGAGGGTTTGGGTAAAAGTGGATGTTTTTTTTAAGTTGTTTGTTGTGAAGCTTCGGGTTTCCTAAAGACGATGGAGCTGTAGAGGACAGATAGCTCGCTAGTGTCTATTCCACCTTAGGCATCATCTAGTACCCGTGCTCCCTAGGACGAAAATTTTAGACTCAGTGTACAAAGACCTTTAGTGTGACCAGATAAAAAAAAATACATGTTGCAGCTGTTCGATGTGGATTTTTGTCACATACTGAAACGATGATCTTTGACATGTACTCACAGAACCTGGTGTTCCAAGTGATCTCAGAGTGCCTGAAATTACAACAAGTTCATTGTTTTTGAACTGGACTTCACCAATAGGGAGAAAGCTTTTTCTTTAAATTACAGTGGAGCAATAACAACATGACATTTAATTCAACCACCATGAAAACTTTCATTAACATTACTAATCTCAATCCTGGAGTCAGTTACACCTTCCTGGTATCTGCTGTTGCTGCAGATAATACAACAACAGAAGGAGAAGCAATTAGTCTTTCAGCCTATACAAGTATGTTTTAGAGAATTGTCTTTTTATTTGACCTGAAATTTTTTTTGCTTGTTTGTTAATTTTAACGGACTTTTGTTTGCCTTTACAGAGCCTGACACTGTTAACAACCTTTTAGCAGTTAATGTTACACAACTGCCTCCATTTTACTGTATTGGACTGAAGCCATGGGGGGAAATTTCCCATTATCTAATTGAATATATGAGTATTTTAATATAACAGTCAATACAACTACTGAAAACAAACACCAGGATTAACATAACTAATCTGACTCCTGGAGTGCAATACACATTCAAAGTGTTTGCAGTTGCTGCAGATAAAATAACAGAAGGAAATTACAGCTCCATTTCAGTTTACACAAGTAAGATATGCATTAGAAATATTGCATTAACTTCTTGAATATTTTGGTACGAAGGATAAATAGTAATGCTGCAGTTAACATTACATGTTGACAAGAGTGTTTTTTTCTTGTTACCATTGTCGCCAGCTTATGTTGTAATCAGACCCTCCCCTCCAATTCCCCTCCCAGTGATTTGAAACGGTTATCCCTCTAGGAGGGAGACCAGGTCCGGGAACCATGCTCGGCCTGTCCAGAAAGGGGCTACCAGGAGAGAAGTTCTACTCCTTTTTGTATCACTCTGTCTAGAACTACCAGGGGCTGCACGATCGGGAAGAACACGTACAGATGCAGCTTTGGCCATGTCTACACCATGGCGTCTAGTCTAGAGGTGGGGCTAGAGGTGGCAATTAGAACTAGAGAGGGCAGTTTGTCGTCTATCTGCACTCTGACGAAGCATTTTTGTAATTCGCCACTTCTTCTCATTTTCGAAAGACTTTGATCCTGCGGAGTGGATCACCCCACATGGAAAACCCTTTGGTTATTAGCCATCACTGTGGTGGTCTCATATGCAGCAGTCCAAAACATATCACGATGGATGCTGTTGCCATGAAGCCCAGTAGCCTCTATAATTTTCTTATATTTTGCCCATACCTAAATTCCTTAGCGATTGCTAAAATTGCCTCCACTCTGCCATGTATAAGCCTGGCATGCATTGCGACCGAATTCCAGACGACTCCTAGATAGGTGGCGAATTGGGCTAGGAAGGAAACACTGTTCGTAGTGTCGACTCATTACCCTAGTTTTTAAATGTGCGCAAGGATCTCACTGCCGAACCGCCTGTTGTTGTGACTGTGGTAGTATTAGCCAGTTGTATATTTAGTTCAGTATACGCACATCCTGGAGTCACATAGGAGTCAGTGCTGCATTCATGTAACTTGTTCAAACATACAAGGTGAAAAGGAGAGGTCAAACGAAAGAACCCGGTACTGGATACTTCACCACTGAAATTAAACCTCAAGACCTTTCTGTGTTGTGGAAGGATAGGTGTATGTAAATAAGCTTCTTTGAGATCTCTAGTGAAAAAACAGTCCTCTGACATTATCTGTGAGGCTTCTTTCTTTACAGTCAACATTTTGAACTGCAAACTTCTTACTGAATGGTTTTAAACGAGGCATGTCTACAATGGGGTGCAGCCCACCATTTTTCTTCAGAAATATGAAGTATTAACTGTAAAAGCCTGACTGCTCTTGGTGGGGTGGGATTCTTTCCATTACTCCTTTTGCCAAGAGTGTCGTCACTTATTGTCTCATAACCAGAACGTGCTCGAGGGCTACCCTCGAGCGTAGTACCCACATGAAGGCTGGCGGATGTGATCCAAATTGGATCCTGTATCTACTTTGCACTGTACGCAGGACCAATTGCGAGACACTCGGTTGACACTGCCATTCTTTTACTAAGTCTCCTGAGGGAATCATTCACTTAAGGCTGACTTCCTGTGTATTTGGAGCGGGACACTTTGACCCCGAAGCGGATTTTCCAGAAGGGGTTTAGGGTGCCGACCAAGGAGCTATATTTATGCTCCTTGGTTGTTGTAGGGACAACACATGGGTCGTACCAGGTTGGGGCGAACCCAGTAGTCGGAGCCCTTTGGCAGAGCCTATGGTTTGAAGCAACCCTGGTGGTAGGGTTGGTAAAGTATCTCCCTGGGGACACCAGGAGGGTTTGGGTAAAAGTGGATGTTTTTTTTAAGTTGTTTGTTGTGAAGCTTCGGGTTTCCTAAAGACGATGGAGCTGTAGAGGACAGATAGCTCGCTAGTGTCTATTCCACCTTAGGCATCATCTAGTACCCGTGCTCCCTAGGACGAAAATTTTAGACTCAGTGTACAAAGACCTTTAGTGTGACCAGATAAAAAAAAATACATGTTGCAGCTGTTCGATGTGGATTTTTGTCACATACTGAAACGATGATCTTTGACATGTACTCACAGAACCTGGTGTTCCAAGTGATCTCAGAGTGACTGAAATTACAACAAGTTCATTGTTTTTGAACTGGACTTCACCAATAGGAGAAAGCTTTTTCTTTAAATTACAGTGGAGCAATAACAACATGACATTTAATTCAACCACCATGAAAACTTTCATTAACATTACTAATCTCAATCCTGGAGTCAGTTACACCTTCCTGGTATCTGCTGTTGCTGCAGATAATACAACAGAAGGAGAAGCAATTAGTCTTTCAGCCTATACAAGTATGTTTTAGAGAATTGTCTTTTTATTTGACATGAAATTTTTTTTGCTTGTTTGTTAATTTTAACGGACTTTTGTTTGCCTTTACAGAGCCTGACACTGTTAACAACCTTTTAGCAGTTAATGTTACAACTGCCTCCATTTTACTGTATTGGACTGAAGCCATGGGGGAAATTTCCCATTATCTAATTGAATATGAGTATTTTAATATAACAGTCAATACAACTACTGAAAACACCAGGATTAACATAACTAATCTGACTCCTGGAGTGCAATACACATTCAAAGTGTTTGCAGTTGTTGCAAATAATATAACAAAGGGAAATTACAGCTCCATTTCAGTTTACACAAGTAAGAATTACATTAGAAATATGCTATCAAGGATGCATAGTGATGCTGCGTGTTCTGTTTGCTAGTCTGTGTGTAATTGTTGTCATAAAAATCAACAGGCCTCGAACAACAAAATGCCTCAATCACAGAGTCTAAAGTAGTACTTTACTTTTAAGTTTTGGTGGTTGTTGTTGGTGGTTCTATTATTTTCCTTTTTAAATTGTAATATTAAGAATGGTTTTTGTTTTCTTTTTTTCAAATTTTCCAGAGCCTGGCTCAATAAGAAATCTCACATCCTTTGGAATTAATACAGCTATATTTCTGGACTGGAGTGAACCCTTTGGAAACTGGTCTTTTTTCAAAATTCTGACAGTTAAAAATGAACAATGGACAACTACCGAAACGGCATTTAACTTTACTGATCTAGAACCTGGAACAAATTACACATTTGCAGTATCAGCTGTTGCTGGTGATAATAAAACAGAAGGCTCTCCGGTTGGTCTTTCCACTTGTACAGGTAACATTCACAAGATATTCTAAATTGCTAAAGCAGCATAAATATTTGCTAATTTGAGTAACTGTTTAAATAGCTTGTAAATTCTTTTACATTCTGATTTACTACTTACCAAAACTTACTAAAAAAACTTCTGCATCCTTTTTGGTATAAGTTGGCACTTCCAAGATTTTTAAAGGTGAAAGGGTAGTGGTAGTGCAGTGCTTAAGGTGTTGGACTGCTAATCGGAAGATTGTGGTTCGATTCCTTTCACCACCAAGCTGCCAAATGCTGTAAATGTAATCAGATATGGTGATTTGATTAGATATCATAGCAGTGCTAATCACATTTTTGTTTTTATTTAAACCTGGTTACATTTTTATTTATTGCTCCAGTATCACAAAAACATGGTTTACAAAGTTTTAATTAAACTGTTTGTATTTTTGTTAGCTTTTTTTTTTCTAATTTGATAATCTGATTCCTCAAGGTGCAAGTCCTGTTTTAGACTTTAACTGTAAGGGACCAAATCGCACTGCTGAAGCTACGCTAAACTTAACCTGGACAAATCCACCAGGCAACAACCAAGGATTCAACATTAGTCTAAGTCAATCAATCAGTGACTTTGTTCCACCCTGCTATAATGTTTGCAACTACATTTTGTCTAAAAACCTTGAATACTACCGCATGTACAATGTGACTATTTCAACACTTGGATGTGGTGAGAGTGGCATGTTAAAGTTTATGTGCAGAACAGGCATAACAGGTATGACAATTTTTAAAAAATTTCTTGTATTGTGTTATCCAAAATGTATTGTAACAAGCCCATGTTAATAACCCTGTATTAATAAGGTGATTGATAAATTGCACAGCTCTTTCTTATAATCTATTGTAGAAAATCATAAAGAATACTTTTGTCTTTAAAGAGCCACCAGTTCCCAGTAGGCCAGAAGACATAGTAATAAAAGTCACTCCAATAAGCCAGAGTCTAATAAATTTACAATTCAATGCCAGTCTTTTGAATAATGCTAATGGACCAGTTGAAGCCTATGGTGTTTTGCTGTCAACTGAACATCAAAGTATGACCTTTTTTTATTTTTACAGAGATTCATATATACAAATAATACACTAAACATTTGTTACAACAATAATCTTTTAAATGTCATTTCAGGTAACATCTCCAACAGTTCTCTAAGAATGACTTATAGAAATTGGGAACAAGGGGAGACCAAAACCTATCTTACAGTTTTAAAATTCAATGAAAATAAAATGACCAGAAGCAACATGATTACGGTTGTAATTGGAAATAACTCGGATGTACTTGAAAATACAGCATATAAGAACGGACCACTGAGTAATCAGGAATACAGGTACGACTTAAATTAAATTTGCTTTAATGAAACGTGTAGATAATTTGGTCGAGTTATTTACAGGCAAGTTTTTTTGTCTTTTTGCAGGGTAGCCTTGGTTTTATTTACGTCCTTGGAAATCAATAATGAACTTGTGGACGTCCAGCAATCAATCTTCTCTCTAACACCTTTTGCTATGAGTGTTGCAAAACCATTGGACCCTTCATGTAAATAAATTTGTTATATTTTCCAGATTTAACTTAATTAGGTTTATTCATTTTTTATGTTATGATCTTTGTTGTAAATGATTTAAAAACAGAGTGAGCATAACAAAAAGGAAGTAACATATGTGATATAATAATTTATTTTAATACTATAATATATAATAAGCCTTATACCAAGCAAAATATTACAAAAATATAATATTAAGTGTAAACTATTCTGTTATGTTATTAGACCAACATTAACTAATTATAAAACACATCTAATTAGGCTGACCAGATTCACCTGAGAAATGTGGACAATAGCATAATATTTAAATGAGCATAAATGCTTAATTTTTTTTTTCTTATCGTATTACATCTGTTTCATTGCACCCCTGGCAGAAAAATGTATATATCTGCATTTTTGATTATAAATAAATTATTTACAAATTTGTAGTGTTAGTCATATCATTAATGGTTTTATTTATTTAGATTATTCTAAATGTGTTTAGCTGCTGTTGAGCATGGCAGTAAGACTGAGGAAAATTAGTTAGTGGTACGCCCCCTGCTGTACACTGGTGTAGAGAGTAAAACAAAATCAAAACTAAATATTTTTATAAATTGTAAAACACTCTAAAAATATATATCACTCTATATATACTTCAAAAAATTTATTTGTTTAAGCCTTGTGTACTTTCATATCGAGTTATTAACCCATACTATGCCCGATGAGAGCACGAGTAAGTTGTGCTGTAGTGCTGAAAACTAGCACCTCTAAATCAGGAGAAAATTCTACTTATTGATAAATACACTTGTTTTGTGATTTATTATTTTGACTCCATATTTATTAGTGTGATGTTTTTTTATCAGCATAGATCTGTATGTTATAGGTTATTTAAATTATTCTGTTTATAAGTAATTATTATATTAATTGTCATAATTACACAATATTTACCACAACAACACGCAGTTGATACAACACACGCCTTGCATTTTTAGATGTTATAAAACTGGACAAATGGACCACAAGGCTTAGCATTGTTTATTGCAAATAAAAATTGACTATATGTCAGATAATGGACACTATGTTTCTACTAAAAGAGACAAGACATGATTCTGATAAACACTGATAACTGCGATAAACTCTGTGCATAATACAATACGTGGCTGTATTAAACCTTGTTACATCTTCATGTTGCCTTTATCTTCTCTGTATTTTGATTAATTCCTTACCTTTACCTTTACAGCAAACATGGTTGCAATTATTTTGGGGGTCCTGTTGCCCATCATTGTTCTCCTTATTATTGCCATCATTGTTCTTGTGATACAAAAAAGGTAAGAAACCACAAAACCTTTTACACACATTTGTTGTGTCAGGTTACAGAAAAGGGTTGTAAGTGGTAGTAGGGCATCTCAGTATTATTAAACTTATAGGAGGGCACTGTGGAATTGTAATTAGGTATTTGACTGTACAAGTAATGATGTATGGGGCATAAGCAACACCATTATGTTTTCAGAAAAAAAATGATTAGTGGGTAAATTCAATTCACTTTGCTTTGTAAAGCATTATTTTATTGCATTATTTGTTATGTTTGTCTGGAATAAGTTGGAATAGGCTTTAAATACAAAAGCAATTAGAAACTATGTAAATAAAAATGATGGCTGTTTTTAAAACACAATAGTTATTGTGTCCATGACAATCCCTGCAATGTTAAGATCAGGAAAGTGTTTCTATTGTGCTCTAGATTAGCTTGTTTGCAATCATGTGATTCGGATGATGCAAGAAATCTTGACAGAGGGCCAGAAGTAAAAAAAAATAACAGAGAAAAGTTTGTATTGTAGCAGTTTAAACAGCATTTTCGAGAAAAGGATACTGTGACAAAGGCCAATTCAAAATATTTGAAAAGGTAGATATAACTATACTCTGTCTATCTATCTGCCACTGGAGGGCAACAGCCAGACTTTATGTGTCATTGTTCTAGTCAATGTGTTTGTTTACCTCTTGTCATGTAATTACCTTGTCCGTGTGTCATGTCTCTGTTGTCTTTTTTGGTCATGAGTTCTTCGTTGTTCAGCTGTGTCTCCTTTAGTTAATTGTCTCCCCCATTAGGTTATGGATTTATACCCCTGTGCTTTAGTCTGTCTTGGTCTTTTTTGTTGCGTGTCACAATCAATGGCTATGTCAAGTTATGTGCCAGACCCAGAGTCAGAGTCAGATTTAGATTCAGATTCAGGGTCAGATTTAGGTTCATGTCCTATTCATGTCATGTCAGTTCAAGTTCTGTTAGAGTAGTTTTATGTTTGCACAATAAACTGAACTTGCATCTAACCTCATCCTACAACATTTTTTCTGTGCTTAACAATAGCAACTGTTTGTTTTTGGGTTTTTTTTTGGCTTGAACGATTATTGTTTTTATTTTGTCCTGTTTGTTAACTTCACAACAAGTGTTAGCTTTATAGTAGCTCCACTTTGTTAAATTGATCACTCTAAAAACTTCACCGAAATGCCACTAAAAGCACGGATTATCGCTACAAACATGCTCCCCTGTATTTTGTATAACTCTGGTGTAGTGTGGTGTTGCTTGTAGTAGCTATTGTTTTAATTATAGTAATACATAAATATATGTATTTACTAACTGTGTGAGGTGACTCAACTTTTAACTTTACAAAGTACGCAAAAGACAATTTTATATAAACATAAAGATAGAATTTGTAAGTTACATTAACTTAACTTTGACAAAGTGGTCACTGCCCCCCTACCTGACTTGGTACCCCTTGAAGCTACTTTTTCTTAGTTTTTTTGTCAATTTACTAAAACGTTCCTCTTTATGAGCAATGATAAAAGCTCACGACAAAATTTCTTAAACTTTGGTTTGACTGTTTTGTGCATCTTTAAACAATGCAAAACATAGGCATTTTGAGTTTCTGTTTATGTTTCTGATCCCTATATATAAAAATTACTTTCGGCCCCCACAACCTACAACAGAACTTCAGACTTTTTCTCGCACACTGCTGATATTGCACAGTTTACGCCTGCACTTTACATAAACACTTCCTTATTTCTCTTTTTCACTGTTTATATGCAGACAATGTCTAGATATGCTTTAATGATCTACTGTAGGTATATAGACTCGCTGTTCAATGCATCTGTTCGTACGATCTACTTACTATACTTATTTGTCACTGTTTTTTTAACTTACCTTTTAAAATTTTAATTTTTATTAATTTAATTTTTATTTTCCTATATTGTTTTTTATACCCTCTTGAAGCTTGTACAGTCCTAAAAAGCAAACTTTGAATTTGTTTCTTTTAATTAGCTCTACTCTCTTTTTCCTTTTTTCTTAGGCGAATAAAAAAGGACTATACAGACATACCTGTCAACAATTTAAGGTAATTTTGTTTGAATCTGCTCTTCTTAAAGTGTCAAATTATCTGATACTTTCGCTAGACATCAGGTGCTGTTTATTTTTGGTGCTTCCGGATCCCAGCAAAGCCTTTGATACAGTGGATCATGAGATTCTTTTTGCAGGAGTGGGGAGAGCGGGAAGAATTAGGGGGCAGGCCTTAGAGTAGTTCTCCTCCTATCTAAATAAAGGATTTTTTGGAAAGCTACATTTCTGTTTTACAACCTATTTCTTTAGGGGTTCCTCAGGGCTCCTGTCTTGGTCATCTTTTGTTCTCATAATATATATGCTTCTTTTGGATTTAATCTGTCAAAAATGTAATTTTGCGTATCATTGTTATGCTGATGACATCCAGCTGTAATTGTCTTCTTAAAGTGGAGACTATGATTCATGCTATTATCTCATCCAGGTTGAATTATTGCAACTCATTGTGTTTAGGACTGTCCAAGAGCCTGCTGTCTTGGATACAGGTAGTACAAAATGCTCCAATTAGACTGTTGACAGGCACAAGAAAGTGCTCCAGTATTTCCCCAGTGATGGCTTTATTGCACTGGCTTCCAGAGTTTAGTATAAAGTTGGTAATGGTTTTTAGAGACCATGCATTTCATGTATGTTACAGCTGCATTGTATTCATAAAGTACAGTTAAAAACCAAAGAGGATGTCGTTTTTTCTTCGGCTGCGCCACATCTCTGGAATAGTCGCCCTTTGTTTAGACAGTGGCAGATAGTTACCTCTAGATATTTGGTTATTAAACATGAATATTGTGAATCCGTGGTGTTGTGTTATGTGTTTTAGTAATTATTTTAGACTTCTTTAACAACTTTGGTCAACAAATGTTGTTTTAAATGTGATATAGAAATAAATGTTGAATGATTTAATAATTCTAAACATTATATAAAGAATATCTATAAAACATCTATCTAACATTGTTTTTCTTTTTTTTCTTTTACTCAGAACTAAAATGTAAGTAATGCTTTTATAACACAAGCTTGTCTACGGCATTTGTAAATTAATTTAAGTTTATCAGTGCCCCTGGTATAATCGCTTCCATGGTTCTGTAATTTGTAGAAGCATTCCTGTGAGGGTGGAGGATTTCGAGGGATATTACAAAAAGCAGCAATTGGATTCCAATTGTGGCTTTGCGGAACAATATGAGGTGTGAAACCACTTTACATACTATAAATCGATTTTATCTTATTGTGATATATTGTCAAATATTTTGTATCTGATGGGCAACTTTAAGGAACAAGATAATTCCTATTCTTGTCTCTTATTTTTAATTGTAGGATCTTAAGACTGTTGGAACAGCTCAGACCAAGAATAGTGCCCTTGCTGTGGAAAATAAGACAAAGAATCGCTACAATAATGTACTACCTTGTAAGCATAAACTTCTGGTATCCTGTAAATGATTCCTTATATTACTATTTGTATAAGCAGCGCTGGTAGAAATGAAATAGTTATAAGAAAGGTGCAAAAAATGTTTAAATTCAGCTATCATTTATATTACTATTATGATTATTTCAGATGACTCTTCAAGAGTTAAATTGTCAATACATGGCAGCCCATTTGATGACTACATCAACGCAAACTATATTTCAGTAAGTTGACATTTATTTTATTGTATATAAATGAGGATAAATGTGGGTAAGTGTAGATGAACATAACATTGAAATGATGGATTTGTTTTAATATATATTTTTATTGTAAAATAATTTAAACTCATTGCACTGTTTTTAAGTCATTTTTTAAAAAAACTTTTAAGAATGCTATATATTTGACTTAAATATGACATGTCTATATCAAAATACAGTTAATAAAAGGAAAATTGATGGTTTTCAGGGTTACAACTCGAAGAAGGAGTACATAGCCGCTCAGGGCCCACTACCAGCTACTGTCAATGAGTTCTGGAGAATGATCTGGGAAAAGCATGTACACACCTTAGTCATGCTGACCAAGTGCTATGAGCAAGGACGTGTGAGTACTTAACGATAGATAGATAGATAGATAGATAGATAGATAGATAGATAGATAGATAGATAGACAGACAGACAGATAGATAGATAGATTGATTGATTGATTGATTGATTGATTGATTGATTCTATTGTCATTGCAAGGTACAGGTATATAGCAATGAAATGCTGTTTAGCATCTACCAGAAACAATAAAACAATAAGGACCTTGTTTTTCTTTTAAATCATACAATTTAACAAATCCTATTAGTGGTGAAGAGAAACAACTTACTATACATACTATTTCATAAATTCACTCCTGAGATACACAAACAAGGTACAGTGTATTATTAAATATAATGCTTATAAGACATTAGTTATATAGTCAGCAACACAGTAATTGCAGAGCAGGTTTAATGGTTTGATTGACCAAGGCTTTCAGTTCGAGTTGGTTTATTGTTGATCTCTTATTAAGCTTCTTATTAAGCAGCAAGACGTACTGTGAAATTGGGCATAGGAATGAAATAAAAAATTAAGTACTCAGAATTTTGTTTTACAATTTTTAATGTTCTTTTTTAGGTAAAATGTGAGAAATACTGGCCCCCAGAATCCAAGCTGTACAACAATATCCTAGTGACAACAGCATCAGAAATTGAATTGGAAGACTGGACTATAAGGGACTTCACCATCAAGAATGTAGGAAATGTTTACTTTCCTTTACTAGCAGCTGGTTTTATTTTCAATATTTGGGTTTTTTTTTTGTTTTTTTTTTTACAAATAATGAATAAAAATTAAGTAACGTCTATGAAAGGTCTGTGAGTAAGGTCTGTGAAATCTTATGTGAATATTTTTTTAAGATGCTGTTTAAAATAAATAAATGAGTAGAAGAAAAGTGTTTTTTTGTTTGATTAATTTTTTGGTACTAACTTTTCAAAAAAACTTGCGCTAGCAAGAGCAAAAAAGTAAAGATCAGTATTCCCCTTAGGTAAAAACAGCAGAGACGCGGAATGTTCGTCAGTTCCATTTTACGGCCTGGCCCGATCATGGTGTTCCAGAGACCACAGAGGTGCTTATTAACTTCCGACACCTGGTCCGAGAGCACATGGACAGCTTCTCCGGCAATGCTCCTGCCGTGGTGCACTGCAGGTATGCTCAGGGATTTTTTTTTTATATGAGTGGCTTTTCCAAAAGAGATAGCTGAGTAATATGTCTACCCTAATAAGACCCTGACTTGGCTTTATAAACAATGATGAGCTGGAGGACAAAACAAAAAGGAAATTTTAAGTATTTTTTTCTGTTAGTAAGTTTAAGTCAAGTCACTTTTATCCATATAGAGATTGTGTCAAAGCAGCATTACAGAATCAAATAGTAGAATATTGTGTTAATACAAGGACAATAGTAAACACTCACCAAATCACTGAGTTTAGTTTAACTAGTATCTGTAAATTAGAAGTCCTCAACTAAGGAAGCCATCTCGGTTAAAACTTTGCCTGCACATTATTGTTTTCCAGTGCTGGTGTGGGAAGGACTGGGACGTTCGTTGCCCTGGATCACCTGATCTTTCAGATTGAAAGGGAAAGCATGTTAGACATTTTTGGAATTATCTATGACATGCGTATGCACAGACCACTAATGGTCCAGACTGAGGTATGACACAAAAGAGACTACTTGAGTCTACTAAGTATACATTCTTAGAATACATACTTTCAGGCCAGAGTCTAAAGTCAAATGGAATTGTCAATAATAAACTTTGTAATTTTTATTGTTATTTTTAACTTATATTTTATTGTTATTCATCCACAGGACCAATATGTGTTTCTAAATCAGTGTGCTTCGGACATAATTAAATCCAGAATGGGCACCAATGTGGATCTAATTTACCAGAACACAGCAGCATTTTCTATCTATGAAAATGTGCAACAGAAAAAAGTGAAGGCATAAAGCGGGAAATGGATTTCAGGTGACACTTAGCTTGGGATCAGAACATCAGGGAAATTTTGTAGGATTTTGTAAAATGTGCATGAGCCATTATATTTTTAACTGGATACGACAACAATGTTGCTTTTCACTGACAAATATTTTTATGAAGTATGCTTTAACTTAAGTTATTATTCTTATTATTCTTTTTTTAACCAAGACTGTGAGACAGTAAACTTAGATTTTTTTTTTTTTTACAAAATTGTTGCTTTTGAAAGAATTTCAGAAAATATATCTAAGCTATATATGACAATATGTAATGCAAAATAATTTAATAATAAGTTTTGGACATATTGTAAGCTTTTTAGCATAAAACTCTATTTGTGAATTTAGTAATCACACTGGACTAAGGATGGGTTCCTTTTTTAGAGTATGCTGGTCATCAGAGATTAATAGGCATAAAATAGTTACTATTCCGTAAGAGACTTTTACAGTAAAGGTCTTCAGCTAAAACATATGAGCAAAGATTTTGTGAATTCTCAATTAGGACCTGCTAAAGCACTGCATGAAACATTCATATGCACTGAATATTTATAAGTGTGTGCGATGTATGCAAGTCATGCATTTAGATAGTGTTGTTTTTTATCCCATAATGAAAAAAAATTAGGTTTGAGAGGGTTTAACGCTGCCAAATACAATAGCAATATATGCGAAATGGCTAAAATAATGTTTTAGCCTCTGATTGCCTCAAAAAGAGTCTTTTGTTTGATATCAACAATGCAATTTTACCTAAAGCCTTTAAAATATAAATTCAGACTTTACATATGCATACTTGATAAATATTTGAAATCAATCTAACCAACCAGATGAATTCATTTAACAGAACTAATATTCAAACATGATTTTCTGGCATATGGGTACAAATTTCAATAAAAATGTTATCATCTAAAACACAAGATCACAATTTAGTAGACTAAAGTAAAAAATTTAAGGTGCAGTAGGACATCTTGGAAAATGCAAACTGTAGCCTGATAGCACTGATAGCGTATGTCCCAACCTTTCTGCAAATTACTGTCCACTGTCTTTCTTTTGATGGATACTTTAGGTCGGTTATTTAGAGGAAATAAATAAACAAACTCTGCACAGCGTACAGTACATGACCGCGCTGATTACGTATCATGTCTGCACAAACAGGGTGTGCAGACATTTTCATTGGATCAATATTTCTTGGTCCTTCCACAGAATATATAAATACTTGTAAATACATTTAGACCACTTTAACTTAATGATCGTTATCGGCATGTGAATATGCCACAAAAATGTTTCTGAAGACAATCACCTATTGTACCTTTAAGCATGCACTAATCTATATACTAAACATGTGTGTATTTTACTGTCATGGAGTTTTAGACTGAATTGTAAGTTTGTATGGATGAGAATGTAAAACAAATTAGCATAGAATGTTCTTTTTTTTTGTTACTGAAGAATCAAACTTTAATGACAGCTTTATTACAGAAATTGTGATGCATAGGTACTGCACTGTACTGTTATTATTATTTAACGTTGATATGCATTGTTAAAAATTGTTTATATTTTATAAGGCTCTATTAATGAGTCTATGCTGGATAAATGCGCTTTACTGTCCTAAGATTTAATCAGCTATGTGCAATATTTTGTTTCATGACAATGTAGCTTGTAATAAAATTCAGTAAGAGTTTTATTAAATAGTAGATGCTTAGTTTTACAATGCAAAATGTTATTATTTACCTAGAAACTCTATTGTATTATCTCAATCATACCTTTTTCAGATTATTTTGTTATAATAGTTTATTTTTTGTATTTATATCAAAGATATTTTGATTCATGATAAACATCATTTTAAAAATATGCCAATAAATATAACTACACAAATTGTGTTTTTAAAATGTTTTTTGAAAAAGTACAGAAACATGACATCATCTCTGCTCGTTTATATAAAAACATGTCTCTTAAAGAGGAGATTCAGATTTTTTTTCCAAAAAAAAATATTAACAATATTTAATGCATAATTACTTTTATGCCTCTTTTTTTAGTTAGAGCCAAGTAGTTTACTTATATATATATATTTAGCTTATATATATATATATATATATATATAAGCTTATATATAAGCTTCTTTAAACATGCTTGATTTATTTATTTAAAAATGTTACTAATAATTATGACATTAAAAGGGCTTTATAAAGATACGACCCATAGACCTACAGTATATACATGTACCACATGCAGGCAGGTGACAAATCAATATGAAACACAATGAATGAATCTAACATACTGAATGCAGATATTTAAAGTAGCGCCTCCCGTGTGTCATGGCATGTATAGAATGCTAAGAAGACCAAGTGTTTTTTTGCAGGTTGGATTAACATACTGCAAGCGCATTGACACAAAAACTGCTGAATTGGCTAGTATTTCTTTAGGGACACTGACCAAGCTGACAATTAAATTTAGAGCTTTGGGAAATATGTCAGAGTATAGGGCTGCATATTGTATTGAAATGCACATGTAGTGATGATATTTATATAGTATATAAGTAAATACAGGGAAAAGTAACCGATAAATGACTAAGAGGGTCGATGCAGTGTGTGAACAGACTATAAACAGCAATAGTCTGACAGCTGCAATATATAATTGGACTGCAGTGCTTCGACCCGTCATAAAATAAGAAAGAAAATAAAAAACAAATAGAAACGATGCATAAAACATGGGCAATAGTTTACAGTGTCGGATGAGTCATGCTTCACCATATAGTTGATAAGTGGGCAAGTGTATGAGTAACGCATTAAGAATAATACAGCTTTTTTAACATTAAGCATACCTATGCTATGCAGCGGGGGAACATTGTTTTAGTTCACTTAATAAATATAATCAAATATAAAATCATATTCTAAGGACACACCAGATCTTTACCTAAGTAAATACCAGTCCTAGTGGGAGATATCGGTGTGATGTTTTAGACCAGGGGTGGGCAATCCTGGTGGTCCTGGTTCTGCAGAGTTTAGCCCCTAACTTGCCCTATTTACATTTACCTGTAAGTTTCAAGTCGACCTGTTAGTTTCAAGTCTACCTGTAAGTTTCAAGTCTACCTGATTAGGGTTGGAGCTCAACACTGCAGGACAACAGCCTTCCAGGCCCACCCCTGTGTTAGACAGTGTTTATCGCCAAAATAATTTAAACACCAAGGGAAGAAATCTTTTTGGGACAATTAGTCTTTTGGTTGTTTATCTGTATTTATGTGTATTAAAGCTGTTCTGGCTATTGGTAGTCCAACACCTAACTGGCAGGTTTCAGGTTTCTATTAAATTGTTTGACTATACAAAATTGAACAGTGTAACCTAACTAATACCAAAACAAAACTAAACCCTGCAGCATTACAATTTGTTATGTACTTACCTGATTTACTTATTGGTATTATGTATAGTGTTTAGTATATTTCTACATTTCCAGATTTTGACAAAAAATGGCAGCCTGCAGTTTGAAATTGTAAACATAGAGGGCGTCATAGGCAGCTGCTTGTGTTGCTCATATCAGGGAATATTAAGCTTTAGCCACCTTTTAGGTGGACACTAAGTTACACTGTACCTAAAAACATACTTTAACTATTTTCATATTTGTACTATATATTTTGTATTTACTAAAAGAATTTAATTCATGAAATGACCACCTACCTTTTAAGGTTTGAATTAAAGAGTCTGGACCCCTTGCCTCACTTTGAGAGACACCACTGGATGTATATATCAACTGAGCAGTTGAGGGTTTAAGGGGTAATGCGGAAGCTGTTTGAACTAAAATGTGTGTTGTTGTGTGTGTACATAACCTATAATAACTAAGATCCACACAGTTTTTTTTTAATCCAGAGTGACTTTAATTTATCCCTTTCATGAGCAATTGTGGGTTAAGGGTCTTGCTCAAGGGCCCATTGGTGGTAGCTTGGTGGGGCTGGGAATTGAACCCTGGTCTTTCCATTTTCCATTTTCACTTTGTCAAATTACAGATTCCTATTTTGTAATGTCACCAAAGATTGTTGATTGTTGATTGCTTAGACTCTCTCTCTATATATATATACTTTATACCTTTATACAAAAGTGTTGTGTGACATACTTACATGAGTGGTGTCGCCACTATCTCAAAACAAACCAATGTGAGGGTAAGTGTTGGATGACTTCAGAGTTGTGACGTAAACAGAGACATACATCAGAAAGAGGTTAAAGGATCTGATCCGCTGGAGATCCAGTCCGGGTTTATGTGAAAGCCGTGTGATTCGTGTAGCTCTTTGCCCACTCCGATGGCATTTCCTGTGTTCGCTGTGTAACAGCTGTGTGCGGCAGCAGCTGGATGCTTTATTCCTGAACCGCTACATTGCTCAATAACTTCATAACGCCTTCATAACCGCCTTAATGTTTTTCTCTCCATGGAAAATACGGCGTTATGTGCTCTAGTTTAACCCTAATCTCTTTTTGTTTTTAAACGCTTTAGGTCAGGTTTCTTTTAGCTCTTATTTGGCTGCTGGGTGGCCACTTTCGCCGAGGACATCACGGTTTGGACAGAATCTCTCATTTTATCGCCGCTGTTTATTTAAGACTAGCATTGTACCAGCTAGTTTATTTCGCTTAATGTTTTTTTTTAAAATTATTATTATTTAATATTACGTAATATAGACGTTTAGACCGGTTAAAAACTAGCTAGCTATCCAGTTATAACGTGTGTCAGTGAAGGGTAAATAAAGTGAGACGTAATGTGGGATGATGGAGTCTTTTGGATACCATGTTAGCTAGTTGGCTAGTCTGCTAAGCTCCGTTTCCATTTACAACGGGCGAAGTTGCAATATCAGTTTCAGCGTTAACGACAAGAAAACGGTAAGTTTTATCTTTGTGTCTTGTCGCATTAAATAAAATATATATAATTAAACAGGTAATTATGCTAATACCGAGATCCTTTTTTAAAAAAAAAACAAAAAACAAAACTGTGACGTGGGGGAATTTTAGGCAACAGTTGTGCGGTTTTATAGACATTTCTAGCTCTGAACGTATTAAGCTTCTCTGTCACATTGATGCTGATTAAGAATTTGGTTTAATTTTTTAAACGTTTTGGGTTGTTTTATTTTCAGATCACTGACATTAAAAGTGTCAGTAAGTTTAGGTGTTGGACCGCTGCTGCAGCCACGTTGCTGCAGTCAGATTGATTTATTATAATAAACTGGGATCCGTTTTTTATTTATTATCCTTATATTAAAGTCATTTGGTTGGAAGGTCCTTAGGACGCCTAGATGTGATTTGGTGTTCAGTACATGTGACCACCTGCATGTATGTCGACGTATTTTTTTATGTAAATATTTCCTATGGGTTCTACCTCATATGGGTTCTACCTGTTTAGTAACTTTCTATACCATAGATCCAGATGATGTCAAAGCTATTTACTCCTTTTATAGTCTAGTTTTGAGATTTAATAGATGCTGTGTATTAAAGTGTAACTTATTCTATTAGATTTTGTCACATCAAATTGCATAACTGTCTTGCTTTATTTTACTTTTCCTTTTTTGGCTATTAGAGAATAGCTGATACAGATTGTATTCATTTTTATATGATTCCTGTTTCTATAAAAAGCATCCTTAAGTTGTGATGTCACTCTTTTTGAACATCCGTTCCCAAATCCTAAAATAACATCCACACCTTTGCACTAGATCGAGCATGACGTTTAGAGATTTGCTCATTCTATTGCAAAATGCTTAGTAAGATCAGGCATTGATGTTGTGTGAGGAGGTCTGGGGTGTGGCCAGTCTTCCAGTTTCTCCCAGATGTGTTCAGGGTTGGAAAAGAAACCAGGTCTTCATGGAGATCATGAAGTGTACAGAGAAACAAAGCTGGGACAGTGTTTGGGTCTCGCAGTTCCAGGGAAAGGAAATACAGCGTATTGAGACGTCCTAGACTGTTGTGTAATTTAAATGTTGTAGAAATAATTCGGTGGTAGTGGAGTGTGTGTGTGTGTGGTGGGGGGTTTAGTCATATAGAGAGCTCATTTCTAAGACAAAAAGAACATTTCTTTTGACTGCAATTGATCTCCACCTACTGTGCCTTTAATAAGCAATTATTGGATTGTTTGGCTGCTATCAGCTTCCTGCTTTCTTTAGCATTTTTAGCATTTGGAAAATGATAACACATACACACACACACATATATATATATATATATATATATATATATATATATATATATATATATATATATATATATATATATATATATATATATACTAGAAGATTGTGGGTTCGAATCCGAGAGTACAACCAAGATACCACTGCTGGACCCCTGAGCAAGGCCCTCCCTTAACTCCCAATTGCTAAGTTGTATAAAGGAGAGAAATCTCGATTGCTCTGCGTAATTAATTATATAAATGTTAATGTGTGTGTGTGTATATATATATATATAATATATATATATATATATATATATATATATATATATATATATTTGATACCCAAAGCATGGTTGATTCAGTCATACCTGGACATCAAGCATTTTCTGTGTAATTAATATTATTATTGCTTTTAAGATTTATTGTAATTTCAGTAACAATACTGTCTACCAACATCCTAGCTGCCCCCATTTTCTATTAATGTCAAGAGCACGTATTGTTAAAAAGCAGCCATACAGAAATTGGGACGTATAATTAGATCCATAATTTTCAAGTCGGAGGTCACACCGGCGAGACTGATAAAATATGAGGAAGAAACTGAGAGGAACAAGCTCTAAAAGGGAACTAGTTTTCTCAGGTGATGCCAGATAGTGTGATTTATACATGGCGGTGGCAGTATACTAGTGTGGAACATTAACGTTAATGAGAACTTTGTTGATAAAGTCTTGTGTTGAACATGGGGAAGTTGACTTGCTTTGCTAAATACACACCAATGTTACACAATTTTGGTACAGATAACCTTAAAATAATAACAGAGAGTAACAGAATCATAATAATCCTGTGTATTAAAAAGGTGATCCATTTTATTAGAATTTTTTGTTACCCTTGTCACATCAACAGCAGCTGATAGGCCATTTATTTATATGATTTATATGATATATATGATTTTCCCTGTATAGCATTTGGACACTGTTCAAGTATTCCCATTTCATTTTTTTAGTTTCATTCACATTTACATTTACAGCATTCGGCAGACACCCTTATCCAGAGCGACTTACATTTTATACAACTGAGCAATTAAAGGGTTAAGGGCCTTAGTAAGGGGCCCAGCAGTGGCAAATTAGTGGTGCTGGGAATCGAACCCTCAATCCCCGGTCTTTCAATAACACTTACAAAAGGTCATTAACAATTAGAGGACTAGTTTAGTTTTTAATGTGTAAATTATTGACAGACTTTTGTCTGCTTCACCTATATTTATCATTGAGACTCTTAATTTCTCCTCATCTGTTTTCTGTTGGCATCTTCTCTAAGATACCTACGCTGGTGGGTGTCGAATGTGACGCAGTTTATAAATGGTTTATACATTGTTATCATTTATATCTAGTGCAGTATATTGTGTGAGGTAATAACACTGTAATTAACACAAGTTTAGGCACTGGGTGGTTAATTGAGCATAAAGTGCACATTTTGCTGTAGGCATTTTTGCTTTGTTGATATTTACATTTAAATTCACAACATTTGGCAGACGCCCTTATCCAGAGCGACTTACATCTATCTCATTTATACAACTGAGCAATTGAAGGTTAAGGGCCTTGCTCAGGGGCCCAGCAGTGGTGGCTTGGTGGAGCTGGGAAACGAACCCACAATCTTCAGGCTAGCAATTCAACACCTTAACCGCATAGCCACCACTTCCCTTAATATGCTTGATGACTAGTAAAAGGTGTTAATTTTTAAGCATTGCTGTTTGGTTGCATTTGGTGCAAGTTCTTACAACTCAACCTTAAAGCAATGTCTGAAAAGTACACACTTTTAACCCAAATCGAATTAATCTGCATTCGAAAGGGCAAAGCAGCACAAGCAGACTCACAAAGATGTGCACTATTTTTTGTGTAACATGACAGATTACTGCTTTAGAAGCTTTTCTTTTTAATAATTGTCTTTCTTTTTTTGAAATCTGTACATTCTTCAAGTTACATTCAAGTACATTCTGTACTTCCAAGTTATTGAGAGCTTAAATTCTGAACTACCACAATGTGTTTGAGGCATCATTCTGTATAGGTAAAGCAAATAAAAAAAACAAACCAAGTTTCAAGGTTTTATGGGGTATTTTTAGTTTTCGGTTTGGGGTTGAAGGCGAGGGCTGCGAAAGTGCTTTAGTGGAGTGTGACAGCTGACAGGAGCTCTGTGTCTGTCTCCGTGAGTGCTGCTCTCAGCAAATGGTACTTCTCTCATCTCATTAAACCAATCCAGACTAGTGTGCGGTGTTAAATCGACACTCCACTAATATTTTTTTCTTCTACCGTGTAGTCCTTGCTCATAGTGCCCACTTTGCTTATTCTAAATGTAAACTTTTGCTGTGTAACAGTAATAATGTTGGAAAGCTTTACATTTTAGAGGGCGTAAGAGACATACTATTACATTGAAATAAGGATTGGGACCGCATAGCTAATTTGGTCCTCATTGAAAAACCTCGGATAGTTTTGAGTGGTGTGTGAACTGCATCATTATGCACTAGTTAATCACTAACCCTAACCCTGACTTATTAGAAGTGTATCACCAATTGTAAAACGAGGGTAATCTAAATTGTGAACTTACTAAAGTGTTATACTTTTTAATAAAATAAATTTAGGCTGAATAGCATTTCCTGTTGCCGTCAGGCTGGTGTGGTGGTGTTATTTACTGTATGTGAGAATGCATGACGTGAGCAGGCGAGTAATAAAATGACAGAGCAACAGACCACTGTCACCGAGGTCCATATTTCAGTTCACCCTTCTGCTTCTGTAAACCTCTTGTTCTCTGCCTATGAAACCAGGAAATGAAAAAAAAAGAATTACAGCCTTTCTGCCTTATGCTAAGATCTAAAATAGTTAAGCTAGTTAAGAGCCTGAATAAAGCTAGTAATAGTAGGGCCTTTGTTCTCCAACTGTTGTCTAAGTTTATCGGTCCTAAATTTTTCTATTTCGATTATGTGCTGTTTAAAAAAAAAAAAAAAAAAAAGGCATTTGTTCATGTAAAAAAAAACGACCAATGGAGCACAACAAACAATGCAGCACGAAGTTGTTGAATAAAACTAAAGGAAGTGTTCGTTCAGAAATCAGGTTTTTTTAGAGAAAAATAGATACACAAAATAACCTTAAACACGAGGCTCATTAGACATATACGTTTCCTGAAGGTAATGTGTTTGCCGGGTTGAAAGTTGGACCTTTATTCTTACACTTGTTTTGCAGTTGTCTGATGCTTTAAGCATTATGCTTGTGACACTAATATGGCTTAGTTACATCACTATGACACTCGTGATGCAGTTCCCCTCAACGTCCTGAGCGTTTTGGTGTATGGCTTTGTGACATTACTATGACGTTTGTAAAAAGTAGGTTTTTAACGTATTACAGGATATGATAGAGCGTAATAGAAAAGTTCATCAACAATTTTATATTTTTTACACGCTTTAGCGCCACTGATTGAAAGAAAAAAATCTAGAGCTAGTTCGCAATAGGTTTTGGACATAACTCATAATTCATTTATTTTTATTCATGTTAGTTTTAAGCCAAGGATTCAAAAATGCTTTTAAGTCTACCCAAAATGTCTGAAATGTTTTCTTTTGTTGCTGTAGTGCCCTCTTTGGCCTATTGGCTTCTTGTATCTGCCTAGCTGTCAAGACTACTACGGGGTGACCAAGATTTAGGCCATACTTTTTAATAAAAAGTCCTAACCTACACAAGATTGAAATGGGCTACAAGACCATCGCCAAGCAGCTTGGTGAGAAAGTGAGAAAGTGACAACAGTTGGTGAGATTATTCGCAAATAGAAGAAGAAACAGAAAAAAAGAGGAGAACTCGGTATGTTTTGTGGTCAGATGAGACCACATTGAGACAAGACAAACTGCTAAAAATAGTACCAATGAGAAGGTCCATGAGAAAGGGAAAATAACATGGTGAACACGTGTTTATTTTGAAATAAGAGAGAAAAATAGGTTAGACGGTGTGTGCGGGTGCTTGTGTGTATGCCCACATCTGTGTCTCTCTTCGCATGCTGTAATTATGTGTATAAGCATGAGATTATATTCCTGAGAAAATTCCTATAAAGGTAAATAAAGTAAATAAGGGGCTTTATTTAACCTGATTCACACTGACTTTATTTCACAGGCTACACAGTAAAATATTTACACACAGTGAATTCCATTTAAGATAGTTGACTTAGGGTGTGTTCGCAGTTGTAGTTTGTTTGGTTTATTTTGGTCTTATCGATAAGTGTGCTTATCGTGTGAATGTGTATATGATTTTACTTTTGCCAGCTGAGAATTCACAAAGAGCTCGTGAAATTTTAAAAACAACACCAGGATTTCGTGTGTTCTATGCAGAAACTGCATTACTGAGGACTTTCTCGAGTCCTTTGGGAGGAATCAGGTGATTATGCTTAATCATTCCGTTCTTTAAAATTTAAAGAATCACAAGCAGCATTTGTGAAATCACCTCCTGTTTTCTGTTTGATTAGCTATATTTTGCCTGTTCCACGTTTATATCCATCAATCAAACCGTGCCAGACCGTGCTTGGAAGTGGACAGAGACCCTTATTTTTAGAGGTCTCGGCCCGCTTGTTTGGTTCGTACCAGGGTTCAGATAGCAGCATTCACACTTATACAAACGAACGGCACTAACCAAGTCATTGCACCGAGTTCATTTTAATCATACCAAACATGACAAGTGTGGACACATCCTCAGATCAGCAAGAGGAACACGTGTCTGTTGCACATAAAGTCCTGGTCTTAGTTTAGGCCTGCAGCGCTGGGTAACAGGAGAACGCCCTGCCCTAATTTCCCACTGCTCTTTGTGCATTATAGTCTTAAGACTGTGTGCAGTAATGCAGTGTGTGCACTATTCCATTTCACTCAAGAAAAGGTCACCGATTGTCACCTGTAAAACCTCTACTGATGGAATTACAGGGTTAAAGCCATTTCCTTCCAACACTTTAAATAGTATGGAATCAGATTAATGTTGAATGTCTAGAGCATTGTTTAAAATGCCAAATAATTCCAGTGTGGTTAAAGAGTAATGAAAGGCAGTTTAAATAAATGATTGGAAAATAATCCATCAAGACCACGGCTGAACGAGCTGACCTTGTAAGACTCTGTAACATTTTATGATTTTCGGAATCAGTTTCAGTTACCCGAGGGGGACTCTTACTTCGCTTTTCAGTTCTTTTTTTAATTTGATCTCAGATGAAAACCATTGAGAAAAGTTGCATTCTTTTCTTTTGTTAATTTCAGTATATGTTAATATATTTGTATAAAATACAAACAAAAGATTCAGTGTGCTGCCCAGTTTCATACTCGAGTTGCCCAGAAACCTTACGAACTTGGATATACAGTGGTGGGTAACATGGTGAAAAAGCTAGTTATGTGCATTTATAGCTTTAGTACTTAAGGCTAATTGAAAACATTAATATGGACCAAAAAGATGGCGGTGTAGCTTTTGTTTTTATCTTAGCCTGATAAGTTATTTTGTGTTAGCAACCTAACACACAGTCAAAGTGACTGCCTTCTGTGCTTGCAAAAGAGCAAAACTGTACGTGCTGTATGTTATGTATTTTGTCTTTACGAATTCACAATTGCTTTACAATTTCTGTAATTCATTGTTTGCCAGGGTAAAATGGAAGAACCAATTTATTTAACTTGGTCATAGATTGAAACCTAGCATGAACGTGGAATCCGCCTGAGATTACAAATGATCAGCTCTAATTGGTCTCACTGGACCCATTGAAGTACAATCACAGTGTGCTAGAGACGGCGACTAGAGAATATTTAAATCCCAACCTTGATTCACTTATAGATGACACATTTTACAATGAAAGTGTGGCATTATTTTCTCCTAGTTGCCCTCAGTCCTTGTTGTTTTTCCTTTTTTTTTTCCTTTTGCCTTTCCTTTTGTAATTTGTTCTTGATTGGCTTAGGAGCATTTTGTAGGTTCGTACACATTTGCAAGGTAACAACTTCCTATATTTGTTTCTTTACTTATTCTCCGGAGACATAATTTCTTTGATAAACCTAGCAGCCAGCAGTAATCAATTGCTAAGAGATTCTGGACGCAGGGCTTTGATTAACTGTCCTAAGCTCAAGCACTTGCTGCTGATTTGCTACATTAAGAAATAAAACCCATAACATCTAGAGAGGCTCCCTAATGTCCTTCCACTAGAAATGCTATGCAAGAAATCAAGGAGCCCTCAGTGTCCAATGGCTGTGTAGCAGAGCCTTCACTTGAGTCTGTTCATTAGTAGAAATGGCCCTCTAACAGTAACAAGCACATTTAAAGACAGACCTACAAATAAGTGTCTCTATTGCTGATTAAGCATACACATGCAGGACAGATGAGACAGTACTAACCCGTGTGGAAAAAAGGTACCAGTTCTCAAGGGCCTTCCCAGGTTGTATTGACCTTGGAAACGAGCACACACTGTGTAAACAAACTATTCCCGCCCTCTCTAGAGACATGCCGCTCAACTGTTGGCAAGGAGAGGGTGTGTGTGTATGTGTGTGTGTGTTTGTGAGAGAAAGAGAGAGAGAGAGAGAGAGACAGACACGGATATGAAATACTTTCCCACACTTAGATGTGGAGATCAGAATGATCTGATTTATTCTGCAGCAGAACTAAATAACTTAATTTCTGCTTCCAGCATTTCACCAAATTTGTATTGTAACCTGTTTGTCTGCCTACTTTTATAGTAGTTCAACATTTGGTTTTGCATTTTTGTTCTTCCCTAAGCATTATTTCATCTCAGTTGTCATGTTCGCAAATGGTTAACAATGATCACATCTTTCGACTGCCAATGATAAACAGCTTAACCATATGATACATCTGTTTTATCCTACTTATGCTTAAAAAAAAAGTCTAAACATCTCTTCATCATCAAAAGCCCTTCATGATGAGTGCATTTTTATTAGGTTTTCCTTGTAATGAATAATTGTACCAAGGAGACCAAGTAAAATCAATACAGAGTGCTGGTGTGCTTTTTTGCCTGGGTTTGTCTCCACAACCTGGGTTTGTCTCCACAAGCTTAAGTATGTGGCTCAGGGTATGTATGTATGTATGTATGTTATATACTGTGCGAGGTTCATATTAGGGCTGTGTAAAAATATCGATACAGCTAACTGGCAAGATTTTTTTTTGATATTGTATTGATATTTTATTTTTTACCTTCTGATATTTTAACCTCTCTAATATCAATAAATGATATAACATTTGAAACTGATTAATGTTTATGTAAATATTTAATTACAACTTCCTTTGTGTGTTAAACAATTTCCTTCTCTGCACCTGTAGTTGTCGCTGACTCACACAGTCATTGTCTCAGAAGCAAATATGACAGAAAATAAAAGGGCGCCTCCGGCTTTGTATTTGTTGTATTTTTTATTTCTTTATGCAATATGTATTGTCTTGTAAATTTATCATGATATATTGTATTGTGTGTCATGCATCATGGTATGTATTGTATCGCGAGGTCCTTGCCGATACACAGCCCTATCTTATTATATATAGAATACGTTACCTTTTCTATATTTTAGGAATTATCTTTATAAGCATTTATTAATGATAAGAATATACAACTGTGTTCTTTTAACAAAGAACGACATTATTATTGATATGGTGAATCTTTAAAAAGTCATTTAACATTTGTGAGAGAGGACTCTAAAGAGAGAGGATTCTAAAGAAATTTCTTTAGAATGGGAAATGATACAATCAAGGAAGTGACTTTTTGTGGCTGCTCATCTGTACTCAAAAACTGACTAAAATCTAATATGGTGTAAAGGGAATAAAACACTTTTAGACACTGTCGTGTATTGGAAAACTATCATTTTTTTGGATGGTAGAAATGTCTTTGTCTTTTGCATCAGGTCATCCCAAGCATGATTATTTTCCTACGGCTGTACATGCGGTACATCTCATAGCTCAGTTTATTTTCACGAAGATAAACTTTTAGGACACTGTATTCTTACTTAGTTAATGGAATACCAGTTCTATGCGGAAACTAAATCTATTAGGGGTGGGAATCTTTAGGGAGTTTACGATCTGATCCATTTCCAACTCTGGGAGTCACGATCAAATTCTAAAACGTTTTTTTTTCTTTTTGTTGTGTTCAGGATGAACAAGCTCTGAATGAAACATCAAAATGTCAGATTGTTATAACAATTATGAAGAACACTTAAATAATGCTGTAAGGGCACACTGTACCTTTGCTCAAGCACCAGGAACAGTGTACAAAATCCTGGGTTATCCACTACCGATTACGGACACAAATCCTTGGCAATAAAACCCAAGTAATTCACGTCGCCTTTTCAGAATTCCGGTGGAAGCTTTGCTACTTGCTTGAGGGTAGTTTAAAGAGAAGTCTGTTTCCCTAGCTCTTAGTGGAATCTCTTGATATGTTTCCCCATGTAGTATTAACAAAATATATGAATTTGGTGCCACAAACTTTGCACACAGTATGACAGTATGACGCTTACTTGCGTCTATCAGTACTAATTATTTTTCAGTTTCGCGCAGCACCGCACTGTCGCGATCTAATTTAAATTCAGAATCGATTCGAAACTTTTGAAAATTCGATTCAGAATCATTAGAGAAAGAATCACAATGCATCAATAAATCACTTTTTTCCCCCACCATTAATATCTACTAGGTACATATAGCTGCAAGTATATATATTCAGCTAGGTATGTATTTTTACAGCAAATATTGTTCATTCTGTCAGTTTTCCCTTCGCCCTGAATAATAGTTAAAAGCTATTACAGTAATGAGCGACTGGTTGTTGTAGGTCCACACCAGGCACTTTTTTTCAAGACAGAATGTAAAATTTTTTACCAAATATTATAAATCTGGTCTTGACCCAAAAAGTCCTGAGGCCACGTTTAATAAACATATAAGTTTGTGTGTGTCAAATGAATGCCATGAATCAGATCCTGCTATTGTGGATTCAGTTTCCTCCCTTTCCAAAAATGTCAGCATCAGCATTTTTCTTGTGGAGAAACTATTTTGGCCTGCTCAATTTATGAAAGTAAATTTCAGGTCCAAGAGATGGTTAGAGTGAAAAAATCTATACAAACAAGAAACCTATTGACTAGAATGTTTTTTTTCATTTCCTTTTTAGGGTCTGGTTGAAATTTTAGTTTTTTTATGCAAAAACACAAGTTTATAATACCATTTAATATCCAAAGTGAGAGTTTTACCACATGCCTGTGATGTGTCACAGTCTTATGGAGGTGGTTCTTAAACCACATTCCTCATGCTACTGATTTGGTTTAACCCTGTTTAACGGTTTTTAGTGTTTTCAGCAAAATCTTTTGCAGTGGAAAATAGAGTTGAAATAAAACAGTTTATTATTTCAGTAGACTCGTTTTTATTTGTTGCTTTTTTTAAGGAGACGCTCTGCACCGACGATGACCGAACCTTTTCTTCCTCTCTTACTCTGCCATTGCATACACCTCACTTCTTATTTAGGCTAACTGCACTTGATTGTTTTCATGCTTCCGTTTCAGAAATGGTAGGCTTTTCTTTTTTAAGACTCAGACATAGACAAGTCTTATTGTTAGGCATGCTGAATGGGACATTTGCCTTTAAAAGGGGCTGGCCAGCAGAGTGCAGATTTCCTTTTACGTCATTGCATCTAGCTGGCGTTTTTCGTCCCTGAGATTTATTTTCCATTGGACATGCTGTCAGTTATAACCTGTATCCTTTTGTATTTTATTAAGCCTTTATATCAAACATGTAGTGTGGTAAATCCCGCCACATTACCTTGGTACTATATATATTCCTTATATGTTGACACTCCATATAAGGAGTTGATTCTCCAAGCTTTCTCTCCAACCAGAAGGTGTTGTGTACATAGTCTGGTGTTCGAAGGAGTGGCAGATGTTTCTGCTAATCATTGACTATGCAAACATGATTTAGAGTCTTATTTATATGTAGCTTATGCTACAGAACAATACAAAAAACATCTCACAATGTCTGTTCATGTGTTTATTTTTTGTGGACTTTTACAGCTGTATGTGGAAAGCAAATATGTGATCTATAGCCTAACCTGAATAAAACTGATACAGTCCTTTAAGGATTGTGCGTCGTGTTGTGATAGACTTACTTATAAGTAACAAACATTTCCAAACTTGCAAAATACCTGCTCAGATTTCCTTCTGTGTTTAAAGTGCCAGTTAAAAAAACAAGTCTCGCATCATTAATAGGTGTGAAAGTGTGTTTTTGTGCGTAGTTGGTTGGGCACACTTCCCGAGAGAAAGCAGAACTGTAAGAATAGATCTAAATGGAAATTGTAGCAAGACCCAAAAGCCTAATTTTTACCGTAAGGCTATTTGTGAGGTTGATTACAGTCTTTTTGCCCATTTTGTATCTTTCTTAATCTAAATTAATGTAAAAAATGACCAGCGATTCTTATTAACTTATTTGTTTTGTATAAAGGAACACATTTACTAATATATTTAAATTCGTTTTGAGAAAGACCTATTTAATAAATCTGATATTACTTGTACTGTTAATCTAGATGAGCTGCTGCAGTCAGTTATTTACTCATTCATTCATTCACTCACTCAGTCAGCCATTTAGCCCTTCAGGCAGTGATTCATTTATTCAGTCATTCACCCATTCAGTCAGTCATTTAGTCATTTACCCATTTTTTTATAGAAAGTATAGAAATACTTATTGCAACAATTAGTGATTATAAGCGCTTTATATATGTATATAATATATAATATCCAATGTTGTTTTTTTTTTTTTCCAAATCCTCCATGGTTACTACAGTTCAAAGCCAAAACATATTGATTACTTTTGAATGAGGGCTGACTGGACAAACATAACATTAGATCACTGGGAAAGGGCAGTAAAGATCAAAGCCCTGAGGCACTGTTTTATTTTAACCTCACAGACCAGACCAGCTGCGTTTAAAGGGCAGATAAAGTCATCCTTCCTGTCCTTACTGTATACTATCAGGCTAAGCTAAATACAGTTGCTTTACCTGCATTTTATACTTTCATTTTATGTCATATTGCTTGTAGAACAATGTATTTGCAGTAACTCATCTCCTCTCTACCATAAATTCCTCTTCCTCTTGCTAGTTTTCATGAAATGATACGACTGTAGAGGCAGACTAATTCACCTAAATTAGAAGAAATTACCGTGTCATAGTCTTTGCTATATGTTTATTTGATGGTTTAATATTCTCAAAATTTTCTACTTTATTTTTGAATACAGAGATCATTTCTGGGGTTATTTATCCATCCAATGTTTACAGTAAGTGTATCTTTATATAAAAAAGCAATGCCTGGGAGTATTTTTATCTGTTCACTTTAGTTGTTAAATAAAACATGTACATATCTTCATATGCCATCAGGTTATTATTTGCCATTCTTTTTTTCCACTAATATAGACTAAAACGGAATTTACAACCGATAACAAACCCTAAATTACCATTAAGTGTCCTATGAAAGAGTGTGTGTTACCTGTTCGGTCTGGTTTCCTCAACATTTCTTCCCCTATACTCCTATCAGAAACTTTTACTTTGCCACTGTTGCCTCTGACTTTGTTCAGCATGTACACAGGAAGCGTCTGTTGCTTATACAATAAAATTCTAACTCTGTGGATCCTTCCAGCCGTCTAGAAAGAAAGAAGGAAGAAAAAAAGGCACAAGATGTGCAAATGCTTGTCATTCAGTTTGGGTAGAAATGTACACTGCAGAAGTATGTGTATATCAGATATATATAATTATTGTTCTCCACTCAGACTCAGTGGATATCCACTCAGTGGATATTATCATCCACTCAGACTCCAGCTCCACACCTGTGTGTTTTTTTTTTTCCCTGTGCTCTGGGGATTTTTGTGAATTTGCATTTTGAAGTAAAGGCCCAAGAACAGCTTCATTTGCATTAGTCTGTAGGTCAAAAGAAATAGGATGTAGGTATTCTTTCAAGCATAAATTTATTACACTGATGCAATTCCTGCTTCTGGTTTATACCTAAAGTGGCATTTTAAAAATTCTTCCTTCTACAGTGTTAGCAATTTCCATCTTTTTTCCTAAGCACCCCTTTCTTATTAATTGGATTCGAGTTTCTCTTTTTTGTAACCTCTCATTTTTTGCTGGCACACAAACAACAGGTACTTAATACCTGTTCAAGGTGAAGAAACTTTTAAGTGTCTGCATGATTAGTCACTTCTCATTAATAGAATCTGTCTTGTCTTTGCTTGCTTTGGTCTGCCTGAAACATTAACACCCTGAGCGACTTGCACATATATCTCTATAATTATAACCTGATCTTCTGTGGGGCCAACCTTTATTTTGTAATAAAATCCTGAGGTTATTTTTTCATTGCTGGACAGTTTTTCTTTTGGCTAGGCGTTTAATACATTAGTCATGGTGCTCTTTACCTTCGGTCCATCTCGCTGATATCTTTACAAACAATTCACAAGCAAAATAGTAAAAATACTGAATGAAATATTATACAAATTAAAAATATAAATAAACACTCTAGTAACAATATATGCATCTACACCATTAAATGCTGATAAAGACAGACTTGTGTAATGCATGAGTTTTCATTGAAGGTTAAAGAACCACTAATATGTTGATATTGTAATACTTCCTTGACTGTTATTATGAGACAACACCTTCCAGCGGGACAAAGTTATATAAAAGACTTCTTTCGTAACCTGGATTTAGGAAAACATTTATAATTGTTACATTCCACATTGAAAGAGTTGTACAGTCATGTTGTAACCTTTTATTTGGGGAAAAAATTAAATAAAAAATGTTATAAACTAAATTTGATTAAATATTCCTTCACAATTTTCAATTATGACAATGAACACTAACATAAACAAACAAATCAGGTCAGGTTACAAAGCCTTGGGTTTCATGCTAATAACACATCTATGCCATTGTGCTTGTCATCTTAATGATGTCGCCTGTCGTTGATATATCAGCTCCGGGACTTTGAGTCAGGGTTTTGCTGCCTCTGATACCCAATTTAACTTCTTTTTAATCTGACAGCCGGAACATCGCTGGAAAATGGTAGGTCAGAATAGAAATTCTTGTTTTTTAACAAAATGTTATTGTTATTCATCTGTTATGTCTAATATACACTAAACTAAACACAACTAAATCACTGTCTGTGTATGTTTTAGTACTAATAAGTAAGTCTTTAATTGTAAAGTAGACGTTATTGTTCAGTTAAATACTCGTATATTTTGGCTAGGGTTAGCCATGATGCAGTGCCCAGGGTTATAAAGCCTTGCTGATTTGCCCAATAGTTGTGGCTTGGCAGTGCTGTGGCCTAAACCCCATCTTTTGATCATCAACCTAGAGCCTTAACCATTTTAAGCTACCACTGCCCCAAACAGCCATTGTGTTCTATACAAACACTGACCATACAGCATCATCTAACAAATTAACACCAGATTTGTTAAGGCTGTCAAAAATATTTCAATAAGTATGTTTAATATCTTTCCTTCTTAAGGTTAAATGTGACTTATGACCAGTGCTGAAAACAGTTAAGAAGAAAAGGCACACTGAAATATGGATACATTTTTCCCCGTATAAATCTTTGTGCTGGTTGATTGTTCATGAGAAGAAATACGTACGTCTTTGGCAGCTGATTAGGGTCTATTTCAGGGCACTGTTATCTCTAGTAGTCGAATATTAAACCAGGCTTTGTTTTGGTTTTAGAGCATGTTTACCTTTTAGTGGTTGTACAGTTAGAGTAAATAAGGGTTGGTGTTCGAAAACAAACACACGCTCTAATTTCCAGCTGATCTGAAAGGGGATATATATCTGCTAAAGAGCCAGAGCTGTGATCCTTATGCGATCTGCCTTAAAAAGGCCTCAAGCACTTACATTTGCAGAATTTGGCAGACGCCCTTATCCAGAGCGACTTACATTTATCTCCTTTATACAAATGAGCAATTGGGACTTAAGGGCTTTGCTCAGGGGCCCAACAGTAGCAGCTTGGTGGTGCTGAGACACGAACCCCGGGCTTCTTATTAACAGGCCGCCACCTTAACGACTAGGCTACCACCTCAAGCAAGTTATAGAAATGAGATATTTCTGTTACAGTACATAAGGTAACCGATTGTGCAAATGGTTTTGTCCAACATTACCTAAAAAAATCTATCAGAAATAATAGAATATCCAGAAAAGCTTATTTTATGCTGTGGGAGCAAACAGAATCTGGTCTCAGATACTTTGTAGTACAGATAATGAATTTAATTATTTAACACAATTTATCTTTGGATATTTAATTTTCAACTGAAAATGGTTTGTTTACTGCATTAATGGCTTCCTTATGTACCACAACTAAACAGCTAAAAATTTTGACAATGGTTGTTTTTCTCTGTGTCTGTTGTAGCTGCACACTCCTGTTTATGAGACTCCAAATGGTTTGATGCTGTTGCAGCCCATTTTGTGTCTGTGTGCAACGTGTTGTGGTGTTAGATGCTTTTCTGCTCACCACAGTTGACGTGTAAAGAGTGATTCAAGTACACACTTCCTGTCTGCTGAAACCCGCCTTTTCATTCTATTTTTTGTTTTATCAGTAAAGCTGGTCCATGTTCTCAAGAGACTGTTGATTCTTCAGGGGTTTAGGGTTTTTTTAGTGGTGTTCTATGCCAGTGAGTCACCTTTGGTCACTAAATGTGGGTGTGTTCAGTAAAACGCCAAAGCTGAGAAGATTAACTTTATGTAAATATGGAGTGTCTTGGTGCAGTGACTACCAATGGGAGTGGCGACAGTAGAGTGTTGTAATCCGTGGCAAAGGGCACAGACAGTTTCTTATATACACCGATCATTTCTATATACGAATGCCCTTCATTCAGAATGCCTAATCAAGAAAACTAAATTAAAAGTGCAACATACAGTGAGAAAAATTATTTGATCTCCTGCTGATTTTGTATATTTGCCCACTGACAAAAAAAAAAGATAATTCTGTGATATGTATAGTAGGTGTATTCTATAGATAGAGAAAATAACACATTTATACAAAGTTATACATTGATTTGCCTTTAAATAAAGTAAAATAAGCATTTGACCCCCTTGCCTTGTTGGCAGTCACAGAGGTATTTGATTAGTATCAGGGCATTTCTTTAATGTGATTACTAGCTAGTTGTACCTACTTTTTTTTAAACAATACTTGACTGCTTAAAACATTTGGTGTCCTTGCTTTTCTGTAAAATATTTAACTTCAAGGACAAGCTGTAACTCTATGATTCTTTAACTCACCTTAACTAAGCGTTACTTTGACTTTCACCTGAACTTTTAACGACCTTATGGGTCCTGCAAGGTTCTATTGTGGATCTTCATCATGGTATTACTATAAGCAGCCGGTCCAATTTTAGCAAATGTGTTTGAATAGACAAAGGAAATTTTAAGGCACTTCATAGAGCAATAAATCACCAGGACTAAGCTCATTTCCTAAAAGGGAAGCTGGCTTTCTGTGGACACTTCATGTGCTGTCACACTTCATGTGCTGTTGAATCTGCTGTCAGTATCATTATATATGAACATATTTTTCCAGTGAATGTTTGCATGAGGCAGATGAATGTTTGGATCATATTGCTCCCTTATTTCATATTAGTATTGCACAGTATTCGCTGGGGGGGGGGATCTTTAGGTACTTTCTGATTCAATGCACACTTTTTGATAATTCTGCTGTTTAAATGCATGTTTACATCTTTACATTTTAACCATAATTGGAGTTTCTATGCTTTTTGTTTATTCATCTTTAAAAAAAAAAAAGATGATTTGGTTTCATAAATTTTCTTTTATTAACAAAGGTGTTTTCAGAATGAACAAGCTCTGAATGAAACATGGAAACATCAGATTATTATAGCAAGTATGAAGAATAAAGCTGTAGAGGCACACTGTACCCTTCGCTCAAGCACCTGCAACAGTGTACGAAACCCTGTGTTATCCACTACTGAGAACGGGCACAAATCCTCGGCAATGAAACCCGCCACAGCAGTACATTTTGAACTGCTTTTGTTCTTTATTTTATTAAATTCGTATATTTTGGCGAAACTGCGACGAGGACTCGGTTACACTTAGAATTTTTTCTGTTGCAAACACGCACAAACCTGCACCATGAAATGAAATATAATTTGAATATATAATCGATTTTGGACTCGATTCAGGAATCGCGATGCATTGATAAATCGAGTTTTTTTTCCACCCACTCCTAATATTTCCTTATTTTCAGTAATTAGGGATGCAGGTGTTGGACTGCTAATTGGTAGATCATCAGGGTTCGATTCCCAGCACCAAAAAAAAAAAAAAAAAAAAAAAAAAAAAAAAAAAGGTAAATACATGTAAGTAAGCTAATTAGCGTACTGTGTGTTGATGCTTATGAACAAATGACACAAAATAACAATGACTTAAAAGTAGGTAATTATTCAATTAAATGCTATTCAAAGCTAAAACATATATATGGTTTGTTAACAATACGTTTTACTTGCTGGCATGACGCCAGAAAGGGTTTTTAGGTGCTATGAAATAAGATGTGCACATTTTTTTTAAACCAGCACTGGTTAAATAAGTGAATGACACTTAAACATATGTTGAAATCAAGCTGCTAAATACTTATCTGCAGCTGTTGTTTAATTATCTGAAGACATTAAACAGACTTCCTCAACCTTTTACTTGGAACCCAACCAGTATCAGATAATCAAGCTTCCAGTGTGGATGTTCACCATGGTATTGCTATAAACAGCGGGTCCGGTGTGGATAGACAAAGGAAATTTAAGCAATAAATAAATTACCAGGACCTAAGCTTTTTTTTCTTAAACGTAATTTTCTTATTTCCTGAAAGTAATTTTATATTGTGCAAACTGTGTGTGTTATGTACATTGTATGTACATCAATAACATATAATACACAGTGTATATATAGACAGACTAGAGGTAATTTACATTTACAGCATCACTTACATTTATTCACCTTTTTTTTTTTTTTGGTGCTGGGAATCGAACCCTGATCTACCAATTAGCAGTCCAACACCTTACTCCCACTGTGCTACCACTTCCCCAAAGTTACATTTACATAACATTTACATTTATGGCATTTGACAAACAACATTATCCAGAGCGACTTACATTTATCTCTTTTTATTTACAACTGAGCAATTGGGGGTTAGGGTTTTTGCTCAGAGGCCCAGCAGTGGCAACGTGTTGGCGCAGGGACTCAAACCCTGATCCTCTGATTAGCAGTCCAACACCCTAACCACTGTGCTACTACTAACAATATGTACATTTGAATTACGTTATACAAGGGAAAAAGCAGAACTGCAAAAAGGTGAAGTGTAGTGAGACATGAGTGTCCTAGTGGAGTATTGTAGAGTTCAGAAGATTTACAGTTGTGGGGGGAAAAGTGTCCCTTAACCTTCTTGGTCTGGTGCAATGGACCTGTAACTTCTCCTGGATGGAAGGAGGTCTTTAATGTTTTTTATGCTCTGCGCAGACATCTACTGTGGTAATGGCAGGTAGTCGGGTGCTGACGATGTGTTAGGCGGTTTTCTTGAACCTTTGCAGCAGTTTTTTATTCGCACACTGTGGATAGAGCCTGTTAAAATGCTTTCGATGATGCAGCGGTAACAGTTGGTCAGGATCTTAGGGGATAGTTAAACTTTTTTTTGCATCTTTTCAGGAAGTAAAGATGCTGTTGCGCCTTTCTAACCAGAGTTAAGGTGTTGAGGTGTTGAGGTGCCTCAGATAAATGGAGGCCCAGGAACTAAAACTGACTAAACATGTCAGCTGCGCAGATGAAGCTGTTTTTTTCCATGAGGCGTGTGTAATGGGAGTTGGTTGCTAGTGGTTTATATCACTGTTGAAGGGTCACTAGAGGACAATCGTTGTTGGTGTGCTTCCCAGTGATGGCCACTGATCGCTAACATTTATTTACAGGGTCCTGGAAAAAGACTACCCAAGTCTGTCTGTGCAGAGAAATGAAAGGTTAGATATTAACATGGCTGGCAGGTAGTGACACTAGAACACATGCTGAGTTGCAAGCAAGAGGTTTAATATTAATTATTGTTAAATGTTATCTTGTCCTGAGATTAATTTTAATAACAAAAATTAACCTGATCTGAAAATTGCCGTTTTAATAGTTTTGTTTTACTATTTAAATAGAATATATGCTTATAAAACACATAAAACTCACATTAGCTTGCATGATCTAGGCCATCTGTCCTCTGGGACTAAAGCAGCATTGCCAGCAAAAGTCTTTTTACGTAATGTTGGTTTGTTAGTTTTGCCGTTTTTGCATGCTGTATTTGTTTAGTCTAGTTTGTTTTTTTCCACTGCCCTACTAATCTGTAATCGACTTAGCATATGACATCCAGATTTTCAATGAATCAAATTTTTGTAGTGTGTCTTGTACCCTCTTCCGGCATGTTATTGATCTATGATTGGACTTTCTTCCTGTGCTTCTCTGGCTGGTGTGTGTGTGTGTGTTTGCAGGTGTCTCTGTGCCGCTGTGTGTGCGTATTTACGTGCATGCAGTTGTGCATGAGGGAGAAACAGAGTGGGATTTTGTAACACTGCACCTGAAAGACTCGCAGGCTCACACACACCTCCTTAGACTCTCACTGCGGTAGGAGGGCTATTTTTAGCACTTCTCCAAGAGCAGAAATAACATTTGGATCATCTTGATGCAGTGCTTGAGCACTGCATCATATAGGCATCCTTGTGATTATTGTAGTAAAGCAAATTGAACACAGCTACTGTATATAATTAAATTAGTATCAGACTTTAATGGTAGTGAAAAAACACCCTGTATGATTAACTAAAAAAAACAGTAGAACTTATGGCTATGTTTAATAGTGAATTAAAACTTATCTCTGAGGCTAATTGGCTTTAATTTGTTAGAGAGCATAAGGATTGGACTTTGGAACAGTGAAAGGTCATGTGGTTTGAAGGTCCAGATTTGTGGTCCAGATTTGCCTTGTTCCAGAGTAATGGGCACATCAGTGTAAGAAGACCAGTGGATGAAGTGATGTACCCATCATGACTAGTGCCTACCGTACAATGGTGCTATGATCAGATGAGTGCTATGATCTGGGGTTACTGCAGTTGGTCAGGTCTCAGTTCAGCAAAGTTATGTGCCCAAAGAATCAGGTCAGCTAATTACCTGAATATATTGAAAGGCCAGGTTATAACATCAATAAATATTTTATTCCCTCTTGGCACGCGCATATTCCAAGATGACGATGACAGGATTTATTGGGTTCAAATTGTGTAAGAGTGGTTCAGGAAGCATGAGATATAATTTTCACACATGAGTTGGCAAATGCGTTCTGTAATCAAAGCAGGAGTTGTTGTTTATATATATATATATATATATATATGATATATATATATATATATATATATATATTATATATATATATATATCCATACATATATATATACATACATATGGTTTAGCATTGGCACATAGTAACGATACATATTTAAATAACATTTTAAACTGATATAATATTTCATTAAAACCAAACAACTTTTCTTCTGTCGTTTTCTCGGACACATAGGGCCACTGTCTCATAAGCAAGCATGGCGGAAAAAATAAGGGCACTGTCGGCTTTAGTAGATATTTGCATATATAATTCTTTGTTTTTTCTGCTGTAGAACACACAAAATTGAGTACATTTAATCCGTTTCTTTGCAGACCGACAGCCTGGCAGGCGATATGAAGGAAGAGAACCTGTTCCGACGGCGTTTCTCTTTGGGTCCCACAGCCACCACACCACCGAAAATAGATCCACCTGCACTAGGACGGAACCTGTCATACGGAGGAGACAACGAAGTGGACCCGATCAGCCCAGGTATGCGGCACTAGATTACTTAGTTGTATTGCTGCATTGTAGAACAATTGCGCTCAAATACACAAAGAAAAAATTCTTATTTTGTAAGTTACAGTTGTTGTTTTCATTTAGTTCTGAGCTTGGACCATTGGTTTAACCAATTTTGGGTGTAATCTGCAAAAATCTGCCAAATTCGCTGTGATTTGTATGGCATTTAAATATGGGCAAGCTTAATGGCATGACAGATAGATATTAGTTCTCATGTCCATCATACTGTAGGTCTAATCATATGTTTTACAATTTCTTTGTGTGCTGCATTTGGATTAACATAAACTATAGAAAAATATTTAATGTTCTAAGGTTTTTCTGTGCCTTATTTACAGTCTGAATGCATACAGTGGATGTGCTTGCTTAACTGGGTGTGTGTAAATGCGTGTATGTGTTCTGTAGGCAGCGAGTCGGAAAAGAATGGCTTGTCTTTACCGAAAGATGAGGTCAGCCCGGGCCAGTCTCCCAGCAGTGCCGTGAGTAACCTTTCCGTCTTTCTATCAAATAAAATATGGCTGAAAAGATTTCTATCCATTCTCCGCCTAGTAACACTGTTGCACTGCAGTGCTGACAGAACCAGGCTAGTGTGGTACTTCCTGGCTCTAGTACAAACTCTAGCTGCTGCATTTCAGACCAGCTGGAGTTTATTAGGCATGCAGAGCAACCACTCAATAAAGTGTTATTATAATCCTAATTTAAGGTCATGAAAGCATGAATTAACATTTCTGCATTTGACATTTAGAGCATAGGTTGCATTTGTGATAAATCTTTGAGATGATAAAATGCAGTTTTACAAAAGCTAGAAATGTGGCTATTAAAGGAAAGATTGCTATCAAATAGCACACCTAGTTTCTAATCACAAAGAATAGACAGAGCAGCCATCAAGTGTTAGAGAGTATTCTACATTCTTACATGTAAAGGTTCAGGCTGATAATTAAAACCTCCCAAGGGTAACATGTAAAATGTAAAAATTAAAGACCCTAGCACTGATCCTTGAGGTACTACATACTACACTTATAATGCCTCTTCAGTCACCACTACCAATTGTCGGCAGTTGATAAGTACTATTCCTCTAATGCCAACAAAGCTTTCTAGTCTATTCAAAAGAATGCTGTGGTCAATGGTGTTAAATGCAGCACTAAGATCTAGTAGCACTAATAGGGAGCTACAACCTTTATCGGATAATTAGGGCAGGTCATTTGTAACTCTAATGAGAGCAGTCTCAGTACTATGATACGGTCAAAATCCTCACAGATAGCAATTTTTTCCAGGAAGGAATTAAATTGTTAGGAAACTCCATTTTCTAATATCTAAAACTATGACTGAGGCAAATCCACCCCTTATAAATAAAAATTGTTATTTTGTCACACGTACATTAAAGTGCAGTAAAATTTGTTTCTTTACGAATTTCAGCTCTAGAGGCTGGGGTCAGTCATGATACAGCACCTCTAGAGCAGTACAAGGGTTAAAACTCAAGCTCAGGGGCTTTAAACCCCAACGTTTAAAGCAACAGAAATCTTAAAAGAAAACCTTTCTACATATCGGGTGGATGAGTGAATAGAAATAGTAGGATTAAAATGCTTTGTTTTTAAACATCAATTGAATCACTTGGGGTAACAGCGCCCCTCAGTGGGCATCTAGTCAAGTGGTGCCTAGGGTGACATTTAAATTCCAGTGGTGGGTGCTATAAAAGTGTGTTTAGGGGTTCTTTGTTTGAGAGGTTTACCAAGACATCAATTGTATTATACAGTATATTGTATTGTATATATGTATCATATCATCTAATTAACATGTATTATCTTCAGTATGCCTTTATTCCCTTTACCTTTATTGCCATCTATAAAAAATAGCAAATCAGCAGGCACGGTGCTCTGGCTAATTTGCTTACAAACTGAAAACTCCTATAATATCCGTTCAGTGTTTGATGCTAACCTCTGTTAATTTTCCTCCTGTTACTTAAGAATAGTTCTTTTTCTTATTTGTAGAATGATGCTATAACTGTCGCTCATAGCAGTTGGGTGTCTGATAAAATGATGGTGTTTAGGACAGAAAAAAACCCATAAATTTGTTTTGCATGGGATCTGGACTGGGTCATGGGCAGTCAGTAAAGAGTTTCGACTATGCTTGGGGTGCATTCATTCAAAATAGGTTGAGAAACACTGATGTAGAGCGAAATAAGGTTCTAGCATTAAAGCACAAGCTTTTTTCTAGTTAAGAAGCTAATTTTGGGCTCTGGAGGCAGTCATCCTCCTCGCCTCAGTCTCTGAGCTTCAGCTGACATCCACAGCTGACTGCACAGACCTGCTGAATTTAGCTGCCTGTGGTTGTGGTCAGATTGAAAAGAAAACGCTGTTGTTAATGATGGCCTCTTTTTCAGTCTAACATAATTACTGAGCTAGTGGGTCTAAACATAGAGGTAAGTGATACTGGTAGACTAATGGTGGCCTGTGGTCGTTCAGTAGATGTGCTTGATCTTATTGCTCTTTATTGCTTGCTCTATCTGTAATACACTTACTAAAATGTTGCATTGTTTTTTTTCTTCCTATTTCTGTTGTGTAGTCAGAATCCAAGATGTTTATAGGTTTGGAGAAAGAGAGCTCGTCTCCTACTGAAAAGCTGGCCAGGAAGGAATCTCTGAAGGTAAAATTTATTTCCAGCCCCCCTTTATAATCTTTACCGTACAGAGATTTTATTAAAAAGGCAGTCATTATTGATATTGCTATTTCTGTTTAATCACAATATTTTTCTAAGAAAAACACTGAGAAAGCAAGGTTTAACTAGATTTGATCTGGGTTTACAAGTCGGGTTTACACTGTCTTTTGCGATTGTTGCTTGTCAGACTGGACAAACATGATCATGTCACACTGTAGGATTTCAGTCATCAGACTACAACAGTTAAGACTCATCAAATACAGACCTGCACAAGAAGACTTGTCCGGACAGCAGCAATGACATGTCATACAAACACTTCTTTTTCCTGATAACTTTCTTTCTGTTCTGTCCACTGGACTCGCTGGTGCTAACTGCGTTATCACGTTTGGTGTCTTATTGGCTCTTGATTTGATAGTCGTTGTAGAAGAAGTTACCTTTTATCTGACAAAAAAACTGTTAGTGAACATGTCAAACTATCCATCAAATAACAGATTTTAGCAGAGAAGTATCTTAAAATTTGTCTTAGGAGACAAGTGTGACCCGAATCGCATATTTTCTCACAGTTTGTCAGCAATATTCCATGTCATCTTGGTGTAAAATACAACCCAGGTATACAACCTTATATTAAGATAATTACTTATCCGATTGGATTATAAAGCTGAAAATGATTAGACTGACCTGGCAGAGCTGTTGAAATGTTCTAGTTTTTAGAGTTTGTGTCTCTCGCACCACCTAGTGGTGCTACAACAAACGTGCATATATTATGTGCTGGTTTTGTTTAGTTGGCTCACTAAAATACATGGTCCGTCATATTACATTATGTTTAATGTTTTTTTTTTTAGGTTCAGAAAAAGAATTACCGTCAGGAAAAGAAAAGAGCAGCCAAAGAACTATTCAGTGCTCTAAAGGACCCCAGTGTGGTTATAATCTCTAACTGGTTAAAGGTATAGAAAGTTTTTTTTTTTTTTTTTACAGTATCAGGTTTTCTTTTTAATAAGGATAAACAGCTGTATTCGCTTTATTCGGTTTGCTCATTAGATACGAGGGACTCTGAAGAGCTGGACGAAGCTGTGGTGCGCTCTAAAGCCTGGGGTTCTTCTGATCTATAAAACCCCTAGCTCCGAGCACTGGGTGGGGACTATCATATTAAATGCCTGCAAACTGATCGAACGTCCCTCGAAGAAAGATGGCTTCTGCTTTAAACTTTACCATCCCTTAGAGAAGTCTATCTGGGCCATGAAGGTTAGAATTGGCTCTGCAAATCTGTTAATTTATGAAACTTATCTCTACTCAGTTATGTCACTCTCACAAGGGAATCCAAAAAATTAACAAGGCTATTTAATTTAAATAAATAGTCTATGCATGTCTCATTAAATTGGATGGTCTTTATTTGCAATTTAATTGAAAAACACTTAATTGATTGGTTAATTTATTAATCCCAGGGCCCTAAAGGAGAGACAGTTGGTTCCATCACACAGCCTCTTCCTAGCAATTACCTGATTTTTAGAGCAGCATCTGAGTCTGATGGTAAGTACATACTGTAAGCATGTGTGTTTCACTATGTACTAGTGAAAACCTTTAAAGTTTTATTACTTTAAAATTAGTGTGGAGCCCTTTGTCAAAGATCTAATATAATGTGTGTATAAAACAGTATCTCCCCCAAAAATAAAGACTGTATTGTATTCCTCCCTGGACTCTTATTCAAAATATGCTCTTATCAAACATGATTTCAACACACCTAATGCACTGTTTCACTCTGTAGTATACAGTTATTATACACTGAGTTATAATCACACTAACGTTTGTTTTATGGGTTTTTTAGGACATTATTAATTTTGAGAGAAACATAGTTACATAATTTGTATTGATGTGAAAGTATTGTTATCTATTAAAGTATCGAAATAATCTGATGGATTATTTTGAATGTGCTGGATAATAAAAAAGTCACAGTATAATTTCCCGTAGTGGATACTAATAGCGTTTTCTAATCCCACAAGGCTACACTGTTTATCTAAACTTGATAAATAAATGTAGCATATATGTCACATTTTGTATGATAACATTGGACTTCTTCTCTCTTGTGCACAGGCCGCTGCTGGATGGATGCGTTGGAGTTGGCACTCAGTTGTTCCAGTTTGTATAAGCTAACTGCTAAAAGCTGCAGGGACGGGGACCTGAGCAGCTCCTCTGAGTCCTCCCATATACTCCAGATCCTGCAGTCCACTGCTCTCAGTGACCAGGAACAGTAAGTGATAGACCAACACATCCACAGCAACCTCAAGACATCCAGTTTTCTACTTTCTGTTATAGATCATTATTTTAAGGCTGTTTCTTCTTTCTGGATCAAGTTCTTGACTTGACCGACGCTCTCAGTGAATCCCTCATGTTTTGGCTCTATATCGGTCAAATCACATCTGCCTAGTTTAATACATACCTCTGTAGGTCCCCAAGACAACTACACATGTTTACTACACAAGCTAAGCAAAGTTTTTATTCATCTAATCAGTTTCCAGTATAAATGTCCTTCAGTTTGTTCCAAACATCTTGCTGCAAGACAAAAAACTCATGTTGCTTAATCATGCTATCTTTTGAAACCTTTATTACTTAGCCGATTTTCTCTAAAGTATCGGCGGTTTCGAAACATGATCTGAAACATGATGCTGATGTGAAATTATTATTAAACTGTACAAAGACTACTTTGCAACAACAGGTTGATAAATCATAATATAATGTTTAATAAAGCAATGCTTATGTAGTTTGAGTACATTTTTTTTAAAAAAAAAAAAACAAGGGTGGTATCGGGTTGCGTATTGGAATTTGATTCTTTATATTCCTGGAACATTTCAGGTGTAAATTATAACTCTTGCTAAGACAGATTGAATGAGACTCATGACAAGGTGATTGACAATATGTATCTGGTGTGGCACTGTCTTTAGTGCACTATTTATCGCTATGTCAGTTGTATTGCAAGTGGTACTGTGAACTGTGTCCCAACAAACTATGACCAAAAAGTTACTTGACATTTGCCTTATTTTCATAAGTCTGTCTGGAAATGATGGCACCATGGCGCAGTGTTAGGTCTGAGACAGAGTTTTTTTTTAGTTTGCTGAGGTCAAAAAAAGGTTCTATAAACTTGGTATTCTGCACTAAGTTTAAACTATTTTAGATTAAAACACAACTTTCACAGTTCTTTAATTTGTGATCTCTAAAGCAGAGCCATGTTGAGTTCTATTCCATAATTTTCATAATATTTACATGCTTGAGTACAAACAGATATCACATTTGAATGTGTTAGATCGTTATCTTTCGTTTGAGTAACCTGGCCCAAAAGATGTATTAGGGACATATAAGGATTTTTATTAATGATTATTTTAATGAACCCATCAGCTATATAGAAAGTAAAAACCGTGTGTGTTAGTAATGCTCACAGTCTGCAATAAACCACTGCTGTGCCTCCCTGAATATAGCTGGTCATGCCTCTTTCCCCGCCTCCACTCAAATAGCCTGTTGGTCATTTTAGCACTTTTGCAGCTATGCTATGTTTCCTGGCCAATCAGACATGCCTTAGTAGGTCATGTGACACAAGACAAAGCAGGAAGCAGCAAGGAGAATATGAAGATATTAAGTCAGTACCAACCCAGACAGGCTTCATGTAACAGACAGCCACACACGCGCACACACACACACACACACACACACACAGAAAGCGAGCCTGTACAGCAGGAAAAACAGCTCCAGAGAGGAAAAATATATAGGTTTGTTTAAACAGCAGCATTCACTATTTGTTTCTTTTTAACTGTTGCTGTTTTGCTTGTAAGGTAAGAGAAAACTTATTAATGTTTGTAGTGAAATTTTATGAACAAAATGTCATCAGCCATTTGTCCTGCTTGGCGATCACATTGCTTTTTTTTCCTTCTTTATCGCTCTAACTTTGTGTGCATTTGTGTGTGCTGGACAAAGTGTGAGATGAGAGTTAGGATCATGTAACTTTAGATTTGAGGCATGTAGTCTCTACTTACAGTCACCATTTTAAATATTCTAGACAGATTTTTAAGCACACTATGTAAACTAGGGTTAAAAGTAGTTAGTTGCTCTAATTCATGCCTGTGTGTGTGAGTGTGTGTGTGTATAAGTGCACGCGCAATGGAATTTAGGCACAAAGGGGCATCATGAGATTCATCAAGCTCAGTGGTGAAACTACACATACCTGCTGAAATATTAGTTGGCCTTTTTAGATTGCTGTTAATTAAAGCGATAAAAGCATGGACATATGATGTTTTTACCTACATACTGCATATCTCTTAAATATTTAGACAGTTTAGGTTTCTGTTGGGTGTGGTCTAATTATTTCTCACTTATTCGTCTAACCTAACTGCAGAGACAGAGAACCCAAAACTATGCTAATGAAAAAAAAAAAAGTACAAGGATTCTTGCTCTGTGTTTTAACATTTACAGCATTTAGCAGACGCTCCTATCCAAAGCAACATACAAAAGTGCTTTCAAAAAATCCTTTAAGATTTATATCGTTTTTTTCTTTTAGGCTGAATGACTCCATGCTTGAAACAAGCCAGATGGAGAATGAATCCGAAAGAGAGGCCCATGAGGACTCGGATAATGCTGCCAATGAAAATGGCGGGAGATTAACTGAGGAGAGCGACATGGACCAATCAGATGACCCTTTGCCCTGCCTTCAAGCAACACAGTATGTTGAACAAGGACCTGAGGAGATGGGAGAGGTAAGGATTGAGAGATACAGTATTGTAAAGTTTGTTCAGTATAACGAATCGTGTGTTCGTAATGCCAGTGGTATGTCGGGTTCTTACCCAGCATTTAAATGACAGCGTTTATGGAAAACAGGAGTCCATAGCAGTGAATGATCCTCTGTTTTTTTTAGGCTGGTGAAGCATCTCAGGTAGAGACAGTATCAGATGAGAATAAAGGGTTAATATGGACATTGCTAAAGCAGCTGCGGCCTGGCATGGACCTGTCCAAAGTGGTCCTGCCCACCTTTATCCTAGAGGCACGTTCCTTCCTGGACAAACTGTCTGACTATTACTACCATGCAAACCTGCTGTCCCAGTGAGTGCTGATTCCATTGTCTGTAATCTCTTTTTAATCTTGATCATAGATATGATATGACATTTACTAAAATTATGTGCACAGTTTTCAATTAGGGCCATGAATATAATAATTATTATAGTAATCATGATTTCTATGGTTACAAAACTAAAATGTAGTTGTTTTTTTTTGTCATGTTTAGGGCAGTCACAGAGGAAAGCCCATACTGCAGAATGAAGCAAGTTTTACGCTGGTACTTGTCAGGCTTTTACAAAAAACCTAAGGTAAGATATTCCCCTTCATACCATTTTCTTATATAGTTGAATATATAGAATATATAAGAATATAGAATATATAGTTGTGTTCTGATCTTTAGCTGCAAGATAAAACTTGTTCATGTGTCTGCTTGCTGATTTGTCTTCCAGGGTCTGAAAAAGCCATACAACCCCATTCTTGGGGAAACATTCCGTTGCTGTTGGCTGCATCCTCAGACTGATAGCTGTACTTTTTACCTAGCCGAGCAGGTGAGACTTCACCTCGAAAACATACAGCTGTGAAAAGATACTCCCTACGTATTATTTATTTGGTTTCAGCTTTCAGGAGAACAAATATCCTATATATTATCCATTTACAGGTATCTCATCACCCTCCTATTTCTGCTTTCTATGTGAGCAATAAGAAGGATGGCTTTATTATTAGCGGTAGCATCCTTGCTAAGTCAAAATTCTATGGTACGTATACAAGTTACTACAGCATGGCTAATGTGTGTGTGTGTAAAACTACTGCACAAACAAAATTTTGGGGTAATAATAATTTTAAATTATTTGTTTTCCTCACTAGGGAACTCTTTGTCAGCAATACTGGATGGGAAGGCCAGACTATTGTTTTTAACTCGTGATGAGGAATATGTCATAACAATGCCATATGCTCACTGTAAAGGTACTGATATTATTAGCTATTTTCATCAGAAAGCTCAGTTTTCTTAAGAAAAAAATGTCCTTTAAATTTAACTGCTTTTTTCTAGGCATTCTTTATGGTACAATGTCTCTAGAGCTTGGAGGAAAAATCACTATTGAGTGTGAAAAAACAAAGTTTTCTTCTGAACTTGAATTCAAATTAAAGGTACAAATTACTCCCTCCTAGCCCTCCAAATATTAACTAGTTTCCTCAATCAAGCACTTGACCTAACCACTCCCTCTCCTATGCTTTCTCGACAGCCTTTCCTTGGCAGCTCGTGCAACGTTAACCAGGTTTCCGGAAAGATCCGTATGGGAGAAGATGTGTGGGCCACAGTGGAAGGACACTGGGTAGGAATGAACTGTACATTCCATAAACAACTACACGTAGTAACTTGGAAAGATAATTCTTGTCTACAATGATAAAGCACAAGTTGTACCACGGATTATATTTCAGATAAAATAAGCAATATGTTCCTGATGCCTAAAAGATGTAATACAATATGTGACCTTTGGCAGGATGGTGAGGTAATTCTCTGTGAGAAAAAAACTGGCAATCAGGAGGTGCTTTGGAACCCCACACCTGAAGTACGCAGTCAGCGACTGAAGAGGCAGGTGGTACGGTTTGATCAGCAGGGACCCTTCGAATCTGAGAGGTACGCTTATGCATTTGCAAATAACATCACATTAAATATTTACATGTCCCAGTACTGACAGCACTGCCGAGTATAAAGGTTGCTTTTCACATTTGTAGTCACATTCTAAGAAAACCATTTCTTATGTTTATTTAAAGTTTTAGTAAGTTATATTGTTAAGAATAGTTTTTTTAGAACATTTTTTTTTAACTCCAGAATTTAAAAATGCCAGGAAGATGTCCAGATTCCCTCTTGTATAAATAAAACATTTAAGAACAAACAGCAGTGACATTTGTTGGGCCTGTTAATCTAAAAAAAATGTTAGTTATAGTAACTAGATAATTGTTACAAATAGTGACTAAGTTGCACCATGAAACTAACTATTGCATTACTTCTTAAAAATGTGCCAATATGTCAAATAATTTTGATGTTCCTTATATTAAATAGATTTAATGAATAAAATGGACACCAAAAAATATAAATTATTATTATAATTCTGTACACTAATCTTCCCTCTTTGAACTGCTGCCTTATTGAGGGGGAGGGGTTTGAGTATGCCTAAGAGCCATGTTGTCATGTTGAGTATGCGAATGACCCTAAAAGCCATGTTTTGCCCCTGCTAGAGTCTTACAAGGCAAACAGGTTCTAGGTGCATAAGAGATTGTTGGGTAACATGGTTTGGGTAGCAGTCATAAGCGGGGCCTTAACGACCCAAACCCTGGTGAAGGAATCTGGCTATTGAGACATGGAATATCCCCTCAATCGGGGGAAGAAGTCTGAGCTGGTGAGAGAGCTTAAGTGGTACCAGCTAGAGATTGTAGGAATTGCTTTCATGCACAGCCGGGGCCCTGGAACCCAACTTCTTAGGAGAGGTTGGACCCTTTCCTACTCTGAAGTTTGCCATGTTGACAGGGCTGGGGTGGACTTGCTTATAGCTCCCTAGATGTGGGCTCCCCAGATGTGAGGCAATAAACAAGAGGATTGCCTCCCTGCGGGTCTGGGATAAGTGTCGCACTGTTGTTTCTGCTTATGAGCCGAACAGCAGACCCAACCTTCTTGCAGACCCTGCGAGGGGTGCTGAAAAGTGCACTGACTAGGGACTCCATAGTTTTGCTGGGGGACTTTAACGCCCATATGGGTGGCGACAATGAAGCCTAGAGGGGTTGTGACTAAGAGGAATGCCCCAACACCCTAGGTCAGAGGTCGATAATCAATCTTGTGGTCGTGTCATTTGGCCATATTTTTTGGACACTTGAGTAAAGAGAAGGGCTACCAATCAACCAATCACCACCTAATGAGTGAGCTCCACCACATCGAAAAGGGCCAGCTGACATGACTCAGACTTTTGTTTTGGATGCCTTCTGGACATCTCCCTGGGGAGGTGTTCTTCACTACTGTCAGCAAACAATAAATATTTACTTTACTTAAACCAATCCTCATCAGTTATGTGGTTGTCTTCCACCACCAACACACATCATGTGTGTCCTACCCCACCACAACATCAAAAAAAGTTTGCAGGTCATATGGCCGAGACAGGGCCTACTCAGATGAAAACCGTTTAATTGAGCATAATTATAGTAATTCCGATCACTGACAGATGATAGCTTTTAGTTTTCTTCTTTTTAAAATAAATAGAACTAGTAATAAATAGTTTTTTTTCAGAAGGTGACATACAGTAAAATATGGAAATTTATGTAATAATGCTGTTTATACAGTACATATTTAAATATAAATGAGCATATATATATATATCAAGTCTCACACAGTCATTGGCTCTATAGCACTACAATTTTACAATCCTAAAAAAATTTTTTAAAGCAACGAAAATTATGCACATAATCCCAAAATTGTTTTCTTCTTTATGTGTTTTTTTTTTACAAAGATATAAAGTATCAATGTTCTTGAGCCTTATCCATGGCAGTGTAACAGAAATAATATTATAAATCTACATTGTGCCCCCATTGATACTGTGTAAAAGTAATATTTTAAAACTTGCCAATTACCCACATCTTGGTAAATGACATGCGTATGTTGATATAGATTGTACAGCACATGTTTAACTTTGTTTTAGGTTATGGCAACATGTGACCAGTGCCATCAGTGCCAGGGACCAGAACAAAGCTACACAGGAGAAGTTTGTTCTAGAGGAAGCACAGAGGCAAGAGGCACGGCAAAGAGGAGACCGGTCCTGGAACCCACACCTTTTTACTCTGAACCCCATCACCAATGAGTGGAACTACAAATACATGGAGTATGCACACACTATTCTATTCAGCACACACATAAAACCACTGCTTTGAAAATCAAAGAAATAAATACAGACACTTATTTTAAATCTCACTTTTCTATATTTTCTATTTCTGTTCTTTTTTCCAGCACTAAAGCTTGGGATCCTGACTGCTGCCTGGTTCAGTTTGAGAAAGACTTCATCGTCCAGACCAAAGAGAAACCTCGGCGTCAGCACAACGGCTTCGCCTACGGCCAGAACTGGAACAGCCAGAAGAAGGTCAGGAGGCTTCTTTTAAAAAACATGTTGTTGTTTTTTTTCTGTGGAACTTGTCGTCATATGTCTGTTTGATGTGTGTGTTTTTGTGTATGCAAAGGCCCAGGCTCATGGAAAGCACAGGAAGTCGAGTAGCCAGCCATCCAGCTGTAGCCAGAACACTGAAAGCAGCAGCAGCACACCAGAGCCGACACACGAATCCTCTGATAATGAAGGCAAGCCAAATACATCATTATATATCAATTTTAAAGACATTTTAACGTGATGTGTAGTAGGGCTGTGTAAAGATATTGATACAGTTAACTATCGTAATATTTTTTTTCTGATTTATGTTTATGTTAATATTTAATGAAACGCATTCTCCGTTTCTGAGACTTTCTCCTTCGTTCCTGAAGTAGTTGCTGACAAATATGGCCATTGTCTTAGAAGCAAACATAGTGGAAAAATTAGGGACAACGGCTTTGTATTTGTTGTATTTGTCTTACTTTTATTTATATATTTTGCAATACATTGTGATTGTTATCATTATCTTTAATTAGTAGTAGCGGTAGTGTAAGTAGTAGTAGAAGTGTTATAGTAATGTGTTAGAGATTCTCTATGTTGTGTCTGTAGGTTTTGGCAGCCAGTGTTCCAGATGCAATAAGAATACAAAGGACCTTGCACAAATAGAGGCATCTATAGCATGCATACAGAAATCACAGCAGGACATTCAGAGGTGAGTATTACAGGTATAACTTGGTAATTCATCAAGCCTGGAGTTTATTGTTATCAGATTAGTTCAAATTCAACTTTTTATTGTCATTGCACATAGTTACAAGTCAACTAAATGCAATGACAATTAGACAGTGAAACATGTCTACATGTCTTTATCTGTACCCTTTCTGTCCCTCTGTTTGTGTTCAGAAATGTAAGCCTGTTAAGTCGTGAGCTGATGCGAAGGACAGAGCAGAATGTACATTTCAGCTTCCGTCACTGCCTCTTTCTGTGCATCCTGCTGTTTTTCCAATTCCTCGTGAACTACATCCTCAGCTGAAAGACCAACATCCAGTTGTTCTGAGACCATCACATTACAGCTGTTGCCCAGCAATAAACACAGTAATAAACACTACACTGCTCCCGAGGGTCCCAATGACTGTAGCTCCAGGCACTCAGCACTTCAGACATGCAGAGCGCAAGACTCTTTTTAACCAATGAAAGATTGAGGAGAAAAAGTGTACCGTTACTTATGGATGTGTAACTTATTTCATACTATTCTTCAATTTTGTTGTTTGTTAGACACATCCATGGCACGCTGTGGCATGAATGTGAGAGGGTATGAATGATTAGTTGTGAGTGGCATATGTGTGAATCTGTTTCCTACTCCATTAAGATGGGCCTTAGTGCTGAAGCCAAATAGAAAAGTCAAAACAGAGAAATAGTTTGTGGAAGAGCATCCATCAGTGCAATTCTGCATGCTTTTGTGTTAATGTCTGAATCAAATGATATGACTCCACTTTAAATAATTATTTTACCAAAACAGTATTTCTTAGTTCTGTTTACATGTTTATCTGTACCCTATGCTTAAACAAATGCACTGTTGCCAAACGATAAATTGTTCAAATGAAGGAATGATTAAATGCTACACATTCTAATGAAACTAGAACAATCAGATATAGTCCAAAACCCAGTTCCATTAGGCTGATGTAGCATTTAAGTTGGTACTGGTACGTTGTTGTCCCAAAATGGCCTTGAATTTCAATGATTAGGAATATGACGAGGGTTCTGTGATCGTGTGTATATATTTGTTTGTAACACAATGCCATTTTAAATGAAATCAAGAATGTATTTATTAGGTTCTTCTTCTTTTTTTTGTTACATGCTATTTTTAAAAAAAAATATGCATCACTCATTCAGGTTTTTGGGAGCAATATGGTCGTTGTTCTTCCGCAAAAAGTGTGGAACGGTGAGACAGGGATTATAGATGACTAGTTGTTTTCTTGTCTGCCTGTAGTGTACATACACCAGATAAACTGTAGAGCTCTGTTGTGAGTTAAAATTAGGTCCACAGTTTTTTTTTTTTTCATTGTAGCTAATGCAAGTTTAGCACGCTTATCGAAAAAAATTGCACGCCTCAAGTCATCATAAGGCTCCACAAACACAAATGCGGGTGTGGAGAGATGGATGGCTATAAATGCCTTTTTTTCTTACATTTTACGTAAAACTGTTCAAAATGGAGACAAACACAAATAGCGTACTAAATGTCAAAACTTATTACATACTGCAGCACTACAGTAAACTTTTCAACTTTTTGACTGGCTTCGTTTTTTGTACATGTATGCCTTGGAACATAGTTGCTTTTCTTTTCTCACCACAAGAGGGCAGCACTGCTCTGAGCTTTAATATTGCCAGCATCCGAAAAGTAACATTTTCATTTGTTTCGGGGTTCCTGTGTTAAGCACTGAATTTATTTATCATACTACACCCCACAGTATTAGTTATTTCCAAGTAGACACTTATGGGTTTATATTGCAAGTAGGGCTACACAATATATTGAAATGATCAAAATATCACCAATGGTCATATCGCGATATGAATATAGCAGCGGTTTGAGATAAATGATTGATTTAATACTCCAAATATTTATGTATGGTCAAAGACTTAGATCAATGCGTATAGTAAAATATCTGGCATGCAGATGTTAGTGTGAATATGTGTGTGTGCATGCATTGGCACAAGACCATTAACAAGCAGTGACTCTTTAGTAGTGAGCTAATCTTTAAAAAAAAAATTTTTTTTGTAAATTTTGAGTGGCAACGTGAAGGGGAAACACTACAACATAGTTTGGTTATATAATTTTTTTCAAAAAATATTGCACCACTTCACAAATATCGCATAATTTGGCATGATATTGCATTTGTTTTTCGATATCGTGCAGCCCTGATTTAAACATATTTTCTGCACAAATGCATTAATACAGCAGTTTAATTCCTTATACATTATTTTACTATTTAAATAATTTTATCTGTCATTGTGGAGGTGGGAGGCATGTCTGATCACTTGACCAGCAGGGGGCTCATACATCTTCAATATCCTACTGCCTTCTTCCCAAGCTAAACACAAAATCATCATGTTCTACATACAGCAACACAGCTGTAACATGATTTTCTTCAATGCTATAAAGGGATAAATGTCAGAATTATAGATTCATCAAAGTCAAATAGATGTTTGTAGGAGCCTGGTGGTGGTGGTGGTGGTGGCGGTGTGTGTGTGTGAGAATATAAAAAGCAGTATATTATGTGTGTGTAAGGTTTGGTACAGTAAATTCAACTTCCCTTTAGACAATGTCCATTAGACAATTCACTGTATGTGATAAATCATGACAGCAGTTCGACCATGTTTTTACCAACTTTGTCCTCAAATAACCAAAGAGATGCTGAACCTTCTGGAAAAAAGAGCCCCTGGGAGCTATAATTAACCTAGAAAGAATACAGTAGAGGGTGGTTATGTGGTTTTACCTGCGCTACAGTAGACTTTGCAGATGCAGGTGTGTCCGGGTTGGTGAATAAGAGGATGGCTCATACCTGATTGCTTGCAGCTTATTTGTTTTCATCATCGGTTACTTATGTGTCTGTAAGATTACACGCTGTTTAATCTAACTGAAAAGGTGTCACCAAACGGATGTTATTTCAGTTCCTTTGTTTGTTTCCTGTGCAAACATTGGTGTGTTCTTGTTTTAGTACAGGGGTCAGTAACCCACGGCTCCTGAGCCGCATGTGGCTCTTTCATCCCTCAGCTGCGGCTCTCTGTGGCTTTGGAACAAATTCATGAGAATAAACAATGACTATTTAATTTATATTTTATTTTAGTTCGCATTTTTTTAAAACAATATAAAAAACAAACATCACTCACGCCTTACAGGGGACAGTTTACAATCCTGTGTGAAAATGAAGGTGATGTCTAATAGACCAAATCCGGAGAAGCCGTGCGATAAGGTTTAGGAGCAAAAATCACACCGTCCAAAATAAAATTTTAATTGGCTATTATTTTGCAAATAAATATTTTTAATTCTTCAGTAAAATAGACCTTTTTATATTAAGGTTGACGGCTGACTGTGCGATAAAACGATGGTGGCACACAGGAGCGGACTACATTTTGGTTCCTTCTTTTGGTTTGCTGCAGGTGAATTATTTAAGTTCGACTTTATATTAAATAAACACTAATAATTATATGGTAAGTATAGCTTTCTCCAAAGTTACAAATATCTTTTGTTGCTTGCAGAGAAAATGTTCACTGTAGTAGTTCTTTAATTTTATAAATACAAAAACAATAGTTTTTATTATACATAGCATAAAGTTTAAAAATGATATATACAGTTTTCTCTATATTTTAGATGTCAAAAAGTCTTTGTGGATCTTTTTTTCTGTAGGAAACTGCTTTAAACGGCTCGTTGAGTGTTAAAGGTTGCCGACCCCTGGTTTAGTAGGATTTAATAGATATTTTATAAAGCACAGGGTTTTTGTGACTGGGGTTTTGTATTTTAATGGAATAAAGCACAGGGCGTGATTTCTTTTTTTAAATGTAAAACCATTCTAAAGTAAATTATTTTCCTATAAACGTCTTGTAATGTTTTATATTAAGTAGAAGTTACTTCCTCTTATTGCTTGCGTTAGAGCCGCTGCATTAGAGGTTTTTTTTGTCAGAGAAACCACCAAGTGTTCAGTGACAACACTAAATAAGAGCAGTTGAAGCTACATTTACTTTTCCGGCATTCCGACATCCTTATTGAGAGCGACTTACATTTTCAAGGTACTGTATATCTAACAATCTAACAAGAAGAACATCTTGCATCTTTTTTATACAACTGAGCAATTGGAGGTTAAGGGCCTTACTCAGGGGCCCAACAGTGGCAAGTTTTTGGTGCTGGAAATCGAACTACGATCTTCCAAATAGCAGTCCAACACCTTAACCACGGAACCACCACTTCCCCACCACTAACTGCCGATTGCCATAGCAACAACCGACAATCCTTCCAGGAATATTTCTATCCTGTGAAGTTCATTTATTGAATCATGCCAACAGCCAGCATTACTATCAGGGCTGCTGCTATAGTAATAAAAACTCTTTCCGTGATCTTTATAATAAACTTTAATGTCCATTTCTTTGCGAATTAAAGTGTATTTTTTAATCAAATGCATTCACTTCCCTAATGGTTAAATTGTATTTTTTAACCCAGTACTTCCTGTTTTCTTAATTACACCGTATGAAGGGTTAAAGGTTTATAATATTCGAAATAAATGACTTTGTCTTTTAACACTTATACCGATAATCTTAATCTCTTTCAGCTGTTAGATGAGCATTTATAACACAAGGAAATGTCGAATGTACAGTACACACACTCGATATCTGTTTTCATTACTGCTTTAGTTGAAGGACAATTCGATTCACATATGTGAAGCCGCTTTACATTAGACCTCTTTAAGTAATCCTCCAGCTTTACATTCTAAAGCATTTATGCAATAGCTACATATTTATTGGGCCATACTTTTACTCATACTCATACAGTTACCCTTAAATTAAGTCTTTCCCTTATTTATAAATGACCAACCAGTATTTGAGCCACTACTATTGTCCTTTTAGCTTTTATTATTTATATTTCTTACTTGCCTACCTGTAGCTTTGCTCATATTCTACTAATTCCCACACAGTGGCCTTTCAAAGCGCCTCACACAGTGCTCTGTGTTCAGTGTGTTTTGATCCTCCCCCTTTCCAGAGCTGCAGTGCCAATAAGCCCGAGTCTACAGCATCTATGTCTAAGTGTGGGCGCACACACACACACACACTGGGGCTTTGTGTTGGGACGCTTGCGGGGGTTGACGGAAGTGCTGCAGAACCGCAGGGCCAAATTAGACCACTTGTGTGTTTGGACGTCACACAAAAGAATTCCTTGCTCCTACTGCTCTGTGTGTGCTTTTCAATTCTGGGAATCACATGCACTGTTATCTGTATGTGATATGTGATATGTGGGGACACACTATATACAGATTATTTTCAGTTTGTTGATTTGTAGCTGCTTCTGTTTAATTAACGCTTATAGACAACCTGGAAGCATTAGTTACATTGGAACAGATGTGAATGACCCTCTACCTTTTTACTCACACTGTGGGTGCTTCCTGCACTGATGAGGCTCATCTGTGGGTGTTTGGATGATGTAATGCCCTTAGGCCGGGAGCCATGCGTTGGGTCAGGGGTTAATCCTGTTCTCCAATGCGCTACGCTGCCACACTAATGGCGCATACACCAACATGCTTCCTCCATATCGCTCTGAAACGACTCCAGACTTCAAGTCTGAACAGGACTTTTGTTTGTCCTGCTTTCATGCTTCCCACTGCGCTCAGGCTTCTTTAGAATGCTGGGATCATTTTTTGCTGTTGCTATGCAGCCTGATATTAAATAAAGGTTGGAAAGATATGTTGACTCACTCATAAAGAGATAATGACTTGAGATTATCGAAATATAAAAATTAGAATGTTTACCTTTCCCTAAAAGGGTTCATAAACGATTCATCTTGCTGTATATTCTGAAAAGTTCATATTAAAGCTACACGTTTTGTTATTTTATCTCTCGTTTTAATAAATTACATCAAAGTTTAAATATTAAAATAGCTGAAGCAGCAGTCAGCAACTTTCTTGATTAGCCAGCTCAAAATTTCCCATCCGGGTTAAAATGCTTGAGTTAGTTTATATGTCATCTTAATAATTAAAACCGTGAAGATATAATTAATCTGTAACTTATTGAAAGCATGAGTCAAGGCTTTAATTCCCAGCAGTTAAATTATTGGGAGGAACGAGGAAAGTGAGAGTGAAAGCAGAAGATACTGTCCTGTCTAAATGTCTGGAGTAAAGTATGAAGAGTCTTATGGGGTTTTTTTGTTAAAGATATTTTTTTGTGCCTTTATTGGCAGGACAGATTGAGAGATGAAAGAGGGGTTGGACCGGAAAGGACCCGAACCGGAATCGAACCCGGGTCGCCAGAGAGCAACCACACACTATACTTATATGTTTAAATGGACACAGTAATGAACCAATAAAACAACGCTGTAAAGAAATGCATATTATTATTATCATTATTAACAAAATAGTCATACTAACATTTGATTAAAAATATTACATATAGTCAACATGAATCTTGAAAATTTACTACACTGGAAGTTGTAGCCCAGTGGTTAAGATTTAGAATAGCTGTTCGGAAAATATTGGGTACAATTCCCTGCCCCACTAAGTTTCCCCTGATCAAGGCCTCTTAACCTTCGACGGCTCGATTCGATAAAAAATAAGACATTTGTAAATCGTTCTGTATAAAAGCATCTACTATATGCCAGATATGTAATGTGTGTGAAGAAACATGTAAGTGACGCTGATGATTAAGCCGTTGTGTGTGTTGTTTTTTTTAAGTGAAAGTCAGTAAAGATGTGTATACTTTCTTTGAACTTTATATTTCTTCAGAAGCTGATTTGAAAAGCTCTTTAGTCAGAAGATATTGTTGTTCTTGTAAAACTCTTTCTTTTAAGAAGTCATTTAAGAATGTTCACCTTTCCCTCTTATTATCTGTGAGCAACCGAGGGCAAACTGAGGTGTGTCTGAATGAACAGGGTTGGGCTCCTTGTGCGGATGTTTGCCCAGTAATTACAGCTATTCTAAAGTCTTTTTAGTGCCGCCGTGAGACACAGACGTGAGAGAAACTTGCCTAGACATGCAGGACTAGACCAGAGTGTTCTCTCTCTCTCTCTCTCTCTCTCTCTCTCTCTCTCTCTCTCTCTCTCTCTCTCTCTCTCTCTCTCACCCACACACACACAAACACACTTATAGCAAGCGACAGTCCCTGTTTCTTTCCCACTCAGTCAGTACACATTTAGACTAGAGATTTGCGGTGTGTGAGATCAGACACATTACAGTTTTATTATTGAAATTCCTTGCTGGAGTCAACATCACTTTAATTATGGTGTTTTATTTAAGAATGTGACTTTTAGAAATGTTCATGTTCCTAACAGTAAGATTGTTCTACTCTTTTCAAATCTTGGGTATAACTGTACTTTCAATGCTTATAAGATGCTAATCAATGCTAACCAACGCTAATGCACTACATGTAGTTCAATCATCAGTCAAATTATTTAAATATACTCCTTTAGCCCACTAACATTTAATTGTAAAAAATGTAAAATGTGTTTTCTAAAATGTCTGACCCTCAACAAATGGAAACAAAGACAATTCTGGATTCCTACTTATAAAACCAGGAAAGGCAGCATGGTGGCTTAGTGGTTAGCACTGTTGCCTCATAGCAAGAATGTCCCAAGTTCGATTCCCAGGCAGGGTCCTTTCTGTATGGGGTATGCATTTTTTTCCTGTGGGTTTACTCCGGTTTCCGCCCACAGTCCAAAAACATGTATGTTATATTGATTGATAATTGTGTGTGTGCCTATGTGCCTGTAATAGGGGCCTGTCCAGGGTATACCCCTCCTGCCTTTCGCCCTTTTAGAGACAGCTGGGATAGGCTGCAGCAGATTCCTGTGACGCTAAATTAGGAAATAAGCGGGTATAGGAAATGAATGAATGAATGAATGAATGAATGAAAATCAGGGAAAGTCTCTTCAACCGCAGATACATCACTCATTGTTCATTGATAAAGCGATTTTTTAATTACTTACTTTCTTTTTGTTTTCTTTAGTTCAGTCTGCATACAGAAATATTGTTAAATCTATCACATACATCCATAGATTTAGTTAGTTAAATATCATCAAACATTACAGATTATTTTTGGACGTCCCATCCAAGTTTTATTTTTCATTTTGATGCTCGAATACATCAAAGGACAGATTACTTATTAACTTTCTGTGTTATGTCACACTGTCAAGAGATAACTAGACAAATCATTACTCCTCCATATGGTTCATACTGTGAAAATACATCCGCAGTTTTGGGCCTGTATTCACAAAACATCTTAAGGATAAAAGTAGCTCATAATTTAGTGTAGGAATGCTTTATTTTTTGCTCTAGTAGTTTCGTGAGTTAAAAAGCAAAGCTCTTTCATTTATCAAGTGCAGTAGGGTCCTGTGTATCAGGAAGTGATGACACCTTCATTCATGGATTCACTCGATGGCGATTCCCAAATTAGATTGCTAAAACAACTTTTGTAGTGGATGCAGTCAATGTGCAAACAACAATTAGCAACTTTCAACCACTAGATACCTTCCTTATTTCACATATTTTACCTTTCTTAACTTAATTATATTTTCCAAGTAGCTTGGGCAAAACTGTGTTTTAGTAGGAACCAGAAAACATTCCAGCATCTTAATTTTTAATAAATGTTTTCAAAAGTCTTTAAATAAGTCTATTTTATTTGAAGTTATTATGTTAAACTAACAAATAGCTGCACAATCTTCACAAGTCTTTTTTTTCTCTGGAAATATAGAATAAATTTGAGATCGGCGTGTGACACTCCCACTTCTTGTTGACGCCTAGAAGCAATTTATTTTGGATAAAATAACTAGAGTTCTTTTAATTGGTGATGTGGTTCTCATTACATGTTTATTTCTATGTGAAAGTTTTGTTAAACGATTAATATATAAATTTAAACATGTTGCAATGTTATCGTGATTAAAGTTATTATCAGTCTGCCTGATAATTATAAATAGTTATGATAGGAAGAAGAACATAATTGTTATTTATTCAGGATACTGAGTCACCAGTATGTTAATAGTGGAATATTTGCTGAGTAAATTTATTTGCTTGTACTTAGTATAAAACTTTACACACTTTATATTATGGTTAGACAATAAAGAGTGTATTAAGAAGTCTGATTGTATCATTAACAACCACATGTGCAGTCTGTAAAGAGAGCCACATGTATGACGAAGTGCTTAAATTAAAGCTGTACTTAATTGCATGGGTTTGCTAGTGGAACTTCCTTCTCTATGTGATGAAGTCATGTGGTCAGCTGCGACACCTGCATCTTAACTGTCTCACCTTCTCATCTTAAATCTGACACACATGTCTGCTGTAATGTGTGATCTCCAGGGCCTGAGTCGAAGTTGTCTGTCAGCCCCGCTCACTTCAAAGCAGCCCTGGGGGTAAAAGAGGGGCCGAAACACACCAGCAGCACACATATCAGCCCTCTGTGTCTGTGTGCACGCCTACGTTCGGCGCACTGCTCTGACCCATCTCGATGACAACGTGTGCGAACTGAGTGACTAGAGCTCTGCTGTGCTTGTCAGGTCTTGTTACAAAGCTCATTTCTTTATACATGGAGAGATTTGAACACTTCCCAGATACACACATATATACAGCTGCACCCCACACCCAGGGCTGAAACAAAAACATGACACATCTGGCCTCATTTCAACCTGGAAGCTGTATTTCACTTTTCCCATTAGACCAGAAATTCTGAAGCTGCATATGTGTGTTGTATAAACATGCAGTATCTGTCCTGGGTGGCAACAATCAGCTATGAGGTTTCTGTTCAAATGGAATATTATGCAATCCATCTTAATATGCTACACAATGTTACCATGCCTTCAACAATATGTGTTTAAGAACCTGGCAACAAAGCATGTGGATGACATAATACCCATAATTACGACTTCAAAAGCGGGACGTGGGATCATCAGAATCGGAATTAGACAGATATACAAAAATGTAAGTATAAGTAGGCGAAATAGAAAGATCAATGGACAAAACTAAATGTGTACAGTTGTGTATAGTTGTGCTATAGATGATAAAATAGGAATAGAATAGAATGAGATGTGGTAACGAATAAATATAAGGGTATTTCATATATTTTAATTGCACATACTTTATTATTCTGATGAAAGCAATATTACATTTTACTTAACAAACGTACATCTTAATGAAATATATACCTTACAAAACAGAGATTCCACACTCACGTGAAAAAATATGAATTTCTTTATCTAGGAAACTTTACTGTGAATCAGGGGTGACTTTACATACAGCTGGCTGTAGCTGAGTGAAAAGTAAGCAGTATGTTGTGTTCTACTGAAACCAATACAATAAGCAGTTAGAGTTAATTTAATAAATTAATATATTTTTTTTTTCTCAATTTACTTACTCTATTTTGGGAAAGTTGTAGCGCAGTGTTTTGGACTGCTGACCAACTGATCATGGGTTCGATTCCCAGCACCACCAAGCTACCACTGCTGGGCCCCTGAGCAAGGCCCTTATGCCAGAATGCCAGAAATGCAAATGTCATTTATATTTCATTTAATAACTAAAAACAGTAAAATACTATAACATTTTTTGACTGACAGTTCACTTTTTAAATAAAATTGCATGTTTTGAATTTGGCATTTGATTAAAAAACTGTAAAGTCACAGATTCGATTGTATTGTTTAATCGCTGGTCTTTATCTTCCCATTAGCTGTAATTATTTAGATATTTTACATTGCAAAAAACACAATTTCCTTTATATTAGATTTCTTTTCTTGCCTTTTTCTCCCCGTTTTTACTCGTGTTGTGTCTGCCAGCAGTTGCTGTCATGACCAGCTGTCGCGGCCCTGATAAACGAGAAGGTCCTGTGGAATGGCAGCACAGCTGAGCGGTTTTCTGTGGACATGTATGTATGTATAGCACATGTATGACCTGTTTGTATGAACAAAGAGAAAGAGAAGGAGGAGGGGTATTTAAATGGGGCAGTGAAGAAGAATAGACTGAGTCTGTATCTCTGACAGCAGCTTGGACAACAGATCCTGGCATATGGACAGGATGTGTACACTGAGAAAAGCATTCTGAGAAATGGATGCCAACCCTAGAGACGTTAAAGTGGTTCTTTATACTCAGTCTATCATTGACTAACACAGTATTGCATTTCATCTTTACTAATCCTAACCATTTAGACTAATCACTGGTTCTCTGATTATCAAAACAAGAAAATCCCAAAGTATATGTATGTATATATATATATATATATATATATATAGCTATATATATAAATAAGATAAAGTACACACAAACTTACAATGTGTCTTGTATTAATAATAACACTATAAATTAAGCTTTAACAGTAGTTAGTTCTCTTAATGTTCATTAAGCAATGTTCATGCTTTATTATGTTAATTTTATATCAGTAGCAGAATATGTTGCCTATATCTATATTAATTGTCTATTTTAATTCTTCATTTTTTTCCTAAGAATGAAAAGTTCCTGGCAGCTCAAATCAATTTTCTTAATTTTTTTTTTTAATCTCGAAGCTATATATGTATATGGTTTGAATAGCCATTATTTCTACTTTTGCTATAATCTTTTATAAAGAAATGTACAATAAAATAGTTTCCATATGTCTCCTGTGTGACTTTCTTTCCACCTTGTAAAATGTGATGTGTATGACTGTTTATTTGACTATTACTAGCACGAGTCCCCCAGTGTGTGTAAAAGTGTGTTTGAGTAATGTACCTGTTCCTGTTTCTATTTTCTCACCTTATACACTGGGATTAGGCTCTACAGGGTGGGTGAAATTGTAACTAGGCAATGTTTAATGGATAAAGTACCTGTAGTGTCACTGAAGTCATGATGAAGACAGACACGCTACGCTACTGTAAGTAGACAATAGTAAATAGGATTTTAAGCCTTGCACACCGGAGGACATGAAGTCACTGATTCAGGAAGTTCTCAGCAATATCCGGAACGACTTCCTTTAGAAAACAATTCATCTCTGACTGTTTGAGGAAACTGATTGATGCTGCCGGTGCCTACGTTAAAAATTTATTCATTTTCTTTCATTTTCCTCTATAAGAAAGCACATATATCATCATTAAGTTCAAAAGCTTTTTGAAGATGAATAAAGGTTCTTATAAAAATGATTTAATATTAGTAAAAGTCATTCTTTTTTTGAAGTGAAACAGTTTTTGTTCTGATCATTTTTTGTGTGTCACTAGAAACTAGGTTAAATCCTGATTTATTATTAATATCAGTAAGTATCTTTCGTAGAAGATCGTGACACTACATCAAAATCCAGTTGTCACCGAGTCTAAAGTTTTTGTTTGGATCAGTTTTTTTGTGTTGGTCTTTGAAGGTCTGCACTAGAAACTAGGTTAAGTCGAGATGTATTATTAACATCAGTAAAGTGTCTGTTTCTTAAAAGATCGTGCTACTAAATCAAAATCTAGTTGAGTCACCGAACCTAAAGTTATCCACCCATAATTACAACACTAACTGGGATTCTTTCCGCTTTTGTACAAGGCGAGGTTGTGTAATGACTTGACTGTGGTTACAGAGCATTCATTGTGTCTCCATTCAGCTGGAAATGGACTTAACCAGGCCACACTGTGCCTGTATTATCCAGCTTCTCTGGGTGCTTATATGTGTTTCCTGCCGTTGACAAATCATGCATACTTTCTGTGACGTTTCTGTACACTTTCATCAATAAACGCGGACGCATGCTTCAATGTAGTTAATTCAATGCACTAAATGGAAGAAATCAGCATTTATTTCATGCTCAAAATTTTGATGATATCTGACATCCGAAGTTTTTTTTTTTAAGTGGAAAAGAGCTGCCTTTCACATAAATGTACAAATTATAACAAGCAGTTTGTTGCATCATTTTATTTAGTTTTATGCAACTCCACAACCAGATGTTACTTTTTGGTGGAATTACTATCATCTGTCTTATATGACTGAGGGAACAAACCACTTACGTTTTACTGCATGTTTTCGGAAAGAAGGTTTTGATATATAACTGGGAGCAATTAACATTTGATAATTTATCACATCTTTAAGAGTTTGGATTTATTGTATTCCAGCAAGATTGGCGTCTGAGAGGTACTGACAGTGCTGACATAATAAAATGACATTTCATTTTATGGATTTTTAGAGAGATTATTAATAATTTCCATTAATAAAATGCCTTTTAATTAATAATTGAGAGTGATTACTTAAAAATACAGTAAAACCTGTAATAACTATACAGATGATTTTAATCACTGACAAATAAATTAATGATCTTTTTTTTGGAGATGATTGTTAAGTGACGATTTCCATGGAGCAGGTTTTTTTTCCTCACACAAAAATTTTAAAATAAAGCCGGAATAATGTTTTTTGTTTGGGTTTATTAATTTAGTTGGATTTTTGGTTTTGTTTTTTTAGTTTTTGCTTAAACTTGGCAAACCTTTTAACATGCTTTATTCTTATGCGTCTGTAGAAGTAAAAACCCTGCCGTTATGCAACTTTTTGTTTCAGTCTTGACTCTCACACCTAGTCTCAATGAAGACTTTTACTTCTTACATAATACATATATGTACATAATATAATTTAAATCTAATTACACTTAACAGGGGTGGGGTGGGCAAAGGATTTTGTGTGTTATGATATATACTGTATATATATATAATATATATATATATATATATATATATATATAAATTGATAGTTCTGATTTATCTTTTCCACCTTCACCCACTCAGTTAGTATCATTTTATGCTTTGATGATTGTTTTTAAGCATGCTGTGCTCTGTTACTGTCTGTCCTTCTCTCTAAAAGTCCCTCTGGATTCCACATGACCTTAGAGTTTAGCGGCCAGCCTTTGAAAAGGGCTCCAGTGACTCAAGGATAGCGTGACACACCCATTCTTCCACACTTAAACACGTGATATGCACAAAAACCTGCAGCCCAGCAAACAAAGACTTGGATTAAACTGAACCAAGACATCCTATTTGAAAGAGCTCTCTGTGTGAGTGAACTGTAATCATGTAAGCAGTTGCATTTTTCTCCATTAGTTCCATTTAATGCATAAATGCATAAAAAGGACCACATTTTTTGCGCTTTCTTCAGAGCAGACGCAGATGGTTCCCTTGCAGACATCTGTATTGGGTTACTTTATTAAAGCTAGCCTCCAGGGAAGTACCAGCGTCTACAATAACCTGTGATCCTATCTGCCAAGCTGAAAACTGTGAACATTGCTGTTGACCCAGTTACAGTCGTGTCCATACAGCCCCCCACACAGAGGGCATGTCTGATCTTTTTAAACTAGCATATCTATTGCAGATGGGTTTTAGAATTGACTTCCGGACCTTGCCTCTTAATTATAGAACTTTAACGCAGTGTGGAAAATAAGAATAGATTATTGTGTGTTGAATACAGTGAGCTACATCCTCAGTGACTGGATCCTTTGAGCATCACCTATGCTTTTAATATCATTGAGGCCAGTGACCTTGTAAATCTAAGCTTCCTGGGAAAGATACTGTGAGGTACAGAATGAGTTTCACTGCCAAAGTGCTGAGATAAATAAGTAATGAGAAGTAAGGCTTTCCTCTAAGCCTTAGAATGTATGTATGCAAAAACATTAAAAAGAATAGCAGTAAAAGAAATATTAAGATAGAAGAAAAAATGTAGAAAAAATAAAATAAAATTATAATAATAAAAAATAATTATAATAGTAAGGTATAAAGGGCAGCATAGTGACTTAGTGTGGAGTTTGCTTGTTAATAGCCTGCTTGCGTGGGTTTACTCCGGGTTCCCACCCACAGTCCAAAAAACATGTATGTTTATTAGGTAATCCTAAATTGCCCATAGAGGAGTGAGTGTGTGTGGGTGTGTGTGAGTGTGTGTGTGGCCCTGTAATGGACCTGCAATCTCTCCTCCTGCTTTTTGCCTTTTCAGAGACGGCTGGGATAGACTGCAGCAGATCTTAGGGAATAAACAGGTATAGAGGATGAATGAATAAATAAGGTATAAGAAAAATCCCATGTTAAACCTAAACATAACTTCAGTAAATTTTATTGATTATTTCTAGGCTGCATTTTCTAGCTTGCCACACTTTTACAAAACAGAGTGTGTATCTCTACATGATTGATAATATATGTTTAGGATGTGGCTTGTGCTTATAGCTGGCGCTGTGGCGTATGTCAGTGCAACTATCAGCTGCGCTCTTCATTACAACAAGGAAATTTCATCAATGGATTTCCACTTTTGTTGTAACTACAGAATTTATTTATAAAGAAAAGAAAAAATATACAATGATGAGCTGCTCCTTCATCCTGCAGAGGTTTAGGTATAAAGGGAAAAGGAGAAGGAGCTGATTGGTCACATGACTTAAGACATTCTGAAAAATTGGATGTTGCATTGCACATCTGTCAAAAATGAGCATGTTAAACCGCATGTCACTACCTATTTGCGCTTCTACTTAAGAAGTAATGAAATAAGCGGCGCAAAAGATACAATATGTAAAAGGTCACATTTGTAAACAGCCCCTAAAGCTTTAGTCTGAAAACTGAAGTATATCTCACCTCTTCTTTTCATACTAATTGAGACATACTCAAAAACCAAATGATGCAGCCTTTACGCTGCAAAAAAAATTACATTTATACCTTTTGTTAATTTTGCTTTCTTCCCTGAGAATTTAGTAGCAAAATTATTATTATACTGTACAATGTCTTATCTTCTCTTAATAATGAACTAATTCAGCAATTAAAGCCTTCCACCACCCTGCTCAAATGGAGGAACACTAATCTGCAGAATTAATTGCCTGTGAAAGGGATGCTGTTAGACTGGTTTGTGCTTAAGGGACAGAAGGTCAAGTAGTTATTAAACGAAACTCCTGTTGGGGACTTTCCACTGGAAGGCTTTTCTCGCAGACACAGCCAGCCTGTGAAAGAGATCAGCATGTGACCCTCCGCAACATGTGATTGTTCAGCTGCACTCGTACAACATGAGAAGGTTTAAAGTAGCAGATATTAAGTTCAAATACAACTTTAAGAGTTCATTGTTTCAAAAAAATAAAAATAAAAGCACACTGTGCCGCAGGTAATGAATGACTCATTCAGTGATATAATACTAATTATATGTTTAAGCCTCTTACGGGAGCTTCCAAATCTTCAGCCCACACAATGGCTTAACAATAAAATATATAGAAAGACACACATAATATGACACATTTAAACACTTCTATGAAAACCCAGTTCCTTCTTGAAGGAAATAAAGTTAAATTTTCTAGATAGATAATTTTAATTACAGAAAACCAGCTGAATCTCTGAGAATACTGCATAATAGTGTGTGTTGACTAATGATGTTTTTAATCATCATTTTCTTTCCGCCTGCTAATTTACACCAACCAGCCAACACCTCTATCAAATGAGAAGATACATCAGGTAAAAATACAGGTTCAAATTCGATCTGTTATCTCTGGCACACACAAGCATAAAAGAGGCTTACAATGAAGTAACATTGCTGTAAGTGACAGATGTGAGAGAACGTGACACAGAAATGATTGGCTGTGATGCAGGATTGAAACAAAAATAACTCTAGAATTAAATCCCTGCTTATGTAATTGTGTTTGTTGGTCATATAGTGTGCAGTTATAGAGGGTCTGCTATTTATACTCACAGTCTGTGGTGTCACACAGATGAGGATGTGTTCTTGTGTGTTAGATCCTATACCAACACACTTTCTTAAGCAAATTGTACCGGCAGTATCAGAACCCCTGTTGAAAATAGTTAACTCTTCACTCAGCAGCGGGTATGTTCCTAAATCTTTTAAATTAGCAGTTATTAAACCTTTAATTAAGAAACCTGACCTTGACCAAAATGAGCTGTCAAACTACAGGCCGATATCTAACCTTCCGTTTATCTCTAAAATCCTAGAGCGCAGCAGCTATGTTCATATTTACACAGAAATAACATACACGAACTTTATCAATCAGGATTCAGGCCTCACCACAGCACAGAGACAGCACTGGTCAAAGTAGCTAATGACCTCTTACTGGCATCCGACCAAGGCTGTGTCTCGTTGCTTATATTACTTGACCTTAGTGCGGCTTTTGACACCATAGATCACGATATTCTTCTTAACAGATTAGAAAAATTAGTAGGAATTAAAGGAACAGCTCTTGCGTGGCTCAGGTCCTATTTAACCGATCGTTATCAGTTTGTAGATTTCAATGGTGATTATTCTGCGTGCTCCCTTGTAAAGTATGGTGTTCCACAGGGCTCGGTTTTAGGCCCACTTCTTTTCTCTCTTTACATGCTGCCTCTGGGAAACATAATTCGTAAGCATGATATCAGTTTCCACTGTTACGCTGATGACACACAGTTATACGTCTCATCAAGGCCTGATGTGAAAGGCCAGTTTAATAAAATTGAGCAATGTGTGAAGGAAGTAAGAGACTGGATGTTATGCAATTTCCTCTTGCTTAACGCTGACAAGACGGAGGTTCTGGTTCTAGGACCACAGGTAGCTAAAAGTAAGCTTCCTGATCACACCTTAACCCTAGACAGACAGTTTCACCCTCTTTCTGTTTCATTCACCGAGTGCAACAGTAAAAGATCTGGGTGTGATTTTAGACTCCAATCTCTCATTCGAGGCCCATGTCGACAATATTAGCAGGATAGCGTTTTATCATCTCAGAAATATCGCTAAAATAAGAAATATCTTGTCACTTACTGATGCCGAAAAATTAGTTCATGCGTTTATCACATCCAGGCTGGATTACTGTAACGCTTTACTGTCTGGATGTTCAACTAGGTGCATTAATAAACTTCAGTTAGTCCAGAACGCAGCAGCGAGAGTCCTCACTAAAACTAAAAGATACGAGCACATCACGCCGGTCCTATCCACACTGCATTGGCTCCCAGTGAGACACCGCATCGATTTTAAAATACTACTTTTAACTTTAACTTATAAAGCTCTAAATGGTCTTGCACCGCAGTACTTGAGCGAACTTCTAGTGTCTTATGTTCCGCCACGCCTACTTTGATCAAAGGATGCAGGCTGCCTGTCAGTACCGCGTATTATAAAAACTACAGCAGGGGGCAGAGCCTTTTCTTACAGAGCCCCAATGCTATGGAATAGCCTCCCTATGTATGTTCGGGAATCAGACACAGTCTCAGTGTTTAAGTCCAGGTTAAAAACATACTTATTTAATCAAGCATTTTGTATTGATTCCCCTTAGATAAAGGAGCAGATCTGGGGGACTCATGGGTGTTGAGTATTATGGTGATCTGGTATGTTTAGATGCTGTCTTCCCCTCTCTTATTAATCAGGGTGTTGATGATGAGAGCGGCTGGTTGCTTAACATATCAGGGAGCCCTCATGTCTGTGTTTCCCTCCGGTTCTCCTTTTAGTTATGCTGACCTAGTTAGTCTTGCCGGAGTCCATCCTTGCACTCTACATTATTCATTTAATCAATCCAAACCGTGTGATTACATTGTCACTTAACTGTTTTCCTTTTCCTTCGTTTTTTTGCCTTCCTTTCCCTCTCTCCTCTTTCTCTCTTTCTCTCTCTTTTCTCTCTCTCTCTCTCTCTCTCTCTCTCTCTCACTGTTGAGTTACATACGCCACAACGGAGCTGCCGGTGATCCAGACCCCACCTCCGACCCGGTCCTGTGGGACCCTTCCCTGTGACCTGCCCAGCGGATGATGCATCACCGGGCGATCTAGGACGACCCACTTCGCCATAAAGACGTTCCGGCTGCTCGCTAAGGACTAATGATTATAGTTGTTTACACACACACACACACGATGTAACCACATGATCCCTGCTACCTGTTTTCACCCAAATGGCGATGGGTTCCCTGTTGAGTCTGGTTCCTCTCAAGGTTTCTTCCTATCTCATCTCAGGGAGTTTTTCCTTGCCACCGTCGCCCCCGGCTTGCTCATCAGGGACAAACTGATTTCTGTTTAATTCTGTTTCATAATTTCTTCAATTGTAAAGCTGCTTTGTGACAATCACCATTGTAAAAAGCGCTATACAAATAAAACTGAATTGAATTGAAAGTTTAAGAGGGTCTGCTATTTATACTCACAGTCTGTGGTGTCACACAGATAGATGGTTAATCTTTTTTTATTAATAATCATTTCAGGGTCTATGCTCTTTATACTCACAGTCTGTGTGTGTCACACACGTAATATAAAATTTGATTAAAAAGATGAGGTCTTTAATATCAAAAAGATGAGAGTTCAGTTATATTTTTTTATTATATCATTTCAGGAAGGGTTTTTTTCCCACTGTAATCGCTTCTGCTCATTATGGTCAAAACCTTCACCTTGTTTAGCTACTGAATTTGTATGTTTATTAAAATGTTCTTACAATTGTCCAAAAAAATTTGGATTGATCTTATTATAACAGAAAAGCTTGTCTGTTTTCTAAAAGATGTTTTAAAAAATAGTCATATCATATATAAATTTACCATTTATTCGATTTATTGCAAAATAATTGCTACACAGAACTAAGATTATTTAATGTTATGCTCTGGATGTAGACTTTTTTTTGCCCACTTTTTCTTAAGTGCTTTATAATCTAAAACAGTTGTGTCTGGAACATAAAAAAGGAGCCTATGTCTGGTAGTAAATTGTGTTTGGAGGTCTATTAACCCCACCTCTTCCTCATTAAAAAGCTCTGGAAATGAGTGCAGCTGGTGCTTATTGCAGACATTTATCTCCGATTTTGTGGCTGGATCTGTGGCTATATTAGTTTTTGTTGTACACAACATAATTTATACTCTAATATTTGGTGCAAATGGTAAGTGCCTTACAGGAACAAATACATTTTTTGTGTTAGCATCTACAGCTATTGTCATTTTGCTTTTGGACTGTTATCTAATAAAGCCATTAAAGAAAATGTGAAAGTTGTGGGTGTGTATATTTTCTGATGTCTTAGGGAGATTTACAGCTTTCATAAAATAACATCACAGCCACCACATCTGTGTCCATACCTTTCCATCTGCCAGTGCGAAAAGCAGACAGGAACAGGAATAGACAAAGCAGACAGTGAACAGCTCTGTCAGCTAACATTGACCCACAGACTGCTAAACATATGTCTTACTATTCACATGCTCTGCTTTTCTCTTTGCTTCCTTTCTCCCTCTTTCCTCTCCCTCCTTCTCCCCACCACTTCCATAGACAGCTGCAGATGGCTTCATTCTTTAGAGCCCATGCTTTTTTTCTTAATTGGGTGCAGCACGGGCTCTATCCCTCCTCATGCTTAGTGAACAGTATATGGGATGATGCATTCACTAGATTCCTATCAGTAATTACAGCTAAAATAAAGACACTGATGTGAGACGTGAGATACGGTATCTTCTCATTCCAACACTGTATCAGTGCACCGAGTGAAGATATTTTACAAATAAATTTATTTAGAAATAAGTAAAAAATAATATGCTCTACTCACACACACACACATTACACAAAATGTGTAATCGTAATGTAAATGGTCACATGACATGTTGTAAGGCATTTACGCAATTCATGCTTTGTGGTTTCACAAAAGAATCATATATGCCCGTCACATTTTTGTCATGTCACCTTCGTGCTTTCATAAGAAAAGAATGTGTTTAGGTGTGACTGGTATTTGATCACCTGACCCTCTCAAAGAATGAGAAACTTTGATATCCCACTCGTTCTGACAAAAAATATAAAAATGAACATTAGTTGAGACTCCCAGCAGACTTCTGCTTCTACACGAGACACAACAGCTGCAGTCTGCCTCAGCAGCAAAATAACTATCCGAGCCAACTAAGGAAACGCTCACACAGGCTGTCTGAATAGCTTCGTTTTTCTTAGTGAACCGTTTAACTCGGATGTTGCGGCCAAGCGTTGTGTAGAAATGACAGCATTTAAGTGGTAGTGATTGTGGCTTGTTTGGGAAACAGGAGATTCAGGCTTGTTTTTACGTCAGCGCTGATGTCTGGAAACATGTCAGTCTGGCATATTAGGGCCTAAAAGCCCCTTGATGACTCATAAAGTTGCGGAGAGGAAACTAAACCCAGAACGATCCACTGTTTACTATACATTAGAATTGGGTCAAAGGATTCTTGGATCAGTTTAATACCTAAACACAGTCTAGAAATTAGCTATAGTGTTATTTTCCGTTTATCTTATTGTAAACATTTTAATTTGTCTTTAAATGTACATAAACGATGTCACTTAAAATGTTTTAAATTATGTGCCATAAACATAAAGATTCAGAAGGGCATGTAAAGTTATGACTTCCATTATCTGAGAGTAGCCTTGTGGAATAGGCTTATCTAATAGATAAGGGTTTAGGGAGGTATTTCCCTTCTACAGCCCAACCTTTAGCAAACACAAACACGAACACTTTCCTGTTGTCCTTGAGGTCATATATTTGCAAGACATTTCTCCAAATACCTTTGCTGCTAACCTGAATAGTAAACATAAAAGTCGTACAGTGATACTAAAAGTATCTGGTTTGAATATTACATGTAAACTGTAATAATGTTCATCTTTATTGTTTCACACAAGGTCAGACACCCTTATTCCAGAGCAATGTACAATTGTTCTTTTAGTCTCATCTTACATCTTAAGATGCGTTGAAAAAGAGCAACATTAAAATATAGAGACATTAAAATATTATTATTTTAAATGTCAAGTGTTTGTTACTTGAGAAAGAAGTGGGTCAATTAGTCTCTTAAAAACTGCCAGTGACTCTGCTGTTCTGACATTGACGGTAAGTTTAATTCACCATCTTGGTGCCAGAACAAAGTAAAGTCTTGAGGCAGACCTATCTTGTGTCCTAGGTGATAGTTGGACATTTTGGGAGGCATTTTGGTATTTTAGTCACTATTTACCAAACACAAGATTCTAGAAGAAAGAGCATGTGCTTATTGCCAAAAAGACTAAAGAGTCATAACTGTTAAACACTTTGAAGCTAAACCAAACATCTCACCTCATTGTCAAGTATCTAGAGGACGAATTAGATGTGGAGGACAAATTAGCGTGACTTATTTGGGGATATGATCGGAGCACGGTATTACTTCTCAGATCAGAATAGTCTTTGATCTCCAGTGTAGCCTGATCCAGCATCAAATGTCTGGCGGCAGAGTAACACCACACGCACAGGAAGCTAAGTTACACACTTTCTACACGAAGCTCACACACGATCACTTCGCCATATGTGCTGATTTAAGGTGATAAATTAATGTGATTGCTGGACATTAAAAAGGCTTCAAAGGAAACAGAAACATAAAAGAGGACCTTTTTTTAAATAATCTAAATAATAAAATTATATTATTTTGAGTAGAAATGGTTTTATAGTTGTCAACATTGACCATATGTTCTAGAAAAACATAGATCAGCATTACACAATATAGATTCCGGCTTTCTTCATTTTAGTTACTGTTATGTTTATCACTTAATGAAGCGGTTTCTATTGAACCCTGAGTGAGTCACATATTATTGCCTATAGACTCAGTTCCGTTTATGAGCACAAGCTTGTTACACCCCTTATAAACCCTGAGAACATGAAGACAGTTATGCCGCATGGTTTGATTTGCACCCAGTGTCACACTTTAAAGGATTTCAGCATCCTGTCATCACAGGGTAATGTAGCAATGCAATAAAACAGGTCTATTTAGTCCCTTATCTTATATAGCGTGACGCCAAATGGTTCATGAATGAGTAAGGGACTTTCCATGACTCTAAGAAATAGCTGAGCTTCTTTACATCATTGCCATGTTAGGATTTGAACTTGTAGACGCTTTAAGCTGCTTTAACGTTTTTTGTCTATTACTTTCAAAGAAAAACCTGAGATTATATATATATATATATATATATATATATATATATATATATATATATATATATATATATATATATCTAATAATATATATAATATATATATATATATATATATATATATATATATAAAAAAATAAATATAAAAATAAAGATTTAAGTATGTCTTTTTAAGTATGTTCAACAAAATGACAGCCAAAAACAAACTGCTGTATTTTTATGAAAATTTATTTAAATTAACATTAAAAACAGGACATGAAAATAACTTAGACATACCAACGACTCTTATGCGTACTACATTCCTTGTAGTAAAATAAATAAATTTACAACAGATATCCAGGAAGGATTAAAAATCCCTCCTATTGAAAAAAAATTTGCAAGTGCGAGTGTTCAGTCTTGAGTGTCTGTCTGGCTTGTTGAAATTAGTTCAGTTTCCCCCCCCCCCATTTTTGAAGAGCTCCAACTTAGATATTGCACCTCTCTTCTGGCGACTCTTCTTCTCAGACATGGTGCAAATATCTCCGCTTTGGTCCAAGCTTTCATCTGCCTCTATCTCTCTACATCTCCTTAAAAGAAAAAGAAGAGAGAAAATGAATACATGATCAATTTGACTGCGTTTGGCTGTTGTTATTTAATTATTTCTTACATTGTATTATTGATAGGAAAATATGAGACAAGGTGGCAGATTATAGCCTAGTCTTAGATCGTAACCATGGTTACTCAAAAACTGCGGGTTATTATTCATAGGAGAACATATAGTAGAATATAGTAACAGCTGTATTAATTACGACACCCTGAGAATGTCTCCATGTGTTAAAACCAGACTCACCGGAGTGTGTGTGTGTGTGTTAAATATGAACGTGTCACGGCGCCCGGGCCATGCGTAAAGCCTCCTCCTGCCCCGAAGTGGAGCTTTCAGCGTCCTGTCTCGTTTTAAAATCCTGGATTGCCCGCCTGTTCTGGAAGTCGATCAGCGCCATGGTGATCACCGCGTTCCAGCAGTTATCCTCTCCCGAGCACCGGAAGTCGATCTCCTTGTCGTCTGTAGTGACGATGGTGAAGTAGACGAACTTGCCGGTGCGCTCCACGCAGTCCACCTTTTTAATAGACTGCAGTTTGAGCTCTTTGCTTTTGCTTTTCTTCTGCGTGTCGGCGTAAATGTTCAGGCTGTCCGTGGTGAGAACGCACGTCTTCCTCTTCCAGAACTGGAGCAGGTTGTCGCTTCTCTTCTCCAGCTCGCCCTCCTTCAGCACCTTGGAGCTCTCTACCGGAGTCATTTTCATGTTTTGTGGGAAAATGGCTATAACGCGGCTTATAGAAGAGGGTTAAAAAGAAAAGAAAAGAAAAGAAAAGGCTCCTGTGTTGGTCGTGTCTCGGAGCTTCTTTTTGGCGTGGCTGTGACTGAGAATGAATGAGACTGGGAGTGTTTTATAGCAGTGTCGCGTTGTCCGGCCTCCAGCACGTCACATGTGCTATCGGGTATTTGAGTAATTCATTGGTGGAACGTGGGCGGAAACGTGGCTCTAAATGACCTTCACCCTCCAGCCATTCCCTAAAATACCTCATTACAACATTACAGCCTGTTTCCTCTCAGAGCCCAACTATAATATTTTACCCCTCACTAAGTGTAGAATTGTATTATCGTTAATATTTTTGTCTATAGCAGATAAGCTCAAAGTATTAGTCTAATACTTAAGTTACAAGTTACACGTGACATTATAAAACATTTATCAAATAATACTCGTACTTTTCAGAACCATTCGTTTTTTGTCCTTATTTATTTTTTATATAGGAGGAGGTGGTATCAAAAAGTTTCAAGACATGCCAATAGATCACAGCACAAGACTGCATGCAACGTTGTGCTCTCTCTGACCTTGTGCTGCCATCTGTTGCCGTGTCTCAAAACTTTTTGACACCCCCTCGTATTTTCATCAGGGTACATTGGTTTGCATGTTTGTCTTGAGGAGACTTGCGTCTATGTCCACAAAAGTTTCTGTTTTCTTTCCTTAGTCCATGATAACATGATGGGGGAAGTGCTGGCGCAGTGGTTAAGGTGCTGGCCTGCTATCTGTAAGATCAGGGTTGAATTCCCATCACCACCAAGCTGCCACCGCTGGGCCCCTGAGCAAAGCCCTTAACCCTTAATTTCTTAGGTAAATGTAAGTCGCTCTGGATAAGAGCGTCTGCCAAATGCTGTTAAAGTTGATAGGCATCTTTTAATTGTATATAAGGTATAATATGCCTATAGGTGTGTGTGTACTTATCCCTTCCCCTTGTCCCCTACCTTTGTCAATTTTATTTAAAAAAACCTGACTATTATTTATTAATAAATATTTAACTTTTTAATTATTATTTAATTTTTTTCTTTTGTACATCCTATATATATTTAGTTTTATTTATGTTGTATCCCATGTCTGTAACTTGAGACTGTTTTCACAGAATTCCTTCCTATATATATATACTATATATATATGTATATTATACAGGATTTGTACAATAATTACAGTATTACACATCCCATTAAACAGTTATATCTATATATACACTGCTCAAAAAAATAAAGGGAACACTTAAACAACACAATGTAACTCCAAGTCAATCACACTTCTGTGAAATCAAACTGCCCACTTAGGAAGCAACACTGACTGACAATCAATTTCACATGCTGTTGTGCAAATGGAATAGACAACAGGTGGAAATCATAGGCAATTAGCAAGACACCCCCAATAAAGGAGTGGTTCTGCAGGTGGTGACCACCACTTTTGAATGCTGGTGGTGCTTTCACTCTAGTGGTAGCATGAGACAGAGTCTACAACCCACACAAGTGGCTCAGGTAGTGCAGCTCATCCAGGATGGCAAATCAATGCGAGCTGTGGCAAGAAGGTTTGCTGTGTCTGTCAGCGTAGTGTCCAGAGCATGGAGGCGCTACCAGGAGACAGGCCAGTACATCAGGAGACGTGGAGGAGGCCGTAGGAGGGCAACAACCCAGCAGCAGGACCGCTACCTCCGCCTTTGTGCAAGGAGGAACAGGAGGAGCACTGCCAGAGCCCTGCAAAATGACCTCCAGCAGGCCACAAATGTGCATGTGTCTGTTCAAACGGTCAGAAACAGACTCCATAAGGGTGGTATGAGGGCCCGACGTCCACAGGTGGGGGTTGTTCTTGCAGCCCAACACCGTGCAGGAAGTTTGGCATTTGCCAGAGAATACCAAGATTGGCAAATTCGCACTGGCGCCCTGTGCTCTTCACAGATGAAAGCAGGTTCACACTGAGCACATGTGACAGACGTGACAGAGTCTGGAGACGCCGTGGAGAACGTTCTGCTGCCTGCAACATCCTCCAGCATGACCGGTTTGGCAGTGGGTCCCGGGTCAGTAATGGTGTGGGTGTGGCATTTCTTTGGAGGGCTGCACAGCCCTCCATGTGCTCGCCAGAGGTAGCCTGACTGCCATAGGGTACCGAGATGAGATCCTCAGACCCCTTGTGAGACCATATGCCGGTGCGGTTGCCCCTGGGTTCCTCCTAATGCAAAACAATGCTAGACCTCATGTGGCTGGAGTGTGTCAGCAGTTCCTGCAAGACGAAGGCATTGAAGCTATGGACTGGCCCGCCCGTTCCCCAGCCCGTTCATCAGGAGCATGCCCAAGCGTTGTAAGGAGGTCATACAGGCACGTGGAGGCCACACACACTACTGAGCCTCATTTTGACTTGTTTTAAGGACATTACATCAAAGTTGGATCAGCCTGTAGTGTGTTTTTCCACTTCAATTTTGAGTGTGACTCCAAATCCAGACCTCCAGGGGTTAATAAATTATTTTATATAGATAATTTTTTTGTGATTTTGTTGTCAGCACATTTAACTATGTGAAGAACAAAGTATTTAATAAGAATATTTCATTCATTCAGATCTAGGATGTACTTTAGTGTTCCCTTTATTTTTTTGAGATGTGTGTGTGTATGTATGTATGTATGTATGTATGTATGTATGTATATATATAGTACACATTCAGTACACAAGTGTACTGTAATTCAACTTTATACACTTTTGACATGTGATCATGTTTGATTCTGATTCATTGATGACATTTAGCAGACACCATTATCCTGAATGACTTACATTTACCTCCTTTTATTCAATAGAGCATTTAGGGATTAAGTCATGCAAAACTTACTTTTAGACTTTTAAACTTACAACCTTCTGTTCAGTGGACCAACACGCTGACCTTTAAGCTACCCTTGCCCACAGGGGGAAATGAATTTCAACTATGGGTTTTTTAAATAATACACTTTTACAAAAGTTTTTTTTATACAAAATATACAGATTATGTATATGCAGCCACCCTAGTAAATATATCATTTTCTGCCTACTGAAATGTCAATCAGTAATAAATAATTTTTCAAGAAAATTGTTAGTGTCATAACATTTCCTTAACACTAAGCTAAACATTTATTACAAATGTAAACATTTATCTAATGTCAATACATTTTGCATGTATATTTTAAAAAAGCATAATTATTAAATTATTTTTAATACGTACACCATATGTGTCCCTGTGATGAACTGGCGACCTGTCCAGTGTGTACCCTCTCCTGCCTTTTGCTCTTTCAGAGCTTCGGCAGATCTTCGTGACCCCAAATTAGGGAATAAGCGGGTATAGAAGATGAATGAATGAATGAAAAAAGTCTCTGTTGCTATTACAGATTTTGTTTATAAAATCTATTTTAAATAAGTTTCATTTCTTAGTTTACAGTATGGTAATTCAATTTAGTGTTTAACATAAACCACACTTATTTTTTTATATCAACATATAATTTTTATTCTGTATTGCAATTTCAGACAGGTTTTATAAATAGGCCTAGGATTTGTACAATAATTACAGTATTACATATCCCATTAAACAGTTATTTACTATATAAAACGCTGCACAATTTAGGAGCATGTCTCTTTTTTCTTTAATTATTAAGTCGATATCCACTTTCAAAGGCCATCTTATGATTGTATAGGGTGTAATTTAGAGGTCTTCTAACTTTCTTTGCATGTTGTATTGTTGGCTGTATTATGGTTACCAGGGTGTGTGTGGGGGTGTTGTCTTGGGCACACAGACACACAAGCATGTCTATGCTATGAGTCAGTCTAACCCACAGCATTTGAGCTCTGATGGGAGGGATCCTGAAATTGCCTACTTGATAAAGATCCTGGCAGACACAGCCTTCCTTTACTGATCTATCTAACATGTGATTATGCTGTCAATTGTATAGTGTTAAAACATGGTAAAGGCTAAATATCAGGTAACCTGCCGCACAAGTAGACTTGTGTTTCAAGCCATGTAAGTCACATCTAAATCTAATCATGCCTGCTGAAGACGGCATTTCAATCTGTCTCTGCTCCTCAGTGGGTGTATTTTAAGGACAAAAAATTCCTAACAACCTGGACAAAAGTCATAACAAGTATTGAGTTTGAGCATTGCAATGAGTTAAGAAGAAAAAAAATACTGCTTCTGTGGTTTTTAGGTTGATTGATACAGGTGGAAATTGTGTTTAATTGATAAGAAATGCCCTGCAGTGGTGTGACATTTCCACACGTCTTAACAGAGAAGAAATGAAGCAGTTATGAAACAGTTTTATGCACTGAATTAGATGGGACTTTCCAAGCTTGACTTCAGGTCTAGTTCAAGCAGTCAAGTCTGGACATGCCTTTGTGTTCGCCTTTGCCAAGTGTCTGCGTGAGGAAATGTAGACTTAGAGCAGTGAGCTTTAGCTCATAAGATCACACAGATGTCTTTCATAGCTTCTAGTCCTATCTTTTTCTTCGGAATTGAGATGATTTTGTATAACTATACTAATCCATAATACAATGTCTGCTCATGGAAGGAACGCACAGACAAGTTAAACTGACTAAAAGAAAAAGGACATAAAATGTCAAAAATACAGAAATATAAAAGATTAAAAATATGTCATGCATCAAAGTTATTCCTCATCCTTTATAAATGATTATATCAAGTTTTTTTGCTCAAAGCATTTAACAATGTGAAATCTCTGCTTTTGCACGTTTGTGTTTAGGTTAATAGTTGAGTTTAAATGTGCAATATGAGTAATTGTGTAATGTCTAAATGCTGATCAGGGCACATGAGGACGCTGAGGTCGAATATCTCAGACAGCTGGCCTATGACCCCTGAGTAGAGGTGAACTTTATGTAGCACACATGACTGAGTGAGTTCCTTCCGCTTCTCTAGTTATCTCCGACCTCCAAAGACGCAGGCGTCGGATAGACTGAATATGCTAAATTGTCTGAACATGTGTGTGAATAAGAGTGTGTATGGTGCCTGCAATAGACTGGCATCTCATCCACAGTGTATTTCTGCATTATTCTAGGGCTAAATTGTGGGTTAAGATCCAGATCCACAATAGTCATGACTGAATAGCTCAGTGAAAAATATAATATAATATAAACGGATACTTTTATTATAAATTTAGAATAATGCATTTCAGATTATCCACCACATATTTATCCATATTTATCCAGAGATACATACTGACATCATTATATGCATTTGGATCCTAAACACATTTGTAATCACTGTATCATGACTGTATTTATTGCACCTAAACACATATTTTAAAATTAGTTTAAAATATCATTCAAGGCCAAATTTCAACAGTCTGTAACAGAAAAGGGTATAACAGGATAAATAGTTAAGAAATGGTACTAATAATGATCACACACTGTAGCTGTGAGGTTGTTATGGTAACCATCAGATAAGACCAGAGTGCAAGTACAGCTGTGTGATGATGCCATGTCAAACTTCACAGCTGCTAGCTGATAACTCTCCAGCAGGCCTTCATACATGTCAACAGTCCATTTCTGGCACCGCTTCTCCTTTCCAATTGTTTTGACCACCTATATATAGGTACCTAAGATCTTCTCTGCCCTACAAAGACCTCACACTCATAAAGTCTCATGTCATTCTCTGGAGCAAGAATGCAAGACCGACGGGTCTATGTAGCTATTTGAAGCGTTGTTCAGATAAGCATGTTCTACAAAGGCCTGGGCAAATGCTGATCCACCGTGGGAAAAAGAACAAATGGCGCTAATGTTCTGGACAAGCTTTCTAAACTGTTGGAAAACAATGCGGAGGGAATGAGGAGGTCCTAAAGGTCCAGTCTGAATATCAAGGTCTAAACCCTTTCAATGAGAGTAAATTAGAATCAATGAAAGACACTGACGCCGTGTCAGAAGCTTGAAGTGATGTCTATTCAGAAGGGATGTAACCGAGCGATAAATACATAACATGAATATACATATAATGAGTTGTAAATGGGTACAAATAAAACATATAAGGTGCATATTTATCAAATCATTTCATCATTATTCATCAACAAAATAATAACAGCCATTAGAAACATAAAGAACATGCTTATAAAATCCTGTCACAAATTTGTAATGGACTTTATTGGAAAACATCCATGAAGACGGCACAATATATACCTGATTGTATATTGAGTTTTTCTTTCGACCTGTCGAGTTTGAATAACTATCAAAGCTTTTCTCTGTTATGATAGCAATATTAATATAAAGTGTTTAAGACATTTGGTTGTTAGCCTGACCCCCCCGATTGAGGTGCGTGAATACACTGAGGCTGAGGACCTCACATAGCTGACCCATGACCTCAGAGTAGAAATTATAGCCAAAATGCAGAGAGGTAATCATGCACCAAATAAAGTATTTGGTTTAAATTAGGTTTATAGTTTTTATTCTAGTAAACAGAACAAACCTATACAAACAACAACAAAAAAACTACATGGAATAAGCAACAGTTCTGTAGTTTAGAGTATATTTGTTATTCCAGAATAATGAAGCTGAATTTAAGTCTAAATGTGTCACAATTTTTAAGACATTAAAAATGTCTTACGCTACCCTACGCTCCATGAAGACATGTTGTGTTGGTGTGGAAGAACTCAAGTGTACTCAAGTTTTCCAAAAGTTTGGAAAATATTATAAGAGTAAAAGTGAGACTACATCTGGAAGAGGATGTTACCAAAACACACACACATATGGATGTAATGGTCAGGTGTCCGAATAATTCTGTCTTTATAGCGTATGTGGGATGCACTGTACAAAATCCAGCTGTAATTGTTTACAGCAAAATTGAAACCTGTGTAAAGAATTTTGGCGTTAAACTGAAGACTTTGTAAGACTTTTTTTAATACCACCTTATAGGTATTTTAAGACCATCAAACCTGTGATGAAAATACATGCAACAACATACATATTTGTTCATTGTACTCAGTTTAAAACATCTTCGACAAACACCGCAATTTCCCTCAAATACAGTTTAGGCACCGGCTTTAACCACCACAAGAATTCAGCATACTCAAGCCATTCTCATTAAACCTGCATTTACCTATTGCAGCTACCTGTAGTTTAACTCGATTCTCTCTGATGATCGTCTGTCCAATGATTGTAACTGTCATTAGGTCTGTTTTTCAGCAAAATATTCGACCAATCATATCTAAATTTAAGACTTTTTAAAGCTTTTAAAGACCCATGGCCACCCTGTATTAACCATTTTTACCTGACATCTGTTGAACCTAATACAAAAATTGCTTAAGATTTCTAGAAGTTTCTAAAAGTCAGGGTCAGAAGTCTGGATCATCCGATTGGTTGTCATTATCCGAAAGTGCACTGCAATGTTTTGTTCAGGGTAAATCTTACACTGTTGAGCAATTGATGATTGATTGATGACCCAGGAACTAAAAAGGCAAGCTGACAGTTGCAGAAGTCTGGCAGGTACAACCCATCTGTTCTAAAGGTTCAGTTGACTGCTGTTCATTCATGTCAGAGACAAACCAACAAATTCCAGCAAAGCAGCCTGCAGCTTTCCCATGACACGAAATGACAAAATTTATTATCTTTCCACATAGCTGTGTAATCCACCTGCTTCCTGTGCATGATGAGGGTTAACGAGCTTCTATAAGTACTACAATGATATTTGAAATAATAATTCAGATTTAGCATGACATTTTTTGGGAAAGAACTGTTTAGCAACAACATATCTCCTGAAATTAGATCAAACTTCGATATATATATATATATATATATATATATATGTGTGTGTGTGTGTGTGTGTGTGTGTGTGTGTGTGTGTGTGTGTGTGTGTGTGTGTGTGTTTTATATATAGTTTATTTACTGCAGCACAGAGATAAGGTTAGCACAGTTTTTTGGCGTGTGATCCATGTCCATTTCAGGATTCCGAAGGTAATTTTAAAAGGAAGGGATCCTGGACTTGTCATTTAAAGTGTGCTTGTTATTACAGCACCCAGTGTGATTCATTATGTATTTAAAGCATGTTCTTTGTTTAGCACTAGAGTTTAGTTCAAAGTTAAAAAAAAAAAAAATGCTAACATTAGCTGTGTGATGAAGTGGATATATACAGACTCTTTCAGAAACACAGTCGATTACATAACCATATACACCATACGAGGTGGAAGATATTCATAGACTAATAAAAAATATATTTTTTTTTAATATAACATCTAATAACTATTTCAGGATAATTTTACAGTAGCTGAAATAAAGGATAAACAAATCGTTTGATTTAATTTGAAGTGATTCATTTTGGAACAGAGTCTGAGCTAAAAAAAAAAACCCCCACCAAATTCGTTCAAAGGAAAAGACCGAAGCAGGGATTTGGCCCTGGTCCATTTTACTGAGACGCTAATCTTAGCCGTCCATCTATTAGCTCACGTTAGCTGTGTGTATACGCATCCATTTCAGAAGTAGAGATACTCATTATATACAATATGTAAAAATGGCATACCTCACTAAGAGACTTACTGTCGCAAGAATACAGACGACATCATTGCTGTTACGTGGGAAACACTGCTAGCCGAGTGCTTTTTACTGTTGTTAGTTAGTTGTTTTTCGTCATACTGACTCAGCACACAGTTATGATAAACTCATTTTGCCTCCTACTTCTACAGGAAGCCACCAAGGTCTGAGAGTGTGTATGTTTGTGAAAGAGAGACATAACATCTTTAAAGAAGGAACAAGAACAACCACAGATTGCACCATGGTCTATTTACCAAACCACATTATGGACACCTAGAATGTTGATAGTTTCTGTAATCCCACACACACACACACACACGCACACAGACACACACACAAAAAGGCAGAACATTAAACTACAGATGTGAATACCAAAAATGTTGACATATATAAATAAGGGCTCCAAAATCAGCAAGGGCTTCATGATATGATACAAATGATAATAGAATACATTGTGCAATATATTACAATATTCAAAATATATAAAAAATACAACAAATCCAAAGACGAAGGCACTTTTATTTTTACGCCATGTTTGCTTCCGAGAGAATGACCGTATTCGCCAGCGACATGAGTGGACTACAGGAGTGGAGGAAAAAGTCATTTGACACACACTAAGAGTTTATATCAAATATAATACAAATGTACACTTTTTAACGTCAAACGTCAAACGTTTATCGATTTATCGATCCGATATTGTGAAAAAAAAAATGATTGCGGTAGTTAGCTGTATTAATATTTTTACACAGTCCTATGAGTCTTATGGTTTGATTGTAACTAGGTTCAATAATCTCCCTAATTGACATAAAGGGTGTCAGTAAAAGCTATCAGGGTTTGAATAAAAATAATTAGTAATAATTGCTGGGTTTGTTATATAGTATTGTTTCAATACACTGTATATTTAGGCTAAGATAATATATATACCAAATATATATATATATATATATACAAAAAACAATCTGGCTATCTTATGGCTATCCTATAGCGATCTTATTGATAGTTTATGGCTTACCTGTTTGTGTTTCTGCAGGTTAGATATTAAGCTTATATTTTCATGAGACTTTGGCTCGCATGACCTGCACTTAATTAGCATGCAGGCTTTTTGTTGAATTTGATCAATCGGGTCAGGGAGTTTTTCTTTACCACCGTCGGCCCCGGCTTGCTCATCAGGAACAAACTGTTTTCTGTGTCATTTTCATCTTATAATTTCTTCGATTGTGTGAAGCTGCTTTGTGACAATCACCATTGTAAAAAGCGCTATACAAATAAAATTAAATTGAATTGAATTATTCATCTTTATTGCCATTGTTGACTTTAAGTAAGCTTTGGCACCTGAATTGTATCATCTCTGTAAATAAGAGAGATACATTATAAATACATTACATTAACAAAACAGTGACCTGACCATCAAAACAAGTCAATCAAGACAAACCTGATTTTAAACATCTTATTCCAGTGTTACTTCCTATTTCGCTGTTAGATTAAGCTTCACTCTTCCACTTAAGTCTTTTCACTACAATTTGGAGCTTGAATGTGAGACGTGTTTATTTATTTACAATAGCATTAATGAAATCAGACACTAACGTCGGGTAAGGACGTCTGGGGTGCAGTCGGCGTTCCAGTTCATCCCAAAGTTGTTTAGTGGTGTTAAAGTCAGGGATTTGTGCAGAACACTCGAGAAAACACACCATGTTTTAATGGAACTCAGGAGCTTTGTGCACAGGGACATTGTCATACTGGAACAATGTTTGGATCCCTAATTTACAGAGAAGGAATAATGTAATGCTACAACATACAAAAACATTTTACATGTTTGTGTGCTTCCAAATTTGTAGCAAATGTTTGTAGAGGAAGTGTATGCAATGTCATAAGTTATTAAGTGTATGCAATGTAATATAAGTTTTATGAAAATATCAACGGTTTACAAAATTTCTAATAGAGAAAAATCACTGAGTGATGCTGTATCTTTACAGACTTTAACTAATATGGTTGACTTAGACACTTAATAAACTCCATAACGGTGAAACATGTTCTCAAATACTGTGAAGCTTCATTTTCCACCCCAGCGTACAGTGTAGTAATTACCTACAGATTATCAGACCAGCTTTACACCCAAGCCTTTGGGGATTTCATTGTCAGACAATTTAGTTATTATTTTTGCACACTTGAGTCACTGCCACAATGCTGTTAAATCTCTGTAATGACTGTTGAGGTTGCAGGACATTAAGAGGACAGGACAGGTTTACACAGAGGAAGTTGTTCTTATTGGATGTAACAGAAGGCAGGGCAGTTACTGAATTATAATTAGATTTGTATGGCAAGTTCACTAATAACGCTAAGAGGAACTAGATAAATTAAGCCACTGGGTGAAGTTCATAATTGGTAAAGGGTGACTCAGACTGGAAACCACATCCAAAAACATGCAAATAAGCTGCAGACTCTGAACTTTCTCACCTTTACTTTATACACAGATTGGTGTACAGAGTGCACCCCATAAATAGAATCATTTATCACACTCAAAAGGGTCAGTCGTGGACTGTAGTTGTACAACATTTGTTGTAGAACCTTTTAGTCTTGCTTAGATAGAAAACCAATGATTTTGTACTTGATTAATTTAGAAAAGCAGGACTTTTAATTTGGTTCCACAAAAGATGCAACCAACTAAACCGCTTTCATGTTAAACACAATTTCAGAAAACATTGAATATTTATTTTACATTTCTGCATTAGGTCTGTGTGAATATTGATACCGCTAAACTATCGTAATTTATTTTCATGATAGCGTATTGATAGTCTAACTGCTAGTATTGATACATTGATGTTTGGGTTAATTTTTTACTGAAACCCTCAGTGCGCATCACATGATTTCTGGCGTAGAACACAAACGTTCCTGTAGTTGTCGCTGATACATACGGCTTCTGTCTCAGCAGCAAGCATGACGGAAAAATAAGGCTGTATCCGGCTTTGCACTTTTTTAAGCTATTTGTTTTACATTTTTTTGCAGTATTGCAATGTTTTGCAGGACGTCTTGCATTGTTATATATCGGGAGCCATGTATCGAGAGGCCCTTGCCAATACACAATCCTATTCGACATAGTTTTACAGGTCCCTAAATAAAAATAAAACATTTAGGAGATGCGAATTTTCTCATCCTTACTGAACAGAAAACTTTTAAATCATTTTTGATAAGCGCTTTATTAATTTTCTTTTCCAAAAATACTTCTAATTGGAATTCTTTTTAAGCTCAAGTTAGACACTGTAGGACTTGTGCCTGGAATGAATAAGAACACTTTTCCAGTGAAAGCTTGACAAAAGACAGAGCCGTATCTATAAAGAACTTTCACAAGCTTGTAACACTGGAAGATTGTGTTGTGTTGAGCTAAAGCATCAGTCTTACTGACAGCCCCTGACCAAAAAGGTGTTGGTTTCAGAGCATGGACCAAAACAGCAGCAGTGTTAACTGTGAGGGAATCTCAGACACCAGATTAAGCTATTGAGACACATCTTAAAGAATGTCGCAGCACATTCCTTTCACACCAGTCGCAGAAACTCAGAGCGGCCACTGTATCAGATTTATCCGTGCTGGGATTCCTGACATGCTACACTGAAGCTGGAATTCGGCTTTATGGAAACCTAATGTACATTTTTTCCTGCATAAGAAGTACACACATTCTAAATTATTTTCTTATTAACATGAAATGGACAAAAGAGGGAAATTAGAAAACAAAACAAAAAACACAAAAATCACACTTGGAGTACACATACAGAGCTGCAGCTTGGATCACATTTCACAATGTTTAATAGAATACTTTTGATTATTTTATACAAATCGAAACCAATATTGCATTAAAACCCACGACATTCCCATTAAGGCCATCGCTAGCATACGGTTAATACTCGGACAGCGGATTTAAGATCTGCCCTCTTTCTATGCAACAGCTACTTAAAAAAAATTCAATGCATGAATTATGATCACAAAACAAAAGAAACCTGGTTGAAAAGCCAGACCAAAGTGCTTAGTATTTAACGTCAGTGTTGTCCAACGTGAGTGATCAGCACTTTGCATTTTCCACATCTTTAATTTTTTTGAGGTCTAACGTGGTATGATGTGCAACAGAAAGCCCCGAGGCGAACATTCACCTGCTCCTCATCGTCGAAGATCCTGATCAAATGAACAACCGCTACACACCTCGATCACTCGGCATACTGCAGCATAAAATACGTATTTTGTCTTAGTTAAGCAAACATAAGAAAAATATTGGCCAAAACCGACTAATGCTAGACTAAGAATCAGTGCATGAGACACGCCTGGTCAGGTTAGCGAAGCTTGGATTAGTTTAGAAATCAGAGTGTTAAAAAGCCTACGTTTAATAATAATTACCCACTGGTATCAACGCCAGCGATTGTTCTGTTAAGTTGATCTTGATCTCAGCATTGCTACCTGCTTGCATTTATAATACTCCAGTTACATGAGGCTAGAGAGACAGACTTAGAAAAAAAAAAAAATAACACTGACTCTACTGTGCTGTAACAAATGTGTTTCATTGTTAGTTATCCAACAGCAGGTTAATCCTCCACTAAATCAGCCGTATTATTTATTTAAAAAAAAAAAAAAAAAAAAAAAAAAAAAAAAAAAAAGCCCTGAGTGACCTACAGTGTGAAAACCATCAGGAGTATTATTCAGGATTCAGGATGCTATAATGTAACTAACAATGGAACTGATAAAAGAAATAGATTGAGGAAAAAAAACCCAAATGCACAAAAACCTTTTAAACAAAACCTCCAGAATACTTTACAAAGGAGATCACAAAGGTTGAAATCCAGAAGTGTACATGTTATTACTGGTGTTTTTTAATGTTTTAATCTCTGCAAGATGTAAACTTAAAGGATCATGCATGTCCTACATGGTGACTGGAGTTCTATTGCATTTGTTTGGAGGGTAATATGGCAGGTCCAGCAGGGGACGAGATCTCTCCAAGGGCTATCGCTGTTCTTACTGCTGCTTACACTCTGCTGGCTGGGGCTCTTTCTATACACACACAGACAAGACAAACACACAGTGAGACGGAGGTCATTATGAACGTCCAGTCAGCTCCATAGAATGGACGAGCATGGTGGAAGAGGTGCGAGGCATGCAGCAAGTAAGATTTACGTGGGCTGGGTTACTAAAAAAAAAAAAAAAAAGACAGACTAGAAACAGAAATACGAAGCAGCTGTAGAACACAAAGTAAGTGTAACTTTTTAATGTGATGTTTTTTATGAGGGGAAAGACATCAAGGAGACATCATGCTGGAACTAGTGCTCCTTACCTAGGAATGCATGGAAGTGTAAATGATTCATGCCTGCAGTGAGGACAAAGGCAACGGGAAACAACAGTCAGATTACACATCATACGTGCATAAATCAGTGTCAATCAATCAAATTATTGACCAATCAGAAGCAGATTAGTGGAGACGTATACTGGGCTGTTCAACATAAGATTTTATTTCAGCGATTGTGCAAAAGAAACTAATTTTTTTTGAAAAATACATATAGCTAAGCAGTTGGTGGTTAAACGTTTTGCTCAGGAGCCCAGCTGTGGCAGCTCTGCAGTGCTGTGGATTAAACCACTGATGTACTGAATCCCTCTTTAGTATAGACCACAACGTCTATACAAAGGTTAAACACTAGAGCAGGAATATCAAACTGTCATGTTTTATTTCTTATATACTTCCTATTATTGTGAATATACAGTGTACATTCCAGACAAAGTTTATCATCGTTTTTATACAACAGCACATACAAAAGTACTGTTTTAGATGCGTTTAGAAGGACATTTTATGTTGTGGAATGTCTAAAGCTCAAAGTTATAATTGGGATTCCAGTAGTTATTATGCTATAAAAGAAAATACTGTACATTGTGTTTTTTGTATAACTTTTGGGAAAATATAATGCATTTTGCAGATTATGTCGACTGGGTCTAAAACAACTTCCTTAAATATTGAACGTTTAACAAAACACTACTTAGAATCATACCGATGACTATTAACTATTTTTTAAAGTATAAAAATGCATTAGAACTAGTGCATTGATAGAAACCTAATATTTATCTTACAGATTAGAGAAAACTAAATAATTCTGCAAGGAAAAAAAATCTGTACTGCCGAATAAACTGAAAATGGAGCAAACACACCTGCAGCATTTTTCTAGACAGTTTTTACATAGACAGAATACCATATTAGGCTGTATTGCTGTGTCAAGTTAAATTCTTTACTGGTAGACAGTTGGAGAACCTTCCTGCAACATTAAGAGAGAGAGCACACTCTGGTATCAGCTGCATTTTTTGGACAGAGTATTAATATGGAATTAAATTGTGTGTGGATTGTCCTATATACACACACAAAAAAATATTAACAACTAAACAAAAAAAAAAAACCCATGGCTTACAGCCTGGAGGTGTAGACAATGTGCTTTTCACTACTGAATATGGATTTTGGTTTCTATCTCATGTTTCTGCTGGTTTTTCCATCTCTGTTGAACAGCCCAGAGCTTCAGTCATCAGTGTGCTTGGATCAGATACATTCAAAAGCGCGAAACGGAGACGAATGTCCAAATTCCAAACACTAACCGTGTGGTCAACGTCGCCTTCCTCTTCCTCTTCCCCCTCCTCAAGGTCCTAAATCACACAAAAGTAGCTCAAAACCATGGTCACGCTAAACAAGTCTACGGAATTGTATAAACTAGCATTTAATGCAGGTTTATATAACCAACCTCCTCATCACCTTCTTCAATATCCTCCTCGTCAAACTGCATCCACATAAACACAAAAAAAAAAAAAAGTCACATTTTCTCTTCCATTACCTACAGTCTGCTCTTAAGCTATTCGTTCAGTAAAAGTCATTGTTTGTTTTCCAGCTTTAATTGATTAGTAATTATAGTCAACTTTGAAATCTTTAAAGGAATTACAACAGTTTTTATGTGGGTTTTCACAACTTTTAAGGAAACTTTTAACCATTAGGCACTTAGCAATTTTATGTTTTGCTTCCCTATAATAAATAAATTAAAATTGGGTAGATAAAATGTTGTATTTTAGGTCTGCTATTTGCATTTGGAAACGATTGCTGTTAACTCTTAATTTGGTGGCAAAAAAAGGAGTCATTAAAAGTAATGTAAACTATCATGAAACATAGCAAAAACAGCAGGTGTGGCCAGATTAACTCTCTCAAAACTGTTTATATAAATGCTTTGGTGATCTTAGGAACACCAAACAGCTCCGACAACTATGGAGGATGAAGAATTCTATCCTTTAAAAAAAATAAACCTTTTGTAACATTTGGCCAGATGAAGAAATAGGGATCCTGTGTCAGAGTGAAAAATTAGAAAAGGACAAGGGGAATTATTAATAATCAATAACTACTAAGCAGGTTTACCACAAAATTCATTGGTAATACACAAAAACAGGAAGTCCAAATCAGCGCATGATAAAAATACTCCAAAGACTCTATACAGGTTATCAACACTCCACAAATTAATACTAAAAGAAAGCACCTATGTTTATTGTTTAATTCAAGTCTGACATGCTGCAGTAGGCAGCTGAATATGTTTGGACTTGATTGCATATGAATAACCTTTTGTTTTTGCACGTACAAGCTCGTAAGAAAGTAGAGGACCAAAAAAAGAATGAAACTAAATTTAAGTAGAGTTGTGACATACACTTTCATCATCTTCAAGAGCCTCTCCTGTGAAATACAGCACTGCTCTGGGGATGATCCGCTCTCTGAAAAAATGACCAATCTCAAAATCTGTAGCAAGAGTAAAGTCTAGGTCCTCATCCTGAAACACACACACACAAAAAAATCTTTATTGAATTACGCCATCATTTCAGCTGGCCTTTTAGTGAAATAATTACAAGTAGTAATCAAAAAATAAAACGTTTTAAGCAATTGCCTGTTATCATGAAATATTGGGGGAAGTGTTAGCTCTGTGGCTAAAGTGTGGCTAAAGTGTTGAACTTTTGACTGGAAGATTGTGGGTTCAAGTTCCAACACTACCAAACCGCCACTGCTGGGACCCGGAGCAAGACCTTAAACCTTAACTGCTCAGGCTGCTCTGGATTTGGGCGTCTGCCAAATGCTAGAAATGTAAAGGTGTTATTTGTTTTGTGGAATCTAGTCAGTCTAAATTAAAATTGGAAAACAGCAGTGACGCACAGAACTGCTGGCACGCAAGAGATACACACGCAGTGACAGCTTGGATTAGTTAGTGGGGTGATAAGACGCACTCATAGTGTTTTTACGGTAATGGTTGCACAACGCTCGGCTAGTCGGCTGAACTAATCTTCAAAATGTTTACAAACAGCTGAGGACGAACAGTCACCCAGTATAAAGTCAGGATCAAACTCACCATTCCATCCGGAGATGCTGGAGGAAGAAAAAACACAAAGAACATTCACATTACTATCATACCAAAGCACCATTTTTAACGACTAACTGTGTAAAGTCTATTTTATTTTAATTGACGGTCTAGCTGCCTTTATGGAGTAGTAAATGAAGTCACTCAGTCTGTTAGTTTCTGTTGCCCATCACTCGAGGGCAGATGCCACACCTATAAAGAATTCCTAGGAACCCCCTCTCCCTCCCCCACCACCACCACCAGAATACTTGTCTGAAACCACTTTCTACAGGTAGAACTGCATTCTTTCAAAGGCATTTGGGGATATAACAAGACAAATAAATAAAAGTGACACCAGTTTACTAGAGGTTAAAAAGAGGAAGAAACAGGTCATGTGCTTTTATTCACTAATTACACCAAGCAAAAACATTATCCACAGGTAATGAATGACTAGACTAGTCTAGAGATCAGTCAAAAGAAAAAAAAGGGGGGGGGGGGATCACCTGACTACACACCTGATTTAGTCAGCAAATTAATGATTTATTACACTACTCAGTCCAAGCTAATTCCATCAGCAATTTGTTTGAGGGGGCACCTACATGATGCATTATTTAACCAAATTACCCTGATTGTTGTGTGGCCCAATCGCAACTAGTTTATACCCCTACCCCTATGAAAAACAGGAAGGGATAGGAATGAAATGTTTTCTCCAATAAATGGGACATACCTCATACGCAAGTCAAAGTCAATTTCCTGCCACTAGTCTTTTATATCGTGCAGCAGTATAACATTAGAGAACTTTGGCATGTTTTTTTTTTTTTTATATATTACGTATTTACATAAAAACAGCATTACATGTAATCAACCATGATTGTTGGTTTATAAATTTCTCATTAAGGCCAAAAAAAAAAAAAAAGCAGCCATGTTGCCACTGTAACTAATGTATCTTGGAAAATTTCTTATACCCCCAAGTTTGAAGTGCGGTTCTGAAAAATCTTTGTTTAAAAGGAGTATCTGGCGCTTCCTCCTACCCGTTCAAAAGAGAATTGAGACACTCTAGCCCATCACATGAACGCACGAAACATAGGGTTAAAGAAAAGGGGTAGGGCTATGATGGTAGAAATGGGATTGGGCCAAAAACTTCTGACAGATGCTTGCTGCCACCTGCTGGGCATGAGAGACACTATGTAAAACAGAGAAGTCTAATGTAGAAAGGGATGTTTTGCACTAAACACAGAACCTCTAAATGACTCAAAAAGCATCTCGTGGGATAACCTTACCTTTGACAGGATTAAAAAAGTTAAAGAAGGAATCCTGTGCCACTTCCTTGGTGATAGTCCTGACTGTTCCTCTACCTTTGTGCTTCTGCTTTTTCTTAACAACTTTCACTGTTACGTCTTTGCCTTTCTGCCAGTCAATCTTACATCTGGATAAAAACAAGCAAAACTCATGTTACAGTTTTCAGCTCAGAAAACATTAAAGGCAGCAGGAAATCTGACCATGTCTTACCCCTCACAGTCCACTATCTCTGGCCCCTCGAACGAAAACGGGTCTGCGGAATCCGGCTCCGACTTCATCTTGTACGTTTTAGTGAGAACTGTATTGCTGAAGTAGCTGTTGGGCTCGAAATGGAACTCCAAAGTGAAGTTCTAGTTTGGAGCGTAAAATAAAAATGATGTCAAAAATAGCATCAAAGCTTTAAATAACAAATTCTGCTTAAACAGAGAACAGACTAGTACAGACCATCGGCTCTCCGGGTGCAGAGAATTTCACTGTGATGTCCTGCAAGTGTTTCAGGATGGGCTCATCGTGCTCCTAAAAAAGGAGGGAACAAAAGGCAAAAGCTGATTATGTGATGGTCCGATGATAAACTAATCCTAGTCATAAAAGAAAAAAAAACACCCTGGAAGGGATGGCAGTTTATCCCAGGGCAGCATGCATACAGTCCACACATTCATACGCTAATTCGGGTTTAAAGTCAAGGGAAACCCACATGGAAAACAGGACTGTGTAGATAATAACCTGAGCTCAGGACTGAATCAGTAAGCGCAACGAGAGAGAAACATTACACAGCAGCATGTTTGGTTAATGCCTCATGTAAATTGCTGGGGTCAAAGACTCAATGACAAACAAATGTTACCCAAAATTTGTGATAGAAATAAAAACTCTACACTGCAGATTCAATAAAAATATATTAAAAACAAATCATGTAATCATGTCTCGTCTAATAAAAATGCATGAATAAATTCGACCACTCATTTCGGTGAATAGGAGATCCTTTTTTGATACATTCTCGCATACTCAGACCTTCAGACTGACAGCAGTAGTTCTGAAAAACCTGACTGCTTTGCATGGCTAAGGTCAGCTCAGAGGGAAGTATGACTGCCAGGTAAAGCTACCAATGACATTTAGTTTTTTTGCCATGTCAAGTTTAGGGGTGTTACCAGGTGACTCAACCAAAACTGCTGAACAACTTCAAGCAATCAGAAGAACTTTGAAACTCCTAAAGTGTCACAGCCAAGTTTGCTGTATGCATCAGACGTTCAGCCATCGGTCCTAGATGCAACCTCCGAGGCTGAGACAAATTTTTTATGTTGCTGAGGTAGATTTTAGATTAAGCCATTTTAGGTTAGGCCTTAGTCTGTTGTAAATAAACCCCTAACCCCATTTGTAATTGAGTTAGCCTTAGCTGCTCTGGTGCTACGGTGAGAGACAGAGCTAAAGCCGCTGCAATTTAAAAAAACAAACAAAAAAAAAAAAGAAAACACATACAAATATAAAGAAAAATGCTAACAATATAAAAAATGTTTTTCTTATATTGTGACTTTGATAGACATGCTGAAAATCCATGTTTCCTGGTTTGGTTTTGTTGTGAGGATTTGCAGCATGTGTGTTGCCATGCAGCATGATGTGTGAAATTTTCTATTTGCACGTGTGCGTTTTTCTTCAAGTGTAACACGTTGAGCTCTCTCGGCCACCATACCCATCTCCTGCACAAAACTCTATGTGTATCCAACACCACTGATGGAGCAGTGATAAAAGCATTCTGACTGAACTGCACCAAAGCCAAAAGGTGTCAGAGCCAAGCTCTACAGCCTGTGTGTCAAATTCAGGTCATTCTAAACCAAATTTATCCCATCATTGCTCTGGGAATGAGCTGATAAGCTGAAGCGTATGAAATAAAAGGAAAGGGAAACACTGCAGGACTTACACCTACGCTTTGTGGGGCTTTGCATGTAAAAGTGGCCTATTTTTTCTTTTTAAATACAGTTAAATACAGGATTAATATGTAATGCATTTTTGCATATATTTAAACATGCATTTCCCGACCTTTTTAAAATGGAAATGGATTGAAATGGATTTTTTTTTTTACCCCAAATTTCCCCATTTCTAAAAATAAATGCTCAAAATTAAATAAATGAAAAATAAGACGTGGAAGTCCTGGTTTCAGTACACAGTCCTATAAGCGCTTTCGGCCAACGATTTTATTCAAGTAATCAAATATATTCTTTATTAAGGTCTATAAAATCTAAACTGCCTGACTTTCTTAGCCATATCAACAATTCAACTTTGCTCATTAGCACAGGACTTCCGTTTTAATAAACCTCTTCCTGTTACGTGCGTAGCTAGATCACACTGACTAAACCAAGTGTAAACATACTTTTCTGTGACTTTTACCTCTGATGGGAAGATCTATACAGCAAACAGAATAAGTGGTCTCACCTGCAGCATCTCTCCCAGCATGTCCACATGTTTAAAGATAGTAAGCCAGAATTCTGGGATGCCTTTAGAGTCTTCAGAAGCAGCTGAATCTTCTTTCTTGTCCTCCAGAGCAGCTTTCTTTTTCATATCCTCCTGTAAGAGCAGAACACATCAGTCATCACTGGGTCATTTTAATAACAGCCAGAGGTGTGGAGAACTCATCACACAAAGGAAAACTAAAGCCGCATTTACACTGCATGACCTAATTCTGATTTTCTCCTCTAATGTGGCACAGATCGGATATGACCCACGGTAGTTTAGGCAGGAGAAATAAAGTAAAAAAAACAAACAACAACAAAAAAAAAATACGACAAACACATGGATTCAGATATTTTTAGATCAGATTTAGACCTCATTCGTACGTGGAAATAAATCGGATATGTGCATTAGCATCGGTCACGTAAGCAGACAGATCGGATTTTCACCCGTCAATGCGAGTTGAACGTCGTTGAAAAAGTGATGATGGACGTCAACTCAGGTAAACGCAAACAGGGAGATATATACACACATTAATTATATAAAACTTACAAGAACTGTGTATTCTGATATTTATTAATTTTGTTCAATGTAACAAATCAGAAGAAGTTTTAACAAATCACGGTTAAAGTTTTTTATTTCCCCCTGTACAGCACGCTGCGGCTGATCGGAAACACTTACAAACGGCTCTCTTTTTCTCTTAGCGTTTCTCCGCCTAAAGAGTGCAGTTTTGCCAACCTTAAAAAATGATGCGGAAGAAACACACTAAATAATCTTTTGTCTTGGTCCATTGATAATCGCGCCATTCTACTTCCGTTTCAGTCAGTACGTCCATCTTGGGTTGTATTGCTGTGTACAGTGTAAATGCAGATATTGGATATGGGTTTCATACTAGATACAGTTTTAAAAGAAGATGATGTCAGCAGGTCATCCAAAAAAAAATCCCTACACACACACCAACCCAGATATAGTCACAAAATCAGAAAAGACCACTATTACCTGCAGTGTAGCCTAAAAAGAAGCAACCTTAACTAAATCTTAAACCAAGCTATTTAGTGAGCTAGATTTTTAAACTTTTCTGCACGTTTCTATACCGGTATCCTTAACTAAAATAAAATAATTGCATTGACAATAATAGCAATATTTCTGGTCTCATCACTCATCCTATATTTTCATTACTCAATTTATCATTTAGAACAGAAAATTCAGTCAGATTATTTTTCCACTATTTGTTTAATCTGTAGACACATAATGCAAACATGCTGCAGGAAAATTCCCAATTTTTTTTTCATCCAGCAATATTTTAAATGTCCCATCATATTTTTCACCTATTTCTGCTATGGAAAGTTCATTTATGATGTGCATTTAAGCACATACTTTACTTTTACTTTATGAGTGCAAAATGCATTAAAGATTTAACAGTCAGCTACCGCTTTGCTTTTTTTTTAGTTTATCACAAAATACATATTTCATCCAACTCACAGAGAGCTCTTCCTCCTCGCCGTCACTGTGCCACTCACATTCCTCATCGGTGGGCTCTACTGCTCCAGACAACACCGCCCGCCTCTAAACACACAAACACACACACGATTAGTCAGTGAGTTATTAAATAACAGCGTTCTGCAACATCAAATTCATTTACAATAAAACAATCCAGTGTTTACTGAGCTAGAAGAGCTTTCAGTTTACACACAACAGCTCATTACACATACTGGTAAATGAAGTGACAGGGCAGAAAAAAAAAAAAAAAGGTACCATACAGTGCTGTACAAGGCAAAATAGTAATTAATAACAATAATATAATCATACAGATAAAAGTATAAATGTTCAGCTGTCCCCAGCCTTGGAAACAGCCTGACATTTGTGTGTGTGTGAGACCAGTCAGCTATTCGTTTGGCTGGGAGATTACTGTAGCACTGGGACAGTGAACTAACAGGCCACCGACAAAAGCCTGAGCTGCTGCCATTGTGTGTGCATTTGGGACAAAAGGCACTTTTCGTATTTCTTTCTATTTGTATACATTGGCCAAAAATTACTGAAGCAACCACACCTTTTACTCTGTACACCTCTCTCTCTCTCTCTCTCTCATATATATATATATATATACATATACTGCTGCATCAGCTAAAGATTATGCTACATTAGGCAGCTTTATAACTTAAACTACAAGATAATGAATGAATGAATATGAACCTTGTCAAAAATGGGCTTATAGAGCTCGGCATATTTCCTCTCCAGCTCATGGACTTCCTCATAGAATTTAGCCTCAATCTGAGCACTCTGGACCTGCAGTCTCTTCAGAGCGTACACTCTCCTCTTCACTGCTTTGGGCAGTGCGCTGACATTTGGTATCCTGCAGAGAAATCGGGTTGTCATTTACTGATGTGCAGATGTTAAAAAGAGCTGCCAAACTTGGTAATCATGTTACAGCAGACAAAAATGCAAAGCTATGCAGGTTGATAATCTAATACAAAGAAAACACCTCCGAGAACGAGACAGAGGCAACTGGGCATTTTCTTTAGCCTTACGGAAATGGATCCCAAGTGCTTTCTAGATTGTTCTATACTGGCTTAATTGTCTGAATCGCGCTGCACGGCTCACACCTTTCTACTTGAGAGATGATCTCCGGTCTGTCACCCTGTGAACCTTTGGATCCTCCCTTACCTGAAAAAGTCAAAGATGTTGAGATAAGCAATCAGTTCTCCAGTTACTATCGGATCAAAATAAAAAAAAAAACCCCACACAAATACAAAAAAAAAAAAAAAAAAACCCACATTAGTTTAGTCCACCAAAATCACTGTTGTGCTCCTTGATTAAAAAGTACCCTTGTTAATATACTAATAATATTAAAATGAACTTCATGCCTCAATTAAAGTATACACCAAGCTGACAGTAAAACTACAGAAATCCCCACAACTTGTAAAACCATCAGCATACCTCTGGCTTCGTTCTTTTCATTTTTTCGTGCCTCCATCACAGATGCCCTTTAGCTGTAAGAAAAATGATAAGCAAGTCATGTTTATGTGTCAAGTCTCTGTCACTTTATCTTAACTAGCAGGCAATTACCTGTAATTAATTGTTTAATGCCATTTAAGAAAATAATAATAATAATAATAATAATAATTAGTTGTCTAATACTTTGCTGTAACTGTCTAATACAGCATTAACATGAGACGGCAAAGGCCTGCTTTTACACACCAAAAGAACGAATCCTGACACCAAGATATAAAAAAAAACCTACTTATTTACTAGTCCAACGGGTTTATCCAGCATCTCAAAAGGTTTATCTAAGAAATGTATTTCTCTTTCAAACATGGAACCTGGTCTGCTTAGCAAAGAGAATGGATAAGATGTAGGAAATCCATTTTAATTGCAGGATGTAGTTCAGAAAACTGTAAGGAACACCCAGGAACATATCCTAACGCTAAGAATATAGCGTCCAACTGACAAATAGGGCCACCGGCAAACTGTGTGCAGACAAAATTATTGGAACAATTAGTCTTTAATGACTTAAGGGGTAAATTTAAAAAAGGGGCAAACCTCTAGATTCCCCGTATCACACATTTGGATCAAAAGAAAGGCAACAGACCATAATGAATCGGTTTTCCACTGGAAAATCATTCATAATATAAACCTGATTCATTTACTTTTCTACATGCCAGTATCTGGAACCGCTTTCATTTTCCCCCAAAGGGTCTTGCTCAGGGGCCCTGGGGGTGGCAGTTTGATTGTCCTGGGAATTAAAGCCATGGGCTTCTGCTCAGCAGTTCAAAGCAGTTTGTAGTTTTTTTTTTTTTTTGTTTGTTTTTTTTTTACTTTATTTCTCCTGCTTAAACTACCGTGGGTCATATCCGATCTGTGCCACATTAGAGGAGAAAATCAGAATTAGGTCATGCAGTGTAAATGCGGCTTTAGTTTTCCTTTGTGTGATGATAGTTCTTCTCCACACCTCTGGCTGTTATTAAAATGACCCAGTGATGACTGATGTGTTCTGCTCTTACAGGAGGATATGAAAAAAGAAAAGCTGCTCTGGAGGACAAGAAAGAAGCTACCACTTCTCTCACAGAAACTTTACTTATAAATGTAATTCAACAGCAATGTCAATATTCATAGTCATTTGACACCTGGACAATGGTGGTAATTTAACCCTTTTGTTATGAACAGAAAGAATAAACACCTCGAAAAGAATGCACACTATAATCACTGCTCGCACCTAACTTTTTAAAGGCTTCGCACTTCTTGCAAAACACATGAGAAATAATGTAAAATTAGTGGGGTAGAAAAATATATTAAATGTCATATAGACGCTTTACAGACTGGCCAAAAAGATCAAAGACACCGGCGCCAAAAGGAGCTGTCAATCAAAACTACAGGCGACAGAACCACGTGGTATTCTGTCACGGATAATTGATCAGAACTGACGGAGTCGAATACTCTACACAGTAATTATCTTATTTAAAAACAAAAACGACATATGATAAGTATTTATTCGAGTAACCCTAACACAACATGCCGGGGATCGAGGCAAAGCGGCGTCCCGTGTATAAATTAGGTGAGGACCGGTGTGTTTTATTTACAAGGAAAGATGAACGGAAGATTTTTAGAGTTTTAAGTGATTTTAGCGGGAGTTCTTGTTACCGTTATAGCCTGAGAGAGAGAGAGAGAGAGAGAGAGAGAGAGAGAGAGAGAGAGAGAGAGAGAGAGAGAGAGAGAGAGAGAGAGATGGAGAGAGAGAGAGAGAGAGAAACGAGGAGAGAGAGAGAGAGAGAGAGAGAGAGAGAGAGAGAGAGAGAGAGAGAGAGAGAGAGAGAGAGAGAAAGAGAGAGAGAGAGAGAGAGACCCACATGGTGCACACCGACCGGCCAAGCATGTGGAAAACAGATCATATCCTCTTCTCTATCCACAATGAAAGCCAAAACCTTTATACTTTAAATTAATATATAATTTTTATAGACGGTTTGATAAAACGAAAGCTAAAAAAATGATTTTGACTTACCGCAGGCTTCAGGCCGTCCTCACGCTCTTAAACTCAGAAGGTGCAAAAGAACTGGCTTCACAATATCCCCGTCTCTCATTGGAGGAATATTCGTCACGCTCTCCGAGTGCCAACAAATCAAAGCGAGGTTTCTGTGCTGTTGAACTTTAATGCTTGCGGCTGTGTCCGAATCACAAACCGCTCCCTGCGCCCTTTATTAGTGCACTTTACAAGACACTGCAATAATGTTTCCGCACCCTATGTAGTGTTCAATAGATTTAACACGAGGCCATTTGGGAGTCAGATTTTAGTTCTAGAAGTTTATATGGTAAAATGTACACACACAAATGTAGATCATTTGTTAAAACAACAGAGAACTGACTGAGAGCATATTTATACAATCATTTAATTAGATTAGATTAGATTTAACTTTATTGTCTTTGTGCAAGGTACATGTACAGAGTCAATAAAATGCAGTTAGCATCTAACCATAAGTGGCCTGTTTACAATAAATAAATAAGATAACAATACAATTACGATTACAATGAATAAGAGTATGAGGTTGATAATTCTAGGTGCAGTGGTATGTAATATATATATATATATAATATATACAGTATCATACAATTATAGGCATTATATATGGATGGAATATACAGAAGTGTAAGGATAGATAGTTATGGATGTACGATACAGTAAATACAGAGTAAATATGGATAGAATATACAGAAGTGTAAGGATAGATAGTTATGGATGTATGATACAGTAAATACAGAGTAAATATGGATAGAATATACAGAAGTGTAAGGATAGATAGTTATGGATGTATGATACAGTAAATACAGAGTAAATATGGATGGAATATACAGAAGTGTAATGATAGATAGAGTTATGGATGTGTGATACAGTAAATACAGAGTAAATATGGATAGAATATAGAGAAGTGTAAGGATAGATAGTTAGTGAGATAATAGTTATGGATGTATAATACAGTAAATACAGAGTAAATATGGATGGAATATACAGAAGTGTAAGGATAGATAGTTATGGATGTATGATACAGTAAATACAGAGTAAATATGGATAGAATATACAGAAGTGTAAGGATAGATAGTTATGGATGTATGATACAGTAAATACAGAGTAAATATGGATAGAATATACAGAAGTGTAAGGATAGATAGTTATGGATGTATAATACCGTAAATACAGAGTAAATATGGATAGAAATACATAAGTGTAAGAATAATAGATAGTTATGGATGTATGATACAGTAAATACAGAGTAAATATGGATGGAATATACAGAAGTGTAAGGATAGATAGTTATGGATGTATGATACAGTAAATACAGAGTAAATATGGATAGAATATACAGAAGTGTAAGGATAGATAGTTATGGATGTATAATACAGTAAATACAGAGTAAATATGGATGGAATATACAGAAAAGTGTAAGGATAGATAGTTATGGATGTATAATACAGTAAATACAGAGTAAATATGGATAGAATATACAGAAGTGTAAGGATAGATAGTTATGGATGTATGATACAGTAAATACAGAGTAAATATGGATGGAATAGAGGGAAGTGTAAGGATAGATAGTTATGGATGTATGATACAGTAAATACAGAGTAAATATGGATAGAATATACAGAAGTGTAAGGATAGATAGTTATGGATGTATGATACAGTAAATACAGAGTAAATATGGATAGAATATACAGAAGTGTAAGGATAGATAGTTATATATGGATGTATGATACATACAGTAAATACAGAGTAAATATGGATAGAATATACAGAAGTGTAAGAATAGATAGTTATCGATGATGCAAAGATGCATAATGATAAAGTAGTGCAAATTACAGAAAGTGGCAATGCAGCAATAATTAATTTATAGTAGATTTTCGCTTTAATTCTTGTGTCTTAATAACAGATTTTTTTTTCCCATAACCCCCCTTCCCAAGCTTAAATTATTGTTTTGATATCTATTTGTATTTTTTAATTATTCATTAAATGAATGCATTTTTGTTGAAAGTTGTTTATTATTTAAAAAAAAAAAAAATTAGTAAGCATGCATAATTTTTTCAAAAGCAGTTAATTCGGATTTAGTGATTCCACAATATAAACAGGAGCGGAGTGCTGTATCAGGTCATTTGCATGGTCCAACCTATCTATCTATCTATCTATCTATCTATCTATCTATCTATCTATCTATCTATCTATCTATCTATCTATCTATCTATCTATCTATCTATCTATCTATCTATCTATCTATCTGTCAAGGCTGTTACAGCAGATAGGGGCATCTTCATGTTAATGTTCTGTTCCAATACGTTTGTTTAATTTATTTTATTTTATTTAGAATATACTCTATAAACAAAAGTACTGGGACACAGTATTATTACGTCAGTGCTCATCTGTACGTCCCTGTGGCCACCGCGTCGCAGGGACTTTGTGACGCAAGAGAGTGGGCGGACCTTTACGTCGTACTTCACTTTCATTCATCAGTGTTAGAGTAAAGCGCTAAACTGCGCCGAATCCTTCTCCTGAGACAAACACTCCATCAGAACAGAGCACGGGTAAGGTGAGATTACCGATCCATTTCAAATAAAGCAAAGACGCACGGAGGGGTTAAACTGCAGGGGTAGTTTATGAAGTTGAGGGTTGTTGCCGGTACGGAAAGTGGGTTAAAGTGCACGGCCCAGAGCAAAGCCGCGTGATTAACTCGTTTTACAAACCTGACGTAGAGACAGATTTAATACGTGTTCAGGATGTTTAACCGCGATATAAAGTTATACTGCTAATAACACGAATAAACGTAGACAGGAAGTGCCACATGCGGATGTTAGTTGCTCAGACTTTTGTTGGTTTTTAACGCAATTTGACCTATTTATCAGGGTTTGTTTGTGTTATTAATGAGTAAGTTACGTTTCCTGCAGGCGGTGACATTGGCATTGTTTTGTCAACATGGCTACAAACACTCCGGCGTTGGGTTGCATAACCGGGTCAGACTAGTCGCCCGGCATGATTCCAAACAGAGGTCATTTGTAAATCACATTGTAACTGTATATTTAATCTACTTTAATTGTTTTAAGTAGGAAAAAAAACCTTTCACATGTTGATATTTTCATTTCCCCCCAACTCAAATTCCGCTGCAGTTTTTACAGGTTTTTATTGAAACACATATTGAAAAAGCCATGCACGCCAATCAGTTTCTAACAATTTACTGTTTTTATTTACTTCCTTACTTCTTTCACTTTAAGACGAATGTAAAAAAAAAAAAAAAAAAAAGATATAATCATGCGTTACAGTGATTGTGACGTATTTAAGCAGCACTTTCTATTTTGGATGTAACACACTAGACTAGATCAGACCGAACAGAGCTGCCATGGCTTTCCACATGCTACAAAGCGGCGACCTTTTACCTAGTTTCCAGTGACACCGGTATGTCATGTGACCTGGAAACACATGTACACACACACACACACACACACACACACACTGGGGGAAGGGAAGGACTGGAAGGGGAAATTTTTTTCTAGTACCCCGGCATCTTTCTATGTCCTTCATACGACTTTTGATTCTATTTCATCACCTGATTCATGCCAATTCCACAACTTTGAATGTGTAACTACAAAAAAAAACAATTTGCACATGCTTCAAACCTGTATATTTTTCCACAGCACATCTAATGTCCTCGCTTTATATACCTTTAAAATAAATAAATAAATAAATATTTACAAGATCAGACATCTTTTAGGAAGTGTGTTTATCACGTGACACGAAGCTACCTGGTTTCATGGCCACTGTAAATTTATCACGTGACACAGTGCCTAGGTAAAGATCTGCTTTTTCCTGTTAGTGAGTTTTACTGCCTTTTTAATGATAAGTAATAAGGAAGCTTAGGGCTGAGCTTTGGCAGTTTTAGTTATTTATTATCCTAAATAGCATGACTCTAAATTTCTGGCTACAGTGTTAGTCATTGGTTTTAACATATATTATTATCTCTCTAGAAAATAATTTTTCCATAATACTAATAATAAGAACACCTATAGTGGAGACTTCACAACAGCTACCTCCGAGCAAGTGTCTAGGATATCACTGCTTTCTAACAGTTTGGTGCTATAGAACATAGCAAGCAGTAATTTTTGGTTTGATTGCTGTGAGGGAGAGGGGACAAGCGAGAAGCCAGTGAGCAACAGTTTATTGGTTCATAAAGTCATAAATGGAACAAAACTATAATGTGAATTTTCCCCATCATTAAACATGTTATACAACTGATAAAACATCTGGAAAGCGCTGTCCGTTAGTAGGCGTAGCTGTTTGGTGGCTTCTATGTATTTGCTTTATTTTCATTTTTTTATATTTATTTTTACAACCGGAAAAGTTGGAAAATTATTGAAATTTGATTAAAATGAAAACTTAAAGTCCATGATAAACATGCCCAGTCCCATCTTTTTTAAGACCTGTAGCAGGCATCAAATTTAAAATGAGCTTATTTTGTGCATAAAAGTGTAAAATTTCTCAGTTTAAACATTTGTTTTCTTTGTTTCTATTGTGAATGAAATATACCAACCTGCATATTGTGGGTTCGATTCCCAGCGCCATAAAAAATCCATAATATTGGCGAAGTGGTGGCTCATAGTTAAAGTGTTAGACTACCAACCCGATGATTGTGGGTTCGATTCCCAGCTCCACCAAGCCACCACCGCTGGGCCCCTGAGCAAGGCCCTTAACCCCCAATTGCTCAGTTGTATAAAAGAGATGAATATAAGTCGCTCTGAATAAGGACGTCTGCCAAATGCTGCAAATGTAAATATTAGTTAATGTGAGTTGAAAGTCTCTCAGTTTTCATTTTTTTTCAAATTTAATAGCGTCCCAACTTTTTTGGGATTTGAGTTGTATTACTGAATGTCATTTCGAATATTTTAACATGATAATAAATATCTAACCTTGCAAATTTTACCTTCATGCCCAAGTTTTCTTACTTAAGTCATATTGATTTTTGTTTCCTAAACAGTAAGTGTTCGACGGCACCATGGCAGAAGCTCACCAGGCCGTTGCATTTCAGTTCACAGTTACTCCAGATGGCATTGACTTGCACCTGTGTCATGAGGCCTTACGGCAGATCTACCTTTCTGCCTTACACTCCTGGAAAAAGAGGTTCATCAGGTTTAAGGTATTTTCATAAAAATGTCTTTTGCTTGCCTCCTGTGACCTGTTAGGAATTAATTGTATTTGTCTTTTTTGTTGTGTTTATTTATCTAAAAGTGTTTTTTAATGAATTATTGTGACACTATTCTGGGTGTAAGTATTGTATTTGATCATGACTTTTTTACAGAATGGTGTGATGACTGGCGTTTATCCTGGTAGTCCTTCTGGACTTCTAGTTGTGGTTGGAGGTTATATGACTTATACAAAGTATGCTAATAAAGACCCCACCTTAGGACTCTTCACTAAAGTGGCCACTCATTTACCAGTCAGGTAAGTAACTGAATAAATTCATTTTACATAGGGTATGTAAATGGTATTAGGAAGCAGTTTTTTATGATGGGGCATAAAAACCTGTAAAATTAAATAAACAGCTAGGAGAGGCTAACATTTACAACTTCTCAGCAGCTTGTATTGCTAAGTAAAATATTATCAAATTTAGAAGGCCAGCATACGGCTTAATATTTAGGAAAATAATGTAAAGAGCTTTGGACAAAGAATAGAAAAACTGTTTAATTGGGTGTGTAAATGTTTGGAGCTATTAGGTTAAAATATTTAATAGTGTTAATAATCGGTGTCAAAGAGTACAAAACATGTCAGAGCAGATGCTGCTTAATGATGACCTGTCTATTAAGTTTTTCTTGGTTGATGGAAAAATGGAGAAAAAGTTGACCTAACGCCTGTTTATGTCTGATTATGTCAATTCTCAGCTCATTTAACAACACCTTATGAGCAGGTGTAAATCCTGTGTGTGCATTCCGATCCTAAAATACTTTCCATGCTTGTAGCCTACTTTACAGGTGATTGCTACTAGCCGGCGCCGTTGTGTTAAGGCACAGCCAGCCAGCCACACACAGGCGCAGACAGACACCCAGGTGCATACAGACGCAGGTGCAGACATACAGACAGATCGATTGTGGAAGGGATTGTTCTGTGTTTATGACCTAAACACACTTCCTTAAAAACAACAAAAAGCCTCATTACAGGAGCTGTATATACAGGAGCTGTACAGCATTCGACAAACGCCCTTATTCAGAGCGACTTACATTTATCTCATTTATACAACTGAGCAATTGGGGTTAAGAGTCTTGCTCAGGGGTCCAACAGTGGTAGCTTGGTGGAGCTGGGAATCGAACCCATAATCTTTGTGCTGGTGGTCCAACACGTTAACTATTAGCCATCAGTTCTGAACATCTTAAAAACATCTGAAACTGTAGCAATGCCTCGGTTCTGTTCCTCTGCAGCAGGTACATAACAGAGGACACCCAGCGCATTGCTGGTGGAATACTGATTGGGACAGGGGTTTGGATCACCATCATCTTTGTCATGCGGAACATCCTGAAATCTCTGCTGTCCTGGCATGGCTGGATGTACAATCGCCATGGATCCATGTCTATACGCACCAAAATGTGGCTAGTGAGTTAGCTTTGAATCACTTTTACAAACCATTTTAATGTGCATTGAATAAGCATGGCCAGGGCTGCCATCTTGTTATTGGATTTTGTCTGTATCAGGAAAAGGTATGTCCAAGGGAGGTGACAAGATCTCTGACTGGTCTCGTGAGAATGTATCGATAGAAGATGCCCTGCCACATTTATTGTTTGTGTGGCAACATTCACTGCATTTACACTGCTTTTTTTGGTTTTAATGCTTAATATTGATGTGTCTTTTTGATGACCCGCTTACATTATCTGACCTTTATCCGATATCTGCATTTACACTATACACGTCAAAACAGAGCGATAATCAATAAACGCAATGGATGAAAATGAAACGATTATTTAACATGTTGCTTTCGCGTCATATTTAAACGTCAGCAAAAAGTTAGGTGGACTTTAACAGGTTAAAATCTGATCTGCCTGTTTACACTGCACACTTTAATGCAGATATCTGTTTCATATCTGATTTATTACCACATACAAATGAGGTCTGACTCTGATCTGAAAATATTTCAAGCTATGTGCTTTTGACCTGCTTACACTGTCATGAATCAAATCCGATCTGTGCCACATTAGAGAAAAAAAAATCAGAATTGGGTCACTTGATATGTGCAGTGTAAATGCAGTTATTTTTGTTTCTTGGTGGAAAAAGTGTTTATATGGTGTTTATTACAGCATATAATTCATGAAAATAAAAGTTTAATTTTATAAACTACAATTTAATTTATATGAATTTTTTCGCTTGTTTTCATCATCGAGGATTTCTTTAAAATTCTAAAAATCTCGTCACCTTCTCGTGAACCCAGTCTCATGTCTTATATCATCTTGAGGGATAAGTGTGTGTCTCGTCACACCTCTACTATGTACTCTATTTGTCCTCCAAAGCTTGTTTCATGGCATGTTGTTGCGGTTACTATTCCACTTGATTAATTGCCTGTTATCACTGCAGGTACTGGTGAAGTTGTTCTCTGGACCTAAGCCAATGCTGTATAGTTTCCAGAGTTCATTGCCACGCCTGCCTGTGCCCCCTGTGAGTCACACAGTGAAAAGGGTGAGTCTTTAGGCTTTTATCAGAAGATGAAATAAAGCATTTACCAAAGCAAAATATGAATTCTTATGTTTTGATTTGTTTTTTGGGGCTTTTTAAAAATGTTGTTAACCTGGGATTTTAATGTTGAAACTTTGTACTTCGTTGTCTTTTTAATTAAAACTTGATTAACCTAAGTCATTTTTCCTTTTATTGTTTCTGCATATATTGTATCCATCACTCGTTATCTGTCTATAATAATTTTCTAAAAGTTGAATCTGGATGAGCTGATAATCATACTAATGTTTCAGCATATCTTCCCGACAACAGTGTCACTATGATTAAATATCTCTGGCGTCTTATTTGTCTAGTATCTTGAATCAGTACGTCCCCTGATGGACGATGAGCAGTACAAGCGTATGGAGGGACTGGCGAAGGATTTTGAGAAGAATTTGGGGCCCAAACTCCAGTGGTACCTGAAGCTCAAAGCCTTTTGGGCCTCCAATTATGTAAGCTGCCACTATCTTCCAATGGCGAACCATTGGAATGACAGCAAATTTATGCTTAAATTCTGTGGATACTGTGTTATGGCAGGTCAGTGACTGGTGGGAGGAGTATGTTTATCTGCGAGGACGTGGACCCCTAATGGTCAACAGCAACTATTATGCAATGGTAATTATTGAAGTTTTTCCTTCAACACCCCTTTATGCCGTTTTGCCTATGGTAATTGATTTTTTGTATAACAGTCTTATGGCAGAGAGAGAGGGGTGGGGGAGGTGTTCATTATTTTTCCTTAGGGCTTCATTATTCTATCTTTTCCTTAGGGCTTCATTATTCTATCTATGACGCTGTTGTTTACAGTCGAGTTAACTAGGGCTGTTTTCGACCTGGTTAGTAAGGTAGTTTTCTCTCCTAAGAGGTATATCAGAAATTATTATAGATATATGTTTGTATTAGAGATCATTTTCTACATTCAGGCAAAATTATACATTAAAAACTATATTATTAATGACTATAAGTGAAAAATATAATTTTATATTCCTATCTAGCCATCATCTGTAGCCATGGGGAACTTGGAGCCTGTCCCAGGGAATAAGGGCACAGGGAATATTAGAGATATATTTACACAAATTAGAAATTTAAACAACAGAGGGTTTTTGGGCAGGCTTACTGGTGACTAAAATGTCATGTCTTAATTTTAATTACCTTTTAAACATTTTACATAGTATCATGTATGACTGGGCGGTGTTGCAGAATAATTTGTCAACTCTACAAAACTACAAGTTGATTTCAAAATGCATTTTGTGTTTTTCGGTTGACGAAAAGACAATTTTTCCCTGTTTTTATCATTGAGGATTTCTTTAAAAAAAAAGTCTAAAATTCTCATCTCGTCTCATTCTCGTAAGCCCAGTCTCGTGTCTTGTCTCGTCTTGTGGGATAAGTGTCTCGTCACACCCCACTATAAACTCTATTTATCCTCCAGAGCTTGTTTCATGGCATGTTGTGCCATGTCCACTTGATTGATCGATTGATCGATTGATTTTTTTTAAAAATCTATGTATATGTATATATATATTTTCAAGTTCAAAAAGCTTTATTGTTATTTCCAATATATATGCAGCAAATGCATTACATAGTGAAATGAAAGTATGTTCCTTTAGGACCATGGTGCTACATAAAACAGCACAGCATTACATCAAAACAACAAAAGAGCTACTTAATCGAAGAACAACATAAAGTGCATATGTGCAACCTGTTGCATTTCGTGCAAGACAAACAGTGCAAAAAAACAATACAAACATTACTACCATTACCACGAACATTACTCCAGACAGTGCAACAAACAGTACAATACAAAAACGAAAAAAAAAAACCCACCTCAAGTAAATAGTGTTTAGACTGGGAGAATACAGAATTAAATTTGGAAAAGGATTTGTAAAAAAGTTTTACATATTTATACTGTTATATTTGTTACCTGTTATTGAAATGGTTTGTTTATATATATACCTGTAAAAAGATGTTTATTGAGGATAATTGTTATAGTAAGGTTAATCCAAGTTCCTATTTCATTTACTTTATTTATCAATATAAGTAAGTTGAGGTCCTATTCACTTTTAAAGTATTATAGTTTATTTATTATATAAAGCCCTTTTTTATGATTATCTGGAATATTAGCCCTTTAATTAAATATATTATGATATATAATCTTTACCATGTAATAAAATTACTCATACTGTGTAAAAGGATTTTGGACATACTGCCCACCCTAGTATAACCCATTGGATAATATAAAGTCACTCAAACATGCTAGTGTTTGTATGTGTATAAAATGGTCTTTTTGTGTAGTTAGTACAAGTAGTGGTACATAAATAGACCATTTGGGATTTTTTTTTTAGTAACATAGTCTTTATAAAAATCTGGAGAGTTCTGCACCAATTAATTTCCTTATTTTCACCTGCAGGATTTCCTGTATGTCTTTCCTACAAATCTGCAAGCTGCTAGGGCGGGAAATACCATCCACTCCATCATGCTTTACAGGAGGAAACTGGACCGAGCTCAAATTAAACCTGTGAGTCTTTTATTAAACACAAGCTGACTTCCTTCTAGCCCAGTGTGCACAATTTTAAGTAGTGCTTAGGTCAAAACTTAGAGAGACAACTACTTTATGCATACTGTAACTAGTCACTAAATACTTTTAATTGAGCTCCCTGGATTTTCATACAGTTATCTGTTGGGTTCACGGCTCGCAAATCGAAATAGCCTTCTTATTAATAAAATGCATAGACTCCTGGTTTTGGGGGAAAGTTCACACACACACAAACAATACCCAGGAACTGGTTTGGTTAGATATCAAAAAGTTTAATCTGGTAACATCTCAAATTCCTGATTAGGTTATTAATCATGAAGCATGTCAATTACTATGAAGCATTTGTTTGCACATGTACAGTGTGCGAACAGGAGATGTTTATAGTTCTGTGAAAGTGAGGAATGTAGGTGTGGTACAGTAAAAAAAAAAAGTTATTATTAGGACTTTAGACATACATTTTTCTGTTTATATGTAATATGATAAATTTAACCTATAGAAAATAAAAGTATTACATGTGCCAGATGTACAGCATGTACATCAATCTGTCCTTTTTCTCTATAACTTTTTTTCTGTCTCCCTCATTATTTCTTGTTTTGTGTCCTTCACCCATTTTTATCTCTTTATCATAGTTTCTTGTTGTTTATCCACACTTTTATCCTCTTTGTCTTATCAAGTTCAATCACCCCTGCTCTCCATTCTTCCTTCTTAATCTCTTTCTTATTCTTTACCCTTATATTTCTTGCTTTGTCTTTAACTTATTCTCTCATAAATATTCTCTCGCTCTCCCTTTCTTTCTTGCTCACTCTCTCTCTTCCACATTTTCCTGTATCTCTCTGTCCCCTCTTTTTTTTCTTATTCCCTGTCTTGCTTTCCCCTGCTCTTTTTCATTACTCAAACTTCCTTAACTCTCCTTAACTGTGCATGATAATTACAAAACCCACCCCTAAACAGTGCTGTGTTTCCTTCCTTGCTCGTGGACGCGGCTGTGTTAAACGCGCTCAGGTTTACTTGCTGGAGAACAGAGTGCCTTTGTGTTCGGCACAGTGGGAGCGGATGTTTAACACGTCTCGCATCCCAGGCCTGGAGACAGGTAAGAGATGGGTCCATTTACCACCAGTGCTTAAAGACTCCTGCAACAAACTCACCAAAAACATGCCACCTTTTGTCACCTAGCAGTAAGAACATTTTAGCATTTGGAGATTGTTGAAATAGCCGAAAATATATAATTTTTTTGGCTGCATATTGAAATAACAACAACATTTAGGAAGGAATCCAAGTTCTGATTCATAGCCTTATAGTTCTAAAGTTGTTAGTGCCATGCTGGTGACTTGAGGCTGCATCCCTATAATCCTAAATGCTTGTCTCATTTCCTCTCGTGTGAACCTCTGTCCATTTTCCTCTATTATTTTTCCCTTTTTATATTTGTCATTCCGTTTATTCTCTCCAGGTAGCTCGGTGTTTAAGCTGGTCTTTGGGTTTTCCCCTGTGTTGTATGTTATAGTCTGACTCTCCCTCTTGCTTTACAGCTCATGGTTCAAAACACTATTCCCATGTGCTCATCCCAGTATGAGCGTATGTTCAACACTTCTCGAGTCCCAGGTGTAGAAGAAGGTAGAGCTCTCTTCTGTCCTTCGCTCATGCGACTTAAAATAAAATCAGTGCATGTGGGTCTGGATTATAATGCATGTACCTGCAAAGGTGTGATTTTTGTAATCAGTGTGTTTGCGTTTGATTTGAGGGTGATTTGCGTATTATACAAAAGGTTAGGTAAAAGTGATTTTGATACAAATGATGCATGAAATGATGTAGCAGGGTTAGGATTTTTCTACAGTGGAGGTTCTGTGAACAGAAAATACATTTATAGTGAGGGAGAAAACTGCCTACTGACACAGAAATGATACTTCTATAATTTTTAAGTTAGGTTTATGCTAAAAGTAACATCAAAATAACAACACCAACATTCTAAAAAATGCAATTTATAAAAGTTTTAAATTGATTTGAGTGAAACAAGTATTTGACCCCCTATCAATTAGCAAGATTTCTGGCTCCTAGGTGTCTCAATCAGATTCCAAGCCAAGATCAAAAAGCTGTCCAAGAATGTTGGGGACAAGATTGTAACCATAGGCTGGAATGGACTACAAGACAGTCACTGGTCTGGAGCTCCATGCAAGATCCCACCTTTAAAGATTTAGTGATCATGAGAACTGTGAGAAATCAACCCAAAACTACACGTGAGGATCTTGTCAATAATCTTAAGGCTACTAGGACCATATTCACCAACAATACAATTGGTAACACACGCTGCCATAAAAGACTGCCACCCTGCTCAAGAAAGAACATCCCGTCTGAAGTTCACCAATGAACATCTGAATGATTTAAATGAGAATTGGGTAAAAGTGTTGTGGTCAGATGAGACCACAATCAAGCTCTTTGGCATTAAGTCATCTTGCTGAAGGAGAAGGAATTTTGCCCATGACCCTAAGAACACAATTCCCACTGTTAAACAAAAAGGTGTTGTTAGGGTGTTTTGCTGATAAGGGGACAAGACGATTTTACTGCATCAAAGGGATGATGGACAGGGCAATGTACCATCAAAACCTCCGTTCCTCAGCCAGGGTATTAAATATGGGTCATGAATAGGTATTATAGCATGACAGTGACCCAAAACACAAAGCCAAGGCACCAAAGGAGTGGCTCATTAAGAAGAAGCACATCATTAAGAAGAAGAACATTAAGGTCCTAGATTGGCGTAGCCAGTCTTCAGACCTTAATCCCATAGAAAATTTGTGGAGGGACCTGAAGATTCGAGTTGTCAAACGCCAGCTTCAAAACCTCAATGACTTATAGAGGATCTGCAAAGAGACGTAGGACAAAATCCCTCCTGAGATGGTGTCCTGGTGGACAACTACAAGAAACGTTTGACCTTTGTGATTGCCAACAAGGGTTTTAACGCAGTTTTGCAAAGGGGTCAAATGCTTATTTCTCTCATAAAAATGCATTTTTCTGGAGGTTTTGTTTTATTCTGGCTTAAAATCAGCAGGGAATCCAATTTTTCCCCTCACTGTAATATTCAAATTTGATGTTCACATTTCTAAGTAAATAAGAGGAGACAAGATTAGTTTTCTTGTATGCAGGTTGTGTTAGTCTGTGTTAATAGTGTCAACGGTGTTAAACCGCAAAACCGGTTATGTCACGTGCTCACCTCTCGCACCGTCGTTTCAGTTTTTTCAAGTATTAGTTAGTAAGTAAGTAAAAATCTTTGATCAACAATGAATATCTCGCGTGAGTAATGAAATTTGAGTTCTGCTGCTGATCTTTGATGTAATAAGAATGAAACGCTGCATTGCGAACTGCGTTTAGTTTTTAGTTGTAGGTACCTACTGCTAATTTTTACTAAAGCATGATACTGGTATAATGATTTTTTTTAATTGTTTTTCACTACCTTTAAATATTCCACCCTGATGACGTTTACCTGGTAGTGTTTTTAAAGCCTGGGCGATTGACAATAATAACAACCATTAATCTGATCTTGATGAATAGGCTTAAACTAATACTTGCACAAAATATATTAATACACTCACTGCTCACAGTTATGGTATAATTGCTCTATTATTTATTTTGTAATCATCAAATGCGGTCTGGAATATTTATGCACTAACTAGATGGTTGTGTTATTTGTATACTGTGTGTGGCAGTCTGTGAAGATCAGATGCTGAGTCCTGGCAGATATTTACAGAATTTGGCACATGCCTTTCTTCAAAACAAATTACAATAATCTTATTTATATATCTGAGCGGTTGTGTGTTGAAGGCCCAGCTCTGGCAGCTTGATGATCACCTAAAGGAAGATTATCTGACTTGGTAAAGATCATAATGGGTGAAGATCTAGTTTGTATATTGCAGCAATATAAGCAATTTGTTTACCCAAACATTGTTCCTCACATTGTGAATATCAGGCATTGATTAAGTTGTTGAATTGCCATGAGGAAATGGACTTGGGTTCAGTTTTAATTTAGGATATATATACTTTGTTTCCTACATAATAAAAAATGTATTTAAAAATATCTAAATAAGAAGTGACCTAAAATAGATTTCCCAAAATAATTGCAAAGTCTCATGCATATGTAAAAACTTTCACATTCAAACTTTCTGTAACTTAAATAAGTTTTCCACCTATTATTAAATTGCAGTTCTTTCCTCTAGTCATTAATAAGTATGTTTTGTTAATATATGTAAGTATGTGTTCACACTGCTTGGCGAATTCCACACTTTTTCGTATTTCTCCACACGTAGATATCCTCCAGCATGTAAACGAAAGCAAGCACATCGTGGTTTACCACAAGGGCCGCTATTTCAAAGTGTGGATGTTTTACGATGGCCGCTTGCTGTTGCCCAGGGAGATTGAGCAACAGATGGAAAGGATACTAGCAGATACGTCTAAGCCTCAGCCTGGAGAGGAGAAGCTGGCTGCACTTACTGCAGGAGAAAGGTAAGGATGGATGGTATGCTTTTTTTTGCCACCAAGCTGCCAACATAGAATATTAGCTATTGTACTTGGCAAATTTCACCACATCTGGACTCGTTACAAATGAAGTTACTCGTGACAAACTAATATGTTTGTTTATTTAAAATGTTTTAAATGACAAACCTGCACAGAAAGTTTGTCATTTAAAGCAATCGATAAGATCTGGAAGTGTAGGGGGTTCACGTGTTTGTCCATGTCCATGTAGGTTTTTTTGCTGGGTTCTATAAAAAAGGTGGTAGGGGAACTAACTAAAATAATGAACATTTTTAATGTTTAAAGTGTATTCCAAAGATTGGCTTCCAATTCCATTCCCTTATGTGGGGGAAAAAAAGAAAACATTTTACTGAATGTTAACAAATAATGAGCAAATGTAGTTTGTTTTGCTTAAATATACTAGTTTAATCAACTAATCCAATATGTATAAGTATAATTTAAAACATTAAAAGTAGGGATGCTTTAAAATTATTTTTAAAAGATTGAGTACTATTCCCAAAATTCTTTTCCTTTTACTTACCGATACCTGTACTTGTTTGTAGTATGGGTTTATTTATTAGACTCTCAGAATACTGTATTCTCTATACTGTTGTTTTCTCTCTTTTGCTGCAGGGTTGGTTGCCGAGTGCTAATGTTACTGCTAGCGGCAACTTCTCTGTGCTCTATGTGGTTACAGTTCAGATGTTTTATCAGATTACTTGTGTTCTAAGTACTCATTATTGCACCTCCAAGCTTTGCATGGGGCCATTGAAACTATTTTACATTTAAAGCCTTAATTGAAGGTTAGAGTTTTTTATAGGGTTGTTGTATGTGCACTTTTATCATAAATATTGCTATATAACTTGCTTGTCTCCGCTTTCTCTTGCAGAGTGCCATGGGCGAAGGCCCGTGCCGAGTTTTTCAGTAGAGGAAAGAACAAGCAGTCAATAGATGCAGTGGAAAAAGCCGCTTTCTTTGTTACTCTGGATGATACAGAGCAGCGTTATGAGCCTGATAACCCAGTGCAGTCTCTGGACAGCTATGCTAAATCTCTGCTACATGGGAAATGCTACGACAGGTCAGGATAGCAATACATTTTCATTAAGAATATAAACGATTCAAATGTTTTTTTCTGATGTTTGTATTGAGACTCTAAATGGAAATAATTTGTGTTGCATATAAAGGTCAAAGGCTTGATGTAATTTTCTTTTTCTACCAGATGGTTTGACAAGTCCTTCAACCTGATCGTGTTTAAGAATGGCACAATGGGTCTGAATGCTGAGCATTCTTGGGCAGATGCTCCTATTGTGGGCCACTTGTGGGAGGTGAATCTCAAAATTATGCATACGTGGATTTTAAGTTTTGGTAAAGAATTTAGACAAATTATAAAATTTTGAACAGCCGAAAATTCTAGTTTCAGCTGACCAGAAACTGACTCGGCTTAAAACAAGCCTATGTATAAACATATAGCGAGCTGTTACGCTGGATAAATACATCAATACAACTAACAGAAGGATGGGGATATAGTCATGTAGTGGCATGTAGCGTGGATGAGCATCACACTTGAAAACATTTATTATTATTATTATATTATTAAAAAAAAAAAAAAATAGATAGATAGATTTTTCATCAGTTTTTGTACGTAACTGCATGTCAGGTAGAGTAAATATTCTGCCTCATAAAAATCATTTAATCATCACCTCACTGGAAATGTGTGTTGGATTAGGTAGAAAGCTCCATATTTAAAGTAAATAATTGATTTGGTACTTTATGTTTCTGTAATCTGCTTGTCCAACATGCAAATACCAAAAAACGTGATTTGTCCACTTATGTTATTATCAACATGTTTAAAAGTATTAATATTTAATAAAATTAATAAAAAGCTGGTCTGTATGTGTGTGTACCTGTAGCATGTGTTGTCTATGGATCCTGTAAAGCTGGGCTACACTGAAGAAGGTCACTGCCGGGGCAAACCGCATCCCAGTCTGCCTGGACCCCAGCGCCTACAGTGGGATATTTCAGAGGAGGTATACAGCCACTTACTCCAAACACCTGTATCTATTATTTTTTAAACAGCATTTACAGCATTTGGCAGGTGCCCTTATCCATAGCGACTTACTTAAGGGCCTTGCTTGGGGGCCCAACAGTGACAACTTGATGGTGCTGGGAAACAAACCCACAATCTTCCGGTTGGGAGCCCAACATCTTAACCATTGAGAGGGGACCCCCTCCGCCCTTCCTCACACTTATAATTAATTATGTGCAGAAAACATCTGATTAGTCGCTGATTGTCCATTAACCACTTCTTACAACCTTCATGGTTTCGTCCCGATTCATGCAAAATTCACAAGGTCCTGTCGGCATGTCCTTTCAATAATAGAAGCGTTCGTCTCTCTAATTGTAGACTAGACTACTACAACTTGCTTTTAGCCGGCCTACCTTTAAACACAGTAATGCAGATGATCTAGAATGCAGTTATACGACTAGTTTTTACCCTCCCTAAATTCTCCCACACCACCCTGTTGTGATCTAACAAACAAGTATTGATGCATTTATTAATATTAATTCAAACAAGTTTTGTATGCTGCTCTGGATAAGAGCATCTGCCATATACTCTTAATGTAAATGTGCTAAACATTATCATAACAAATTTCTGATATTTCAGACACTCCAACCCTGCTTATTCTGCTTCTTAGTGTCATTTTTATAGATTATATATATATATTTTGCTTCTGGTCTCTTTTCTCCAGTGTCAAGATGTCATCAGCAGCTCTTTAAAAGTGGCTGATGCCTTAGCAGATGATGTAGACATGCACATCTTTCCTTTTAATAAATTTGGCAAGGGTTTAATCAAGAAGTGCAAGACCAGTCCAGACGCCTTTATTCAGATCGCACTCCAGCTCGCTCACTTCAGGGTAACAACACTAATCATTTTTCATAGCACACACAGGCCAGAGTATGTGCTTCAGCTAATTAACATCAGAGTAATTATGTCATATGACCTTTTTTTGGCTTCAGGATAAAAAGAAGTTTTGCCTGACATACGAGGCGTCCATGACACGGTTGTTCCGTGAAGGCCGCACTGAAACCGTTCGCTCCTGCACCATGCAGACTTGTGATTTTGTCCGTGCCATGATGGACGAAAAACAGACAGTAAGACCAACTTTTTATCCTTTCACTGTTGTTTTATTAGGCTGGGCTGACTCTTGGTTTTTTACAGGTTTTACCAATGTTTTAAAGTAATTCTTAATGATAAAATGTAAGATATTTTGTACTAGGGCTGTGTAAACATATCGATACAGCTATTGCAATGTTTTTTCCAGGATTGTAAAATCGACATTCTAACATTTTAGTATTGATATATATTTGAATTATGTTTAACTTATTTACGTTTACGTTAATATTTAATTAAAACCCTTAATGCGTGCCAAACAACGTCCTCCTCTGCTGTTTACAGATATGGCCATTGTTTTAGAAAGTATGGCGAAATAATAACGATGCCTCTGGCTTTGTATTTGTTGTATTTTTTTTAGCTATAATTTTTTTTTTTAATTTTAAAACTGGATAGAATTTTGTATTGTATTGCACTATATAATGATATACTGTATCGTGACCCATGTATTGTTATATGTATCATATTGTGAGTCTCTTGCCAAAACACAGCCCTATTTTACACATCGGCATTTAGAAATATCTCCTGTTCAGTTTATTTGTTTGTCTTTAGGTTTTGTGCACTCATTCTTAGGTTTATTTACTCCGTAATTACATTATACTTTTTTATTATTTTATTATTTGTTACTTGGCTAAAAACTGTTTGTCTTTTGTTAAATTATCTGTAAATTCGAGCCTTTTTCACTCGGAGAGGGAAAAGGGCTTCACTTTTTCTCTCTGCCTGTCTGTAATGTGCTGATCTTTGTTATTCTCTTTATTCAGAAAGAGCAGAAACTTCGACTTCTGAAACTAGCAGCAGAAAAGCATCAGGACCTCTATAGATTGGCTATGACTGGTAAAGGCATTGACCGCCATCTTTTCTGCCTCTATGTGGTGTCCAAGTACCTGGGAGATGATTCAGCTTTCCTTAAAGAGGTAAGACCCCATGACAGTAATCCTGCTATAAACAGGTTGTTATTATTCAGACTTTTGATAGTTCGCAAGACCAAATGATAGAAATGTGACCTGGCATATTGTCTCCTTGTCCTTTGTATGTGTAGGTGCTGTCTGAGCCCTGGAGATTGTCAACCAGTCAGACTCCTCTACAGCAGGTTGAGTTATTTGATTTGAAGAAGCATCCAGAGTTTGTTACTAGTGGAGGTGGTTTTGGACCGGTGAGTCCACATGCACAAAGAAATTGAGTAAAACCGAGTACATTTTAATCTTGATTCCCTGTAGGCACCAATATTACAAGAATCAAAGGAGGCCTCTAGTAATAATATTAATACCTAAACTAAAAATTATATTAAAAATGTATATAACGAGCTACTAACACATAAGTGATTACTAGAATCTTCTTATTTTAATATGAACTATTTCCAAAACTGTGTTTTTAGGTTCAAAATTCTAAATCAAGACATTTGGCAGTCTAATTAGAGGTGCCAGCATTTGTGGTTTAGCGTTTTCAGTGCATAAAATTGGGTTTACACTGTTATTTATTTATTTATTTATTTTTCAAATAGTCGTTTGCAATTGTTGCATGTCAGACTGTACAAACATGATCTCTATGTCACGCTGTAAAATTTCAGTTGTCATAAAGTCAGACTGTAGGACAGTGAAAACGTATCAAAAAATGGATGCAAACAAGAAGACTCATCAGGACTTTTACATCATTTCGTGACAAGTTCTGTTACCCATGTTATTTCGCTAAATGGTAGCTAGCAACGAACAAACATCTGTAGCAGTAATTTTGCATATATGACGCATCACTATAAGTCGCTGTATAGATTACCTTTTAAAAGTTTTTACCCCGGTGGTTTAAAGTTGTTGTGCTAATCAGGTCATCAGGTTCTTCGATCATCTTAATCATCTGCCGGTGAACATGTCAAACTAGCAACAGATTTTAGCGTAGGATTATAGAAGTCCTATAAGATTTTAAAACTTGAATTGAATGAATAAAATCACACAGTGCAATAACCGGCTTAAATTTGACTTGCATTCACATTTAAAGCAGACATCCTTATCCAAAGTGACTTATATTTATCTCATTAAAAAAAAAAAAGTTAGGTTAGGGTTATGAGCTGTGCTTAAGGGCCAAGCAGTCGTAGTTTGGTGGGCCAAGAAATTTAACACGCAATTATTAACTCAGCAAATATGAATACAATTTATAAAAGTTTTGCTTCTGGTAATGATTTTATACTTTGTGTTGTCTTCTATATGAAATCCAAAGGATATGATATGTTTTTTATCATAGGTGGCAGATGATGGTTATGGCGTATCCTATATTATTCTTGGAGAAGATCTCATCAACTTTCACATATCCAGCAAGCATTCCAGTCCAGAGACTGTGAGTATAATACTGTTAACTGCTACTGTGTAAGTGTAAGTTGCATTGCACTAACTGTCTGTCTTCACAGGACTCTCACCGCTACGGCAGCCATATTAAGCAGGCTATGCTTGACATCCTCGATCTCTTTGAGTTTGACAAGAAGGCTATCAAGTGAAACAGAATTCTGTCTTCATTCATAAAAGAGGCTTCAATTTAAAAAATGCCTTTTTTTGTTAGAAGTTTGTAAATGTAGTTGTAATTTATGAATAATTAAACAAAGCTTTAAATGATGAATACAATTAATCATGCAGTGAAGAGGAAATTATGTTCACATGGTTTTCAGTTTTTTTCGATAAGTCTGTTGATTAGAAATTGTTCATGCAGGCTTTCTTGTACAATGGATTGTAGCATCTATCTAGTTCCTTTTACTCAATATGCTGAATTTCTCAGCTTGCAGGGCCCACATTTCTGAACTGGATAACCTCTGGGTAAATCATTGCCTTTTTAGCGCTGTGTCAATGCAAAGCAAATTCAATGCAATGTTTTGAAGCAGGTATTTTACTGGCACTTTTGTTTGTGCTTATGGTCAAGGCCGACCACTAGGGGGCGCCGTTAGAGAACTTACGCTGTGAGCATTTACTTGACAGAAAAAACTGCATGAAAAATGTAATAGTTCTTTTTTTTAGCTGCACTTATGGTTCAAAAACAACATTTTGTAACAATTCTGATTGACTCAATAGTTCTCCATTTCTCCAATAGTGACTTATCACAGTTTAATATCCCTTAAACTGTCTATTCAAACCAATTCTTGTGGTCGTAACTCATGGACGATAAAGTTAAAAGTGTTTCTGATTCTAATCATTAACATTAGGCTAAACATCTTAGAGTTAAGGAAAACTACCTCTAAATAAAATCAATGACGATGTATATCTGGTTTCTGAACTATTGCAGCTGTTTAAGCAAGGGATGAAAGATCATTAAACAAACATGAATTTTATTTATCTTTTTGTCTTCATTAAACAGTTGTACCCATAAGTCTCTTTTGATTGATTTATTTGATTAGTTGGAATGCAAAGTGAAAGTAAAAGGTTATGTATGTAAACTTATGTATTTATAAGACATTAACTACAGAATCAAATTTCCTCAAAAAACAATAAAGCATGCCACCAAGAAAGAAGGAGCTCTGCTGTACATCAATTCACTACGTTAAGTACTTGGGAGTTTGGTAAATGCTAAAATATCTGTGAAAGTCTTTTTCTTCTTCCAAAACGAGGAGTAGCTTTAGAACCCAAAGGTGCACTTAATTTACACACGTGAACACTTGGCAAAACAACATAAACTAAACTAGACTTGACTTAGCTTAGGTTAGCTTAGCTTGACTTGACTTAAACACTTAAAAAACAACATGAACTCAAAACAAACATGAACATAAACCATAAGCTTTACCTTACAAAAACTTTATGTAAATGTACTGCATATTTAAATCCTGATTTTAAAATAAATTAGTTTTATTTTGAAGTTGCTGCACATAATAATAATGATAATTATAATAAATACTACTATTATTATTAATAAAATAAATACTACTATTAATAATAATGAAAGCATTTGTTACTGTGAATAAACATAATTAATATATTTTATTAAAATAAAATACATTAAACTTTATTAGTGTAATCAGTTTTAGTACAACAGTCAGGATTTCTGGCCAAGAAGACTTTTCAAGACCTTTTCAAGTTGTAGACAGAAAATAACTTCTGTAATAACATGTTTCACAGTTATAGAAAAATAATCAGCCCAATTTATACCAGAATCAAAATCATGTATTCAACCGTATAAATAAATAAAGGTATAATTAATGTTATCAGATGCTCGAATTTATAGCACATTAATAACAACATGAGCAGGTCTTGTTAAAGCAGAAATTAAACACGATAGACCTTATTTATCCATCTTCACATCAAATATTATCAGTTTTCAACTAATTTGGTGTGTCTACTTTGTCTGTATAGTCATTACTTATGCTTATCAGTTACACAAATAATGTAAAATATTTAAGAAAGACCAGAGGTATAGCCTTGAGACTGTAAGAACTTCTTATGTCATGTTGCGTTGTATACGTCTTTAAGTTGTATCTTTAATGTAATATTATTGAAGAAGACAAGGGTAGTGGCCGTGATTAAAAGATCCAGTATTCAACAATCTTTATCCACTTGGTGGTATAGTTTGTAAAAGTTAATTGTAGATGTTGGGTCTTTCTTAACGCAATGAAAAGTTATAATAGAATCTGATCAATGAACCCAGACATTTTGTATCTAACGCAAACAACAACCTGACCTCTGAAGAACTTTATTAATAAGGAGGAAATGAAATCGTATCCCTCTTTGCCACATGGTAGCTAAGGAAAGTTATAACAAAAGCTGGTCAGGGTTTAGCTAGTAATGATCGGGTAATTAGTATCAAATGGCGGTGAAGTTGAGAAGGATGAGGACTGAGTGCCAGACAACATTCTTTGGCTTTCGATACAAATGACTGTAAGAAGGGCAGTTTCTGTACCCAGACTTGTTGGTATTTGAGAAGACTCTCTGGTTTCTGGAGAAAAACAGTTTTTTTTCAGAACACATTTTTGTACTTCTCTAATAATATGTGGTTCAATATAACAATCTGCCTCTTAATGAGGGACCACCCAAAGATATGTTGTTATTGGTTATTAGGTCAGTGACTCCAGGGTTGAGCTTGAAGCAAAAATTAATTGCAACATTTCATTAGTATTATAAATTAAATTTGGAATGTTTTGATTTCTATTGCAGTTTTACTTTGTGTTTATCTTTAAAATGGGAGCGGAGCATGCTCGGCTAGCTCGAGGGAACTAGCTGCCCACGCTCCTCCCCGGCTTGGCTTCAGCCTCTGATAGCAAGGAGGTTTCCGAGGTTTACTTCTGGGGTCAAAGTAGGCCAACATCGGGTTCTCTTTTCTACCTTGTTCACCAAAAGGTGGATACTCCTGGGTCCGTCAGCATAGGCCACTGAGACCACATGGTGATGGCTGGAATCTGGGGGAGTTCCTTCAGGAGCAAACCGCTCAAATTGAGGGACGCATCTTGTCTTCTGGTGCTAGAAGGTCTGTCCTTTTACGCTCCCTGTCGTTGCATAAAGCTTACAGCACAAGCTTTCCCCTTAGGTCAAGAGGTAACTACAAGTGGTCGCCACACCCGGGAACCGAAAAAAGGTTGGTCTGGATTAAACCAAAGACCACTACACTCACCAGGAAGGCCAGCTTTCGTGTCTGGAGTGGATGCAAGAGGATTGGAGACCTTCAGAAATTGTCTACCCTATCTACTAGCCTGTGGCAGGTGTGGTCAAGGATTCCTTCACCCTCGACCTAGGTATGTCCCTAACATGCCTGCTAATATTCCAAGAACCATCATACTGCAGGCTCTCTGTCCTCCACTCTTCCAGGACCCAGACAAGAAAATACCAAAGGCTTGGGCACTGTGAGCCTCATTGGCGGAGTTCAAGGACCCCCTCTCTTGATGGCATGTGATTACTAATTTAGCTATCATTTCACAAAACCCTCCCTGTGGTAGCGAACTACTAACCTTAAGCACCACCAAGAAAGGCCCTTAACCCTCAGTTGCTCAGTTGTGTAGATGAAATAAATGTAAGTCACACTGGATAAGGGCATCTGCTAAATGTTGTAAAACATATCTTTTAGTTACCAAGCCAGCCTAAAAGAATTTTAACGTCAGCTAAATATACTCTGGTTGTGAGATAAATGGATACTGCTGAGGGCCTAGTCTAAGCTAGGGATGATGAGGAGATGCCTAAAGCTATCATGGAGTGACAGATGTCTCAGGAGGGAGCAACAGGAAGTCTAACCACAATGGTACTCTCAAATTACCCAACTGTGTTTCCGCTGACCTGCTTTGATTTCAAAGCTAAATTCCTGGTTTGCCCCAAGCCCCCGGTGGCACTTATAATTATAAATGTTTAATGAACCTTTATTATTAAAAAAGTTAGCATGTTGCTATGTTTGAAAGTTAAACGTAATCTTTTTCGCTTTTTAAGAGCAAGGTGTTGCCACCGACTTTTTAGTTGTTTTTCTGATTGGCAACCTAGAAACCTATTTACTCTACCATGAAATATTACACCTTGACTTGCACTTTCTAAAAGTAGCCCTGCAAGCAGTGGCTCGTCCTACGTGTCACTGGTTAAATTCATCTTTCAGAGTAGTTGCCCCTGCAGCACCGGTTAAGTAGACAGAAAATGCTACATAATAGCTTAGGTGTTGTGTTATGTGTTCTACAACCACATATACTTTACACAAACAATACATTTAGTAGTTTTGCTAAGCATAAAAAATAGTTTTAAAAAGAAATAATATAATATTGAGTATTGGGTTAAATGTAGCCTAGCAGTATTTACTATGTAGGATATTTCTAAGAGGGTAAGAGAGGGTTTCTTAATGGCTGTTCCATACAGTTTTCTTCGCATACACACTGTAGCTATAAATACCTTTTATCAGCTTTAAGTGGAATTAGCATTTGTCGACAGCAAAGCTCCTGACACAGTGCATGGTAAGGTCACATACGTATAAAGTAAAGTTTGTGGATACTTTATTAGTACAAACCGTGTCTTCCACAAAGGTTTGGAAGCACGACTGTCTATGTATGTTGTAACATTACATTATTCCTTTACTGAAACTAAGGCGCTCAAACACTGTTACAGAACGTCAATGCTCCTGTGCACAAAGCATCCCCAGACCTTTATACCTGATATTAATAGGGAAGTGGTAGCGCAGTGGTTAAGGTGATGGACTGCTAAATAGAAGATTGCCATTGCTGGGTCCCTGAGCAAGGCCCTTAACCCCTGCTCAGTTGTATAAAAGAGATCAATGTAAGCCGCTCTGGATAAGGGCGTCCAGCAAATGTCATCAGTGTTAATGTCAATTAGTGTCTGAACTTACTAATACTATTGTACTAACACTAATACTCACTAATACACATCTGGGACATATGTATATAAAAAAACACATATTAGATCACATGATGCTCAAGTGTCCAGATACATTATACACAAATACTAACATTTATGCATTTTTATTAAACAATCTTGAATCTATTAAGCACTTTTTCAAACTTGTTTCACATGAATTTACTGTAGTAATTTGGTATAAAGTACACATGTATAAGTATGACACAAGACATTTTCTGTGCATTTCTACAGCATGAAAGTGCAAACTTTATTGCAAATTGACATTGCTACGTAGGTAATTCACAGATCAAGATAATGCATTAAAAGGCACAGTCAGATATTTACTTTATTACTTTGCTAAGTTGTTTAGCTTTAGGCACTTCTGGCCCTTTTGGCTCAAAATGATTTAACACCAATTAAACAGACATGAAATAACTATTTCTACAAATTAAGCTTTCAGACAGACATTAGCAAAAACTACTACATATACTGAGTATAGGTTCCATAAATACAGAATTGTTAAAAAAAACCCCAGTTTGTTTTACTTAAAAACAACCATGTGTTTATATAAGAAAAAAAAGAGGTTAAGACATTTTAACACAGGGCCTCAATAAGACATTCTTTGATTACATTTGATATCTTCGACCCGCGAGGCCTGCAGTTACAGTAAACATTGACTATTCTATCAGAATTTATTAAGAGTTCATGCTGATTTATTTCACTTTCTACTGGAACATCATTTCGCTGTGATTCGGGTTTTATAAACTCCTAAATTAAAGGGCTGGTGTGCTGAACTGTGAGTAATGACGAGATACAATATAACAGTTAATATGAGTTAGTTAATGTCTCAAATCATACAATTTTCACTGCATTTATTCTATTAACTTAAGCTTATTTGTGTTTTAATACATATATAAATATTTGTCATTTTAGTAATTAACAAAACAAGAGAGTCGATATGAAATTTTATATGGTAAACGCTACAAATTCCTATGAAAGAAAGTTTTGATTAGATTTATTGATATACCACTGATAAGACCTGCAGGTGATATCATGGTGGTGGACCATAAAAGGTATTTACTTTACTTGTGCTGCTTAGAGTTGCTCTGTGCATCAACCTCCTGTGTTTTATTGCTATTGAATTTTTTTATCCACATTTAACAAAGATACCAATAAACTTTATGTACAGGTAGAATATCAGCATATCAAGCAGCAGTGTCTGAGTGACAGGCCTGTTCAGTAAAATTCCATGACATTTATCGGCGTGTCCACTTTGTTGTCCAAACAAAGCTCCCTCTAGGTTTATTCCTTAGCAGGAAGTTTTTTTCACTAAAAGTTTGGTCTTTTGAGAGAAACGTAAGAATATTTAAGCGAATTAAGCACTTGATGCTCTACTTCACATTACGGCCGATGGAAGCAGATCAACTTTTTAAGGCTGTGAGTGTTTATCAAATGTAAACCACAGTTCTACAAAGAACAATTTACAAGTAGAAAACAATGAATTACCACAAATAAAATTTAGATGACAAATGAAACAATTTCGAAATATAATAGATAATATAAATAACCTTCATTTGTAAAGTGCAAATAGAAAATCATCCTGTACTTGATCTCAAGACTGTGTACACAGAAAATGGTCTTTGTGGAAAGTGCAACTTGAGATCAGCACAACTAAAAAATAAAAAGTCAAAAATAGAAAATCAGCCTTGTGATAGTCAGACAGTTGGCCTCAATACAGCTTTCGGATGAATACAGGCACCTCTTCGAGCCCAACAGGGTAACTTTGTAGAAGCGTCCCGCCATCAAACACTTTAGCATTGTTGGTGTCTTGCCACTGAAAGTTACTCCCTGGCAGATAAATGTCTCTCTGCAATGATCCCTTTTCTGTCACTGGTGCAACAAGTACCTGAAAAGCACTTGGCATTAGAACTGGGTGGGATACTATTATAATCACTAGATTACTACCAGATATCATATGGAATTGCTTATTATGAGTTCCATCGGGTTTTGATAGTAGGTAAACACATATTTATATAAAAAAATAGACAGACAGACAGACAGACAGACAGACAGACAGATAGATAGATAGATAGATGGTTTGATGGATTGATGGATGGATGGATGGATGGATAGTAGATAGATAGATAGATAGATAGATAGATAGATAGATAGATAGATAGATAGATAGATAGATGGTTTGATGGATTGATGGATGGATGGATGGACGGATGGATAGATAGATAGCTAGATAGATAGATAGATAGATAGATAGCTAGATAGATAGATAGATAGATAGATAGATAGATAGATAGATAGATAGATAGATAGATAGATAGATATAGATAGATAGATGGTTTGATGGATTGATGGATGGATGGATAGATAGATACATAGATAGATAGATAGATAGATAGATAGATAGATAGATAGATAGATAGATAGATAGATCCGTATCCATGTCCTTTTTTTTAACCAGGGGTGTACATATATTTAACACATTATAGTTAGTAATTATCTGGGTCAGTTTTATATTAATTAATAATAATTTATTTTGTGATAAGGTGTCTGTGAAGTAAAAACTCACCTCATCCCCAATAAGAAATTCATCATCAATAGTGAAAGTGTCTGAATCATCAGGACTGATCCACCACAGTGGGCGATAGATAGGGGTTCCAGTGGCTTCCCACTCCTGGGCATATTTCTCAATCAGAGGCACTACAAACTCCTGATGCTTAGTGATGTAAAGCCTGGTTATGTTAAGGACCTGTGAAAATTTAGATTTTTTTTAGATATATTAGCTTCAGCAAAAACTTTCAGCAAATTCCTGTCCACTCAACCCTTATTTGTTATGTAAAGAACACATATGATTGTTATATGAATACATCATGTCCCAATTTACCTTTATGTACATATAACCTAAACACATGCTTTATTTTATACAGTGGTTATGACAATGAACCAATAAAAAGAAAATCAACAATAAAATGAATCAAGGCTATAAAATACACACAAATACAAGTGCATGTAGTTAGTCAAATGTAATTTAAAAATACTGAATTACTAATTAGGTCCTAAAGAATTAGATTTAGTTGCATAGAAAACAGCTTCCATCCACCAGTCTCAAATTTAAATGATCCCGGCTAATCTTATATACAGCAAATGTCCATAACCCACACAATTAATAAAGGTGCTCTGTTAGTGGGATAATAAATGAGAAGCACTCAGCCAGCAATCTGACAAGACCTGAGTCCATAAAGGCGAGTCAAAGATACAATGAATGAACACTTTGTTAGAGTAATTTGTACGTTTTTATGACCCTACTGAACACATTTTGCTAAATAAGGGAAATAATTTTAATAAAAGCAGTATATATCCAATAGTATAGCATTAAATATATACTCTATAAAAAACATTTGAAATGAACAGGGCAACCACTAGAATAAAGGAATTTGTTTTCTAATTCCTGGTTTTCATAAGAGGGAAAGGTTGAATTATGTAGCTATCAGAAAGTTCAGAACGCCTCACATTATCAAGATTTATGCTCTTTTCTCATTTAGATGGAAAATAGATGTGCATCCCTGTGGTTTGACACCATCCAAATGTCCTTCTGGTGTACATTCCTAGAAGGGTCACATCCTTCCCAGAACATCCCACCCAAGACAGGAACAAAGTAAAAACACATTTATTTTAAAAATGTATTGTGAAAAAGTCAACCGGTTTTATGCAATGAAATTTGAATCACTGCCTGGGTTCAACTTTTTTTTTAATTGAAAAAACAGACCTGTGGTTAACATTTTGGTTATATTTCTATTGAGACCGAATATGGCTTTTTAATTTACAGGTCTCTAATGGGCTGCTGGATGCCTAAACACACACACACACACACACACACACACATACACGCAGCAAAACAACACAAACTATAAAAGCATTGCCCACCTATGTTTCATAGTCCCACAAACCCACAAAAATAAACAAAATACTTGTTCTCTCATGACAATTAAAATGGAAATCTGTGTGTGTAGTCTCCACAGCTTTCGATTCATTGTCCTAGGGTTAAAGATGCAGTGACTGTCATTATGGTCAAGACTGAGAGCCACAAATTCAAAAAGAAATTTAATGCGAACCAGATGGACCCTTAACCACAGGTAATGTTGGGAAAAGGCCAAGCAATTATTCCGCCAAATTCAAGAAAAATAGCAGCCTGCAGGATCCTCTACACTTGTCTGAAATTTGAACTGTTCTCCTCAGGCTCAAACATACCAATACCTGTGAGTATAAACGCTGAAAAAAGAGGCACAGATATTATTCTAACCATGCTTGAGCGGTGGTTCTCATAGTCCCACACATATTAGATTCCAGTTCTAAGAAAGGAGAAACAAGCAATCGGTTAAACTATCATTTAATATAAGGACTAGCCTTGTGTAGTCTAGTTAGCACCACACCACAGGACTCAATTTCCAGCACCACCAAGCTGCCTCTACTGCGCCCCTTAGCAAGGCCCTTGACACCCAATTGCTCAATTGTAAAACCATTTGTATTGTAAAGATGTCAGTCACCTTTTCCACCCCAGATGCCCAAGGAGGTGTCTGAAAACTGAGCACAGGAAGAAAGGCCACAATCTCCAGCCAGCGAATAAAGAGTTCATCATCTGTGACCGGCTCGGTGAATGAAGAACCTCCTGTAGGTTAAAGGACCAAAAATAACACTTCAACTGCCTTACTGCTAAAAAAGGTTACTCAATAGATGAGCTATTAAATATCAGTGTTATTTATAAATGTATTTTGCACAGGTACATGAGTTGGTTGTGATATTGAAAGGTACAGAAGTCTATTACCTACTGCATCAGGAATGAAGAAATTATAGCCCAACAGGCTGTAATGCAGCAGTGATGGAATGATCCCCTTGAGGCCAGCAAAGCTCCAGTCAGACTGTCGTGCATTCATACGGATGAACAAAGGCTTATGACTGGACCTAAAACCAGAAGCCCAGTCTTAATAAGATAACATCAATAATAATAATATTTGCTTCGACAGAAAGAGACAGGAAATTCTGGTAGGTTGATTGAAAAATAATCAATGATATAAACTAGGGGACATTTATATTTTACAAATTTTTTACAAACCTTGTCCCTGCGCTTACAATAGTATTTCCTCCTATACTCTCAGCGAGGTCTGCCAGGAGCCTGATGTATTCATCTCCTGTGAGGACAGGAGAAAGTTGCATAGTCTTCTCTTCAAATGGGTTTCCCTCCCCACCCTCTAGCATCACATACTCCATGCCCAAGTGACTGTGCAGGCTGCTCACTCTCTCCAAGAACCAATTGGTGGCTTCTGGATTTGTGATGTTTAACTTGACACAGTACTTTCCTTTCCACTGAGTTAATAACGGAACCTTTTCAGGGACAAAGGCAATGAGGCAGACAGACACTAAATAAATGGCATTCAGATGGCTAAAGTGGTTTGTCTGTATGTCAAAGACATGCTGAATTGATAAATAGGTACCAGTTGAGCCTGTGGGCCGGTAGGCAGGCTGAGCCAGTAATCCTGAATCCTGTCTTGAATGGAGGTCTGAAACTGCTGTGAGTCCACACTTAAATAAGGAGACAGGGTTACGGAAATGTTCAAAAGCTTCACAAACGGGAGGTCCCTGCCCTGTCTCTTAGACCTTGTACGCCTGCCATTGTAGTACTCATGGTCCTAAAAAGAGCAAAGACAAGCATGAAAAAGTTTACATAGATTTTTTAATTAAAGGTTTTGGGTCGTTAATAGATGTATGGGAAAGTCTCTAAAAATTTATTATTTATTAATTGAATATTATTAAAGCAACCAGAGTAATAATTTAAATCATTAAATTTAATGTAAACCATTAAAAACGATGACCTATTTATTAGTTTTTTGAAAAAGATGCAGGCACATGCAAAAAAATGTAAGGTATTTTAATCATAGATTTAATAATAGTTAACATAATTAATTTAATACTTAGAATAAAATCACTACCAGTTTAAAGGTGCAGTAGGATATCTTGGTAAATGCTAACTGTAGACTGAATACAGAAGTACAGAAAGTACACAACAACTCAAGTATATATAAATGTCTCCCAGAAATGAATTTAAGAAGCACTGATTAAAGTTACTTAAGTTCATCTTTCTAATGAACACAATACACAAATTGCACACTTTGTATATAGTGTATATAATAAATATACGAGTATATGAGTGTATATAAAATCTGATATTGGCCACATTTAAAACAACACTGTGAACAACTATACAAAAAATCTGATCTGAGCAAAAATCTAAATTTAGCACTAAGGCTTGCAGTCTGAACATAGCCTAAGACTGCCATCTTTCTGACGTTACTTTCTAGATAAAGACCTATATACTGAAACCCAACCCTAATAAAATACAGCTGGAAAGATTTGTTGGACCTCCTGATCAGACTTTTGCAACTTATGTATTCTAGACTATTCCAATGTGTTAGTTCAATGGTTAAGGTGTTGGACTGCTAATTGGAGGATCGACGTTCGATTCCCAGCACCATCAAGTTGCCACTGCTGGGCCCCTGGGGAAGACCCTTAACTTCTAATTGCTTAGTTGTATAAAAGAAATAAATTTTAGTCGCTCTGGATGTGGCTGTCCAACAAATGCTGTAAATGTAAATGTATATTACAAAATGCACAATCACTTGTACCTGCTAATGTCATGTCATTGTGGTATAAAGCATTTGGGCAATAGAAAGATTCTTTCTGTTTTACTTATGAATATTATTTTAAGCAACATGGAAACAGGAAAAGGCTAATAAAATGTACTTAACTTTTATAGGACTGGAGTTTTCATGTCTTAAAAAATGATCAAACAATGAAAGGATTTCCTTAGTTTAGGATTTTTCCAGAAAATGTCTGCATTTACAAAGGAGGATAAGATTAAACCAATTCCCCAAACTAATAGCAATAAATAATAGCTATTTCTATCCCTCAGGTTTGTTATACAAAACATAAACTAGTAATTACTCAGTTTTAACATTTGCGATGCAACATTTAGAATTTAAAAAAAAAGAAAAGAAATAATAAATAAGCAAAACAGTGGGCCTTTAAATTACCCGACAAGCCACTGAAATAATTCTTATTATTGGATATATGATAGAAAAATTCCTTCCGAAAAAAAGTAAATCCTAGTTTCCTTTTTTCACCTTTTATTTCCTACTTTAATCTTTTTTGGGGATCCGGATACATGGGAAAAAAACGAGCTTTGATACCACAACCAGCAACTTTTAGGTTCTTCTACATCTATTTTACAAAATTTTATACCATATTTAGAAGGGTGGGCAGACAGATATCCCAGGCGGGCAATGTTTGCGGGTAGGATTGGGGATAGAGATACTCTGTAAAATTTAACGCATTAAATGATAGAATAGCAAAAAAATATCAATGTTGAGATATTATATTAAGTCATTATAAACACAATTATGTTTTTAAAATGTTAAACAAAGGGTTATTTTCAATGACTGAACTAGTGTAGACCATGTCATTGCTCACAGCTAATCAAAAATTGTAAACTGTTTGATTTTGCGTTGTGATTGGCCAGGGCTTTCTACACCTCTTCTTTAAACTTCTCAACACAGAGCAGGCCTCTAACTGCTTTTATCAGATAACAAATTGTACAAAAAAAATCAAACGTATTTGTATGCCACTGTCTTTACCAAATTTTGATTGGGTGGGCAAGACAGATGTTTGGGTGGGCTCAGCCCACCCCTGCCCATGCCTAGAGGCGACCCTGTGTTAAATTGTTGCTCTTCTATTAATATTTGTTTTTATTTAAATAAACCTGGCTGGATATAAAGCAACTTTATTTAGTAACTAATGAGGTAATACATTGATGTATTGTGTTACAATGTTAACGAACCTGTAAACAGGGCTAGTGGATCTGTCTATTTGTCATCTATAATTACATACATGATATAAGATTCTCATTTTTGATGAAGTAGAATATAATTAATATTGATGTTTTTGTACATTTCTAACAGCAGCTGTAGTGAAGTGACATAAGAATGGCATGACTATTCACAGCCTTCCTAAGCATAGCGAAGTCAGTGGAAACCTTTTCCCCCCTGCTGACATTTTGCTGAACCTGAGAAATGACTCTCCATCTCCGGAGAACCAGTCCTGCACCTCACTGACCTCTGCTCGGCTTAGAGAAATAATTCTTTTCACATTCATACACACTAACTAGCACTAAACACCCATCATTTTATATTATTATCATTTTAGACTCTGACACTCTATAATCCCAAATCCTGGGCTGAATCTTTCTTTAGTCAAATCAGACAAGCGGTGACCTTGATTACGATAAGAAAGTTTGTAATTAATTGCACAAAATGTCAATACTGCATTTGTACATTCCATCACAGGGCCACACACACATTCACACTTTATCCTATAGGCAATTTAGAATCACCAGTCAACCTAACATACATGTTTTTGGACTTTAAACCTGAGTTTAAACAGCCAACTGAAAATATAGTAGAATAAAAATATATTTAGGAACCAACGTATGTCCTATGTAATGTCACTAATTAGGGGCACCGCTAGCAATTTTAAACCCTATAAAAAAATATAAGGTTCAGCCCCTCACAAACACCCATTACCCACTGTTACTACTAATATAACAGATCACTGGTGTCCCCACCCATAGCGGCGTCTCTGTCACAAATAAATTAACTATAACTATAACTGTTTATTTATAATTTTATAATCCCAAAAGTAAAAAAAAGGAAACAAGTTACACAAGTTCATTTATACATACACTGTTTTTAATTCAACATTGACCCTATTAATGGTTACTTATTAGTCACCAGAGTTCTAAAGAGCAATAATTCTTATTGGGGAATTTATAAACAGAGTGTTTTGATTTATTCCAATTTTTAAATTATTTACACACTCTTTATAGCAGTGCTTTAAAGTCAGACCAATCTGCTAATTTCTCTTTTCAAAGTAATAAAAAAAACCCCAATGTATTAGCAAATTAACTGCCAACCTGTCTAGGGTGTACCCTGTCTTTTGCCCAATGACAGCTTAGATAGACTCCAGCAGATTCACATGACCCTGATTAGGAATAAGCGGGTATAGACAATGAATGGATAGATTGATATTTGCATATTATATTTATAAGTGCCTTGTTATAAAGAAAAAAATATTGAAGTCTGAAAGCGAACTTTGCAGAACAATAAACGGCACTTGATATTATTTCTAAAATAATTTTATCTTGTGCTTATAGTCTGATAATCTGTTATGAAATATCTATACAAGGCAAAAACATTGAAGCATTTTTAACCAAAAGATCTCCAATTGAAACTGACCATGTAAATTTAAACATATATTGCCACATGCTGCACATCATCAGCGGTACAACAGCATCAAAGCACAGCAATTTTGGGCCCTATAAAAGAATATGAGGTTGGCCCCCCTAACGTACACATTCCACACTGTTTCTATTAATAAAACAGATCTCTGGGGGCCCCCAAAGTGCGTGGGACATTAAAATCATCCTAATTTCCCCCCATTAGCAGTGTCCCTGCCAAAGCAGAAAAATTCACAATCTGAGACAAGATAGCTATGTTTCCATTGGAACTTTTTTGTTTCAATTGCAATTAATTCAATCAGATTGAATCGTGTTAATACATCAGGTTTACAATCAGATTAAATTCTTTAAACACTTGTGCGTTATTAACGTGTTTACATGTCATTTTTTAAACCTTATAGTATTTTTACAATTAGATAATTAGGGTCCATCTATACGCAGCTAATAGATCACCAAGAGCCAAATAGAAGTGTCAAAATGTGGACTTAAAACTGACAACAGATTTTGCAGTTGTTTTGCTATACCTAGGAAAATGTAAGGGGAACCAGTCAAATAAGTGAAGTTAAAATACAAAGCTGTCTGTAATGTTATTTTTAAAAAATAGGTAACAGAAGCAAAAACTATCCACTGTCTCATTCTATCATGTCTCTGTAGCAATATAAAAAGTCATCATGAGGTAAGGGAAGAGCCACAAACCATGTTGGAAAGAAGAGACGTGGAATGTTCATCCAGGCTGATGACTCCTTCCCCTAGGTGATGCCTCTTCAGCCGATTGGCAAAGGTTCTCAGCTCCCTTTCAATCTTTGCATCTGCGTCCACCCTTGCAGGAAGTTTCCAGAAGGGCAACCTTGACAAAGCAAAAGAAATGAGTGGATTAATAGTTAAGGCAATGTCAATCACCAGGAAACCTGTAATAAATTTATACCGTAAGACATTCATGCTGGGCAGCTCTCGATTGTGCGTGGACAGCTGCTGTATTGACTCTTGGTAAACTGCTTTGACATTCTGTCCCACACAGACAGTGTACTGCAGGGGCAGCCGCGCCAAACTAGGAGCTGTTTGAAGACAGAGCTGCTGCCTACTTTCCACCCCGACATGCAGCGGGATGTGTGGGGCCACTAGTACTGCCACACCTGCAAAAGAGCAAAAATAAAAAAATATTTTGTAACATTATTATTATTTAGTAAAATGATAAATTGTTAGTCATTATCGAACTAGGGAAAGCAAAGCAAGCTTAGGTTGTTGTAGAGCAACATATTCAGATTAAAAAGATATAACACAAAACTCTCGGATTAAATACAAAGGCAAAAATGCCCTACCAGCATGGTCCGAATTTTGGCTCTGCCTGTAAATTATCCAAAGACATTTAACGCTGTCTTTCTATGAATGTGCTTGTCCACACATTTTCCGGTGGATGTGATTTTTCCAGATAGGATTTAATCCTGGATTAACATTCTTTGTTAATCCTGAATCGACATTTCAATCAACCAATCATAACTATCAGGTGCCATCAGTGTGTGCTGACCAAACCCACCTCAATCCATTTTTAAATATTTCCCTTATAGATTCTGGAACAATTTACTGACAATAATGATTCCTGGATTATTATTCTATTACAACATTTTACTATATTAAAATGATTGGTGATAGTCCAGAGACAACATTAGTGAATTTAGACTGTACTGATTATGATGATCCAAAATAAACATTACTGAATTTAGATAATGAATTTTAAACAATCTCTAATTCACAATTGAACATTAAATGCGCTGAAATATAGAACCACAATAGACCAACATTCTTACTGAGTTTACATTCATTTAATTAAATCACAACCTTTTGACTTTTAACAATCACAAGCCAGATTTATTATAACCATAAATTTTTTTAAAAAATCTATGAATTTACTTTTCATTCATGCATGCACACCTAACTACATTTTACTGCACACACACATCTATTTTAGGTCACAAGGCGAGAGAAATGATTACACAGAGAAACTTTACAAGCATGTATGCAATTTTTCAGTGCAGCGTATTACATGTTATTTAGTTATTTCATATTTTTTTACATTTAATAAATTCATTTATTATATTTTGATTACAGTTTTGCAAAATTTGCAATTTTGATTACAAGGAGGAAAGATTCAAAAATGGATTAAGGTGGATTCAGTCAAGACACACTGATGGCATCAGATGGTTATGATTGGTTGATCCAGGATTAACAAAGAAAGTTTATCCAGGATCACATCTAATTTGGCAAAATCACGTCCACCACATTTTACCTGTATGTATTTGAAAACCTCTTACTACCCACCTCATTTCTGTCTTACAGGATCACATTTGCGACACACACCTCTGGTTTCGCAGTGATGTGCTGGTGCAGTGGTTAAGATGTAGAACTACTAACTGTAAGATTGTAGGTTTAATTCACAGCATCACCAAGTTATCACAACTGGGCCCCTGAGCAAGGCCCCTACCCCTCCAAAAGCTTAGTTATATAAGTGAGATAAATGTAAGTTGCTCTGGATAAGGGTGTCTGCCAAATGCTGTAAAGTTCTTAACCAGATGCCCTGTGAACCTTTCTGACAATCTATTCTAAAAAAAAACAACTATTCTAATCTATTCAAATCTGTATGTATATTAATTTAGATCACATCACGAATCTAAATCCTGTGTTTTGTAGTCGGGTTCATCCTTAATGTGTATATATAGTATAAAATATCAAATCACCACTTCATTTTATACCTAATTAATTACCGCCTCCCATATATCCACCTGTTCATGCTGAGTTAGCGATGTTGGAACAGGGAATCTGAATTAGTGTTGGCACATCTATTGCTAATTCGAGGTGCCACAAACACCTGTATTACAGTGGTTACAGTGTTGGACTACTGATTGAAAGGTCATGAGTTTTAATCCCAGAAACACAAAGCTGCCATTGTGGTGCTCTTGGGTCTTTAACTGTTCAGTTTTAAGTCATTCTGGGTAAAGTTGTCTGCTAAATGCTATTATTTCAGCCCAAAATTTTGCACTTGCCTCTGTTAAAATTCAAATCTTTGCAAATACAAACACAATTTAGCAAAAACTGACCTTATTTTATAGTTCACGGTTAAAAAAGCTAAATTCCTCACCAAGTGCAGGATATGTTTAAAGCACCTTTCTGATCAATACATAAAGCCAGATTAAAAAAAAACATTAACCCAAAATATAAAAGGCAGCCTTAAAACCTGTCAAATGTAACATGGCAAATCTGCATTAATTAAACAGCAATAGAATTATTATTATTATTATTTTTTCGATTACTAGATCGATTTTTATTGCTAGGTTGCATCCTAAGCGAATGACAAAATTGCTAAAAAAAAAGTATTAATTACAGACAATTAGCTACATCTACACTAATGTGATTTTATACTTCTATATTTAACATTTTTGCTACTCAGTAAGTAGCATAATTTGCTTTTATTGAGAGGGCAGGACACAGGAAGCATGATGGGAGAGAGACAGGGCACAGGACAGACTATGAGCTAATTCAAACCTTGAGTGCCAGATATATATATGATAACCCTTGGTATGCAAAACAAGATATTTAACACATCTCTTTATGTTTGAACGTACGATCAATCCATCCATTTATCCATCAATCCATCCATATATTCGTCCAATTATCCATCCAACCATCTATCGTCTATACCCGCTTATTCCTAATCACAGGGTCACAGAAATCTGCTGGAGCCTATCCCAGCTGTCATCGGGCAAAAGGCAGGTATACAGGCTGTAGAGATTGACAGTCTATGGCAGGCCCACATACACACACTCACACTTACTCCTATGGGCAATTTAGAATCACTAATCAACCTAGCATACATGTTTTTAAACTGTGAGAGGAAAACCATGCAAGCATGTGGAGAACCTGCCAGGAATAAGAACCTGGGACCTTCTTTGCTGTAAGGCAACAGTGCTAACTATTAAACCATTGTTCTGCTCTGGAAGTATCATACACATTAAAAAACATGTTGATGGGAAGGATAACACACAAGTTGGAGTTGTGACACATCAAATACTGCATAATATGATTCAAACAGGGTTATAATGTAGTTCAAACTATTTACACGGTATTTCATCGGCTCTGTACATGTACCTAGCATCTTGCATCTAATCTAATTCTAAATTATATATAGTTTTATTCTAGCTTTTAAAGAGCAGTAGAAAAAATAAATCCATTTATCTTGATTGTTTAAAAATCCTTTATCGTCACTGGCTTGCTCATTTGGGACACATTTTCATTCTTACTGCATTATCTGTGTGAAGCTGCTTTAAGACAATGTCCCTTGTTAAAAGCACAAATAAAAATGAACTGATTTTAATTGTGCCAATATTAATCAGCGATCAGTTGTTTGTATAATATTATTTTTCGACGTCTACAATAACTGCAAAAATATCTTAAATTCATTAATAAATATATAACTATTTTGAGAAAGATTGGTGCTAAATATATGTTTTGACAGCCCCATGTTTAAAATATTGTGCATACGTTTAAAACTATGAACCAATCAAAACTGCTCTCACAGTAAATGCTGCTATATTCTGTTCTGTTCTGTTCTGTCCATTTAAATGTTATGTCTGAGTCACATGATATCAGAGCAGTTCTAGGTTAGTGATGTTGGGGCAGGCGCTCTAAAACTGGATCAGCACATTACTTCAGGTTAAAGATGGCACCAGCACCATCTATGTGGCAACATGTCTTTTTTATTTATTGTTCCCACCAGTTGCTATTTTTATGGCCAGAAATGGACATGCTAATTTAAATCTGGTAGAGCTGTGTAGCAGGGGTGTGGCAAATGTATGATAAAAACCCACTTTAATACAAACATTGCACAAAGTTTACTTTTTTTTATTTCAAAACCACTTAATACAAAATTCTGTACAGTTTAAACATGCAAATTTGTCTACATTGCATTGCATTTGGTTGACTGGGGAAACCTGGGGTGTCCCAGGTAAAACCTCATGCAACATGCAACTTGCACACAAGGGGTGAGAAATTAGCTCCTAATCATGGAGTTATGAGGGAAACATGCTAAGCACTACACCATAATACCACACTGGTAGGTTCTACCTCAAATTACAAATAATCGATATACAAATTTAATTGTCAGTCGAAATAAAAAATTTGACAGCTACTGTGGATGTAAATGTAACATATTCAGTACACATTTTTGCGCAAAGCTCCAATTGTTGAAGTACACTTAAAAATCAAATGTAATTTTTTGTAACATTCAGTAATTATAAAATAGAACAAGACAGACTTATAATAAAATGGAATAAAATAAAATCTTTAAAAAACATTTTGCAATTTACTGTGTAATAAACTGGAAAGCTGTACAAACGAAAATAAATTAATAAATATGAATGTCTCTGTTATAGGTCACTCTAGTAAACATATGAGTGTATTTATTACTGCAATATTCTCCATCTATTCTGATTTGTCATCCATAGAACGTGGAAAAAAACCCTTAAAAAATACACATTTTATCCTGTTTAACCATAATGCACCTAATAAAAGCACAGTACTAAAGAACACATCAGCTGGCATTTTGACATCTCTATTTACCTTGGTGACATTTTACCTTCACTTATTTAAGTTTGATTAAATCTTAATTTTATATACATCTGTTCGAAATAAATTGAACCGGAAAAGAACAGTTTGAGCAAATTACACTTAAGGCTGGCTTAAGCAATTCGGGTGGTGCAGCTCTGCACCCGTGTGAAATGATGAGATGATGTGAAGCAGATAATTGTGTCCGCAGATGTGACTGCCCTCCCAGGAATTCCCGCTGCCTCTCAGATTACTTCACCGTGTCAGTACCCTTTTACACTGACACACACTGCACACACACATAGACTGCGCGGAAATCTTATGCTTGCTTCGGTTTTTTTTTTGATTTCGTTAAAAATAAAAAAGGACAATGCCTTCCCTAGCATTTATTTATTCTTATGGGCTCCCCAAAAGTTTCTAAAAGCAATAAATCCACTACCTTAACCAATTACACACCCCCACACAAAACTACTTATACAACTTCATTCTCTACACTCTCATCAGGAGTCTCTCTAGTCACAGCAGTACTCTATGTAATACAATGCTAAAAAAATATTAGTACTTAATCGTAAAAGAAACAATAACAGTATACACATTACTGAACATCCACATAGCGTTTATGATATTATTTCCATAAACAGTTGCTTTTTTTATGCCTTTAGGTCCACAACATATCACGGAAACCCCCATCAGTGATTCTTAAAGTGAGCACTGCAACCCCCGGGGTTCATTACATTTCCAGCGTTTAGCAGACGTCCTTATCCAGAGCGACTTACAGTTATCTCTTTTTTACAGCTGAAAAATTGGGGGTTAAGGGTCTTGCTCAGGGACCCAACAGTGGCAACTTGGTGGTGCTGGAAATCGAACCTCCATCTTCCAATTTGCAGTCTATCACCTTATCCATTGTGCTACAACCTACCTATTGTTATAGTTCCTAGTCTGTTTATACTGATCACGTGTAGTAATTGTATTGGATTTTAATAGTTTTAAAACTAACTATAACAATAATAACACAGAGGAATATGAATAATATCAGGTTGGAGCTCGATTGTTCTGCCTTAAAAAAATTAAATAATTTAATTTTGTTTTGGTGTTAAAAAATAAATCTTTATGTGAACATATTGCAGGCATTAAATTTTTTTATGTAAAAAAATGACTGTATATAGTTGAATAATCCTTATGAAACTAATTGTGGCAGTTCAGTGGTTAAGATGTTGGATTGCTAAAGATCAGGGTTCAATTTCCAGCACCATCAAGCTGCCACTACTCGGCCCCGGAGCAAGGCCCTCAACCCATAATTGCTCAGTTATATAAAAAAAGATAAATGTCAGTCTCTCTGGATAAGGACGTCTGCCAAATCCCATAAATGTAAATGGGGGGTTATTTTAGCGTTTTTAAAAACGCCTGGACCACAAAACTGATTCTGCCAAGTAAAATTTTTAAAAGGTTCCTAAAATGATGAATGTATTATTATAAAGACTGCGCTAGGCTGGATAATTATTCTCAGGTAGAAAGTCTATGTTGTCACCAATGGCAAGCCGGGTACTCTGTCTCACTCTCGTTCTTGCTACATTCCCACTATTTCAGAGTTGATTAAATTCAGTCATGACTTAGAAACGAGAACAAATGACATTTATAGGTTGGAAACTATAAATACAAGCTATTAGAAATCGTTTAAAATCCTTCAAATATCCAGTGAGGTAGCCAGATGCTTTTTATTAAAGAAAACTTAACTTCATATACCTCAGATTAAAAAAAACCCAAAAAAACGGGAAGGAGATCAAGTGGAAAACGTAGAGCTGCAGAATGTACATGTGTGAAGTCGTGTAGACCTGCGTATGTTTCTATTTTTGGTATCAATTGCACTCTTAGTCTCTCTCTCTTTTTTTTTTTTAACTAGCAGCCTTAGCTCTGCGGCGCTTTCTCGAGGTGCGTGCGTACAGGAATTTGCACAGGAGGAAATCAATAACTGTCATTTGGGGGAAATTTAGGAGACTTTTGGTTTGATTTATGACTGAGGTAGGTTTTTAAGTGAGCAGTGTCTTATATTTAGAACACTTTTTTACAGTAAATACTACCAGCTTTCTCAGAAATATTTTCCACTACAGCTTTATGGGCAAGATGAATTCTTAATGGTGTTGTCCTTTCTCTTCCCTAAAACTTTCAAAAGACCCCAAAGCAATTTGTTATAATTAATGAAATGATTAATCAACAAAATACTTCATTCTTTCGGGTAGACACTTCAAACAAACTGTTTTTTGAGCAATTTGTCTTCCATGTCCTGCGCTGCGTGAGGTCAGAAGTACATCCCTGTGTATCCCGTATGGGCTGTGAAGATGAGACGGTGAATTAAAGGAAACGGGCTGGGCAGACATCCTGCTGTCTGCCACATGGGCTCAGCCTCCACACCTGCCATATTCACACACTTATTTACGATTCGAGTGCATGCACGGGAGAGCTGAAGATGTGATTTGTGGTGGCTAAATATGCTGGAAAGCTTAGCGAAGGCTCAATGAATTATGAAAATGATGTTTGGTTATAAAATATATCATCAGATTGTCTGCGATTCAAAAAGCGTAGACGGTATAAGAAAAAAGCGGAGATGTAAAAGACATGCAAAGCAATACAAATTTAAAAATGCTGATCGTTCTTTAAGGATAGCTTAATTTTAAAGTCTTGCTGTGTTTATTCTGATTAGTAAACAAGAAACAAATGATAAATGACGTTTTAAGTACACTTTCTTACAAATAAGTAACGAGCTATTATTAAGGCAGCTGTTATAGAAATGGTATAGTAGAGTGCAAGGTGAAGTAGGGCAAATTTTATTTATATAATAATAATTATAATTTTTATTTATATAGGACAGGTTTAACACAACTGTAGTTAATAAAAAAATAAAACAAGTATCAAAACAACTAAATTGTAAATACATACAGAAGAACACTAATTCAACTATTTTAATGCATATACTCGAATAAAAGGTAAAAATAGGTCTTCAAGCTGGATTTAAAAGCATCCAGTCATGAAAATCCTTTTTGTTTAAAGGTAGACGGTTCCAAAATTTTGGGGCAACTACTAAGAACTTTTAATCACCTTTTGTTTTACAACAGAAAGGGGTGGGGTGGGGGGGTGGTAGATAAAAGTAACCAATCATAAGATCTTAATGACCTAGAATCTGAATAAAATCACAAATATAACTATAGTTATGCAATGTCTTGTATGCACAAAGCAGGATGTTAAAATCCGCTTTAATTTTTTTAGGGAGTCAGCGCAATAAAGCAAGGACAGGGGTGATATGATCCCTTTTCTTATTTCCTTTTAAGAATCTGGCTGCTGCGTTTTGAACCATCTGTAACCGAGACAGTTTAGCCTAATGTAAGACGATGTACAAAGAGTTACAATAATCAAATCAAAAGAAAACGAGTGCATGATTTACAATTTTACTGTCTTTACTAGAAAGAAAATGCTTCACCTTTGCCACTGAGACGGAGAGTGAAAAATAACTTGGTATTAAGAATTTTTCCATTGTCAAGTCTTTCCATTGTCAAGTGATTTTCAGTAAGCACTTGATTGTGACTAGGGTAATAAGAAAGCTTAAAGTTATACCTGATAGCATGAGACTCCAGTTAGAACAAAAGCTTGAAAAGGTATAAAAATAATTTTGTTGCTTTAATTAATAGCAATTACTTACTATAGAAAACAACTACAAATTTACATTGACAAATAGAAAACAAATGTAGGAATTATGAGGACTATCGCTGTTTATTCTATAGTGAATCTTGAATCTGGAAAGATTTTAAAGTAGGAATGATCATGTGATATGATCTATATAGTGACCAGATTTCAAAAGAAAGCTTTTAAAGCGGTGTGTAAGACTGAGCTCTTCATCAATTTTGTTAAACATTAACTCAGAAAAAAACTTTCGGAGGAGCTGTGTTCCAGAGACTTTCAGAAACAAAAAGTCTATGTCAAGCTGTTCTAGTGGCTCATAGGAGCCAGATTTGTCCTTCAATATGTCATCCATCTGTATATCAGCTGCAAATGCAAGTGATAACATGGACATTAATTCTTCTTGTTTTTCCATAATAATCTACAACCTTTCACAAAAGGTTTTTATTAAGTTTACGATTACCAATCACGCAGACATGTGCAGAAACCTGTGTTTTGGCGGTGAAGGATTATTTTATCTAAAATCCCATTCCTAGGCTTACGAAGCACATTTAGACACAGCCAGCGAGTCTGATTTGTTTTAGGTAGCCTGGCTTGGTCAGTGGCAGGTGCACTACTTAGTGGACCCTACACACCATCATTCATATACACTAGCCATCATAACCGCCTCAGTTATCTCATCCAAGTCTAATCTGCGGTGATAAATTGAGGAAACTTCAAAGTATGCCAAAGAATTCATCTTATTTAAGAAAGGCTTTTTTAAGCCCTACATACCTTTTATTAGAGGAAAATGGAAAATAATAAGATACAAATATGACAACAAAAGGTTACTATGGTTACCAAACTGAAATGTAAAAAGATAAAAAAAAAAGATAAAACAAAAGAGACACAGCTGTTATTTAAGAACAAATTAGAGCAGCCTGTGTTAAACGGCTGGGCCTTTGGACACATTTAGACTAGAAGGCATTTTATCAGGCTATAATAGGGTGATACATTCAAGCAAGTAAAATACTTCCTATGAAGTGGAAATAACAATACAGGAACCCTGGTAAGAAGTATTTATATTTGGTCCTAAATGTACAGATGTTCAGATTACCAGAATTTGTACTGGGCAGGTACAAAATTGAATGAAATTGTAAAAAAATTGCCATTCATCTGCTCATCATTATTAAAGAAATCTATAAACAGACAGAAACTAAGACTGAACAGACAGAGAGTGTGTTACATCTAACATTGTGGAATTTCTTTCTGAACACCATTTAAATATAAGATATATACGTACAAATAAATATCATGTCCATAGTGTACAAAGCGCATAGTAGTTAAAAGTCCTTCCTCTTTTGAAAATAGCGAGTTTATCATTTCAGTCACGAGCATGAAAACAAAGATGTAAAGATGACTGAAGTGAAAGAAATGTCTGAGCGAGTAATTCATTTTGCGTACAAAAAAAAAATGTATCATTACAAATTATATAAATAATCACAGCTGCAATAAAGGTAAAGATATGATAAACACTAAGTGTGCCAAAATCAACCACTCGTTGAATTGATATTAAAAAGAAATCCAGTAATTCTTTGAGAGATTAATGGAAAATCGTAATAAACATGAACCTGTTCAGTTTCTGTGTAAAATGTGTGTCTGCCAAGGGAACTGTTTCAACTGACTTTAAATCTAAAACAGCAAAACTACTGACTGCAACAAACACGAACCCTGATACAATGAGGCATTTATAAAGAATCAGAAAGCGAACAATCTGAAATTATTAAATACTTAAAATTAACTTAATTCTGTGCAGTGACTCCTGGGCACTCAAACAGATCCTGATTCATAAATGATCCAAGCATGAAACTATAGGATTGCGTTAAACAGTTCACGTTTGTCTGGTCCTCTAAAATAACAATCATTTGTCACAGTAATTTAAGTCAGACATAAACAGACAAAACCTTAAATTAAAGCTGACGATTTCCATTTTAACCTTATAGTTATCTTCACTTCGACTCCAACATGCTGAAATACAAGGTCATAATACTTAAGAGTAAACTGTGCTAAATACACATCAATTGTCCTTGTGTTTTTTGTTTTTTTTATATTTCACTGCTCTGGCCACCAGCTTAACATTTTTTTCTGTTGTAAAGCCAACTAAAGAGGATTTTAAGCATTGAGGATGTTGGGATTAAAATGAGGCAACCCTTTCAGCTGGTACACTGTTACATAAACAGCGATGATAATAGACAGTTGGTGGTATTAAACGATATTAATGATGTCCTTTTGTTAATGTTGTGTCCTTTATTGTAATTTGATTCTTTTCAGCTGCCTGGAACACAAATTAACAGGCTTAGCTTCTGATATTTGTTTACTTGGGCTTGGACTGATTAAGACAGATAATGATGTGTGTGTGTGTGTGTGTGTATGTAACAGGAAGATAGCATTTGTGTGCATTACATTTGGACTTCAGCTGCTCTGCCATACATGCCTTTCATATAAACCCAGAATCCCGGGGGTCTCTACAACAGCTTTTCAATGAGTAACATCAACCATTTGCATCTATCTGCATCTGTCCACACCATCAAGCTTACACCCGAAAATAAATGCTGAAGGTATTATAATCATGGTAATTCCGGCCTTAAGTCTCTTTTTTTTATAGCATTAAAAGTCAACCGTTATGGAATTTTGACAAGACTCTGGCTTCACTAATCTTCATGCTAATGTTTATTTTCAAACTAATAAATAGAACATTAAATATTTAGTTGTAAGCCTCATGAAGATGGAGTGTGGCATGTACATACAATACTCCACACTACAAAACAGTGTTGACATTGATGTGGAACCTCTGATTTCCCATTATTTACCTGACGATCCCAGAAAGTAGCGCTCTAGGACTGAACCAAAGCCAGAGGGGTTGTCTTTTAGGTCACTGACAGTGAAGGGCTGCATTGAAATATCCCCATCGTTTATTGGCCACCGCACTGCTTGGACACTGGCCCCACCGTACCATGACACATTATCCATGGAGAAGCAGTCCTGGGAAAAAAAGATACAATGGCAGAGTGAGAAAAAACAAGACTAGGCATTTGTAATAATTAGAAATATAAATTATTATTTTCTAATCCATAACCAAACCCATTTTAATCACCAGGCTTTGTGTTGTTCAAGCCTGGGCACATGGCAGGGCATTATCTGGGTAGGGAATGTACAAGCGGAGAGGATTAAGCTCTGGAAACTTTGGAACTGCTTTAGGATTTAGTTATTGCATGACAAAAATAATCCTAATGTGAATTCCTTTTGTCGTCTAAACAATGAATTAATTAAAATGTATAATAATCATTGCCAACATATCTGTAAGATATGACTTAGATATTAAGGTATTTGAGCATAATGATAATTTTTTCTCTTTTTATGCCCCTTGTTTATTAAATATAATAGAAAAAATAAGACATTTAGACAATATAAAACTAATTTTAAATAGATAATCAATCCAGGTATATAGAGGTTCCTGGTTGTAGGATAGTGATCGTGTGGTAAGGATTATGTGTTATGTTTCTACCTTGAGCTCCACATGGCAGTGTACTGGGGTCCAAGTCACAGTGTAACACTCTGTCCCTGCCTCGTCGCCGGCGTCCAAAGAAATCCTTACGTCGGCCACCGAATCCCACGTGTAACAAAACTCGGTCTTGTTAAGCCAACAAAGGTTGCGCACGAACGGCACATCAGCCTCAGCGCCAGCCGCGTGTCGCAGGTCGATCTGCACAAACGTCTTGTCCTCAGTGAGCGTCTGCAGCACAAGCGATTGCGCTCTGCGCTCCCACACCAGCCCGCTGAAGCTGCCCTTTAGGATCCAGTTCTTGTTAGGCTGGTCTACCACTTGCCAATAAATGATGCCAATTGTCATCACAAAAAACACGGCCACCCCGAGACACGCAACTGCCCCCTTCCAAGTCTCGTTCATCTCCTTGTGCCCAGTATCCCACGTTACCTCCGGGATAGGACTTGGGTTCCTGGTTCGCGCGTGTGGCATTTCGGTCGCTCTCGGGTGGATGAACAAATCCAATCAGTCTTGAAGCCGTGAAGAAATCATCACATGCCGCATCGTGTCATCTGAAGGATCACAGAAAAAAAAGTGCCCTTCCAATGCGCCTTAGTAACTGCTCCTAGTTGCGTATTAGTAAAAGCATAGAAAATCAGTTATGGAAAAAGAGACGGTGACTTACAGAACTGCTCTTAGCGGTAGTCTCAGTGACAGGACTGATCAGAGAAGAGTAAGACGTCTGGACTTTTGGAAGCAGAGTCTGAGAGCGACTCCTTAGCCGCGTTATTTGCTTGCTCTGCACTTTTCTCTCCGGAGTCTGACGTAACTGCCAAGCGCAAATTCAGCTTCAGAAAAGGTGGAGAAGACAGAGGGGGAAAGAGGGTGCCGAGAGAGGTGGAAGCCTTATATTCCCAGTTGAACAGAAATGCGTGTCCCATGCATGAAGCCCGCATTGCGCTCTCTCCAAAACGCATTTGGTTAAGGCGCGCGTGTCTTTTTCCCTGTACATCTTTTTTTTAAATAAATATGTTTATTAATTTAAACTATTTCTAACATTAGAAAGCGTGCTATTCTGGACTCTAAGTGACTAAAGGCATGTTGTGAGTTTACTGATGGGTTCTCCAGATGCGTTTTCTGCGCGACGACTGTTTTAAACTTGGCACATTGAATGTGGACTTTGTAACGCTGCAGAACGGAATTTCAGCACTAATCAACTACTTTAACGTGTATTGTTAAAACCGGTGGATAAACCAATGACTGCATATCCAAAATGCTCTAATAAAGATGCAGAATTAACCATGGCTAAAAAGTCTGGGTTCATGCAAAAGTTTCCAAACAGCCCTGTTTTATTTTGTTTATGGAAATACACTGATGAAGCTGTGAGACTCTTTTAAACTACACACCAAACCATACATTTTAATTAAACACACCCAATGGAGGACTGCTCTTTTCTAGCTATTTATAACCTCTTTCTAATACAGGGGTATTATAACCTCTCTCCCTCACACACACACACACAAACACACACACACACTTTATTAGAAATACATATATTCCAGCATTCCAGCTAAACACGTGACAATGCAGAAAATGGTGCAGTTCTGAGCTTTATTTAATAGTCACAAAAATTTCAGAGTGCAGACAACAACAGCATTGTTATTAGTTCTAGACCAGAGATGGTTGATCTACTAAACATTTGTTAATGAGAGAAGAAAAATATTATAGTAACACAGAGATTGGAACTTGTGGAATCTGTGGATATCATCTTCATGGCTGGCTTCTGAATAATATAATGTCAGGGATGTATAAGAATAAAATATACATTGGACGAACTCTGAAAGCAGGGCGATGTGTTGTAGATTTCCTAAACACTTTCTATAATATCACCTTACGTTTCATCTTTTAGTGTGTGTGTGTGTGTGTGTGTGTGTTTGCATGCATGCACAGAGTTCAGCATGTTTGGCTAAAGTCAAGTTCAACTTGCAAATGCAGAGATGGTTTAGTGTCAAAGTTGAGCTGGGGCCACATCCAGTAAACGGTGTCGATTTACAGGTGTCAACTATATAACTCCGCTAGGCTGTGGACTACTATAAATAAAAATGGGCTTATTGCTGCCTTTACCTATTATTCATAACCTGTGAAAGTGTTACATGCCTCAAAATGCTTCAGTAATACATAATCTTATATAAAGATAAAATTTAAATGCCTGTATACTTCAAAATATGGAATTATAATGATACTTTTATATTTATTAAGTTTAAACACAATACAAACTGTTTAATTTGTACATGAAGAATGCCATTCAACTGCTTCGTGGCCACTTGTAATATCATTGTACCTTGAATGCATAATCCACATGGAATTTTGTAGACCACCGGCCATGACATAGAGAACTGCAGATGTTTTTTCATGTAAACTGATATCCCAATCAGTGCGTTGTGGGAAAATGTAAATGGCGCAGACTTACCTTGAGGGATTGTAAAATGGTGTTTGACAAAAGTAATAAAACCGTAGCCCTTTACAAGCAAAAATATTCGTTTCAGCTAAAAAGGTTTTCCATCTTCCCATCTGGATCTTCAATTTACAATTTCCAATTCCTTTTGGACATTTAATATGAGCCTAGTCGGAGAAGTTTCCACAGCTTTTTTTTTCTTTGCTCTTGCAACCGGAGTCTAAGCCACAGGTCAAACCAAAGTGAGAGCATTTTTCTCTCAGACATTTTCTTTTTAGAATCTATTTTTATCCCTCTAAATTATGATGTGCTTTACAGACAATAGCATTATTTAAATGTCAGGATAATTATGCAATCCAAAACTCATAATTTATAAGTTATGACTAAGACACTGTGTACACTGCAAGTCTAAAGAAAGTGCACAGAATGATATTCAGTGCGACTAAAGGAACCGTATTACAAAACTAAGATTTGTTAGTCTATTTTTGGATAAGCAAACACTCAGAGATAATGTGATATTAAGAGCTTTATCAGTTCAGATTATGTGTTTGTATGAAAAATTAAAAACAATACAGGTACAATAAGACTTAGAAATTGATTCTGCTTTATTGTAACACTTAAAGTTAAAAAAAAGGCTTTAAAAGTGCAACTATAAGTTTGGCATTGGGGGGCAGCTTCGGTCACAAACAAACTGCTTGGTCAAATCTATAAATGGAAGATTTGGAGAACAGTGTGAGACCAGACCTTTGGATGAAAGTTGAGTGGGGTCGAGTTGCATGCGGACATCTTCTTTGCACACCCTTTTACAAAACATTGGCAACTTGTCAGAGGACTCATACACTATGAGTCCACTGCAGGGACCTGATCCAAAAACTGCTTGGCATGTGAAACCACTGGTGCTCTTTGACTGTCAAGCATTTATTCTAGCCATTGTTTAGGAAACAAGAACAGAGTGTGAAAACCTACTCACAGTAAAATGCATTGTTTTTCTGGGTTAATTCAAAAAGACTGTCATACTTCAGAGCAGTCTGCTTACAGTGGCAGATTTTATTCGAGGGCATCTGCATGGTTAAAAGAATTTAGTATGGAGGACTTTTAGTTAAGTATTAAATGCCATCAGTAATACTGGCTTAATATATAAAAGTAAATTAAAGTAAATTTTAAAAGCCATTCTTAGTTTTACAAATTACGTTACATTTTAAAATATATATATTTATATATCTATCTATCTATCTATCTATCTATCTATCTATCTCTATATATAAATATATAAGTATATATAAGTGCATCTTTAAGAGCAGGTCTTCTCTTTATAGTTCGTAAAAAAAACTGAATCTGTATTCATATCGGTGTTGGTTTCCAGGCTGGAGTCGACTACAAAAGTCATAGGATCTAAAAGATGATGTCATACTTACAGTATTTTTTTTAAACAGGTAGGATTATGGTGTGATTGGATTTTGGTGTGTTTTGATAGTAACTCATATTTTATGTAGTTTGTTAAATTAAAACAAATCCACTACAGCAGCAGCGTGTAATCAGATACTATTTTATGTTTGGTATTTTAGTACTGTTACTAACTGTATTATAACGTTTTCTCACCGGTGAATGCCACATGATGTATTGTAGTAGTGTTGTCTCTGCTCGTCTAGTCTGTGAACTCTTAGGAGGTGTGGGTTTGGACCGCAAGGCTACCGTGCCAGTTAGCATGTTCTTCTGCACCTTTAAGTGCCAGCCTGGTTGATCTGTAAATGTAGATAGATTCAGTAATCACCCAGATCATGTAACGACTAAAATAACACAACTGTTTAATTAATGTTATACTGTAATTGCCAAAGTCGGTGATGTTATACTGTCATTTTCACAGTCGGTGTTGGCGTACAGGGCTGTGTCACTTTCTCAAGATGTGATTACAGTCTAATCAAGACCTTTAATATAAAATGAAATCAGACATCTCTTTTCACTGTATCTACTTCAGTAGAGGGTCCAGTTTCACAGTGTTTAATTCTGGTTCTCATCAGCTCTATATTCTAACATGACCTTACATGACCTGGCTAGAAGTAAATAAGATAAAAAATTTTTGGCATACACAGGGATCATTTATAGATGGAGGTATTTTTTCTTCTGCAGTTAATGCACATGACTGATCATGATCTGGGAAAGCAGTTCTGCCTACTGAGGCCTAGATTGGATTGAAGCCCTGACAAGTGTTCCTTTCATGAGACAGTTAGTCATTTTTACACCCACTGCAACATCAGATTAAATGTTGGGTCAGATATGTGGATGAGCTCCCAGTATGTGGCATGTGGAAACGGAAGGATCAAGGTTTCCCTCTACTGTTAAAAAGGGTTTTATAAGAAGCCTTACTGAAAGAGGGTTACTTTAAATAGTTAAAGTGGAACTAAGCTCCACGTGGTGTTATGTAATATAATTCTATGGGAAAGTAGCAATCGTATGATGTTCCTTTCCCAGGCCATTAAAATAAAATAATTTCATATGTTATTGATTTATTTGCCATCATAACTTTGACTGGGACAAAATATTGACTTTATTCTACTCAAATGAGAGTACATTCAGCAGACGTCCTTATTCAGAGTGACTCGCATTTATCTCTTTAATTGTATACAACTGAGCAATTGGGGGTTAAGAGTCTTGCTCAGGGGCCCAACAGTTGCAACTTGGTGGAGCTGGGAAAGAACCCCAATATTCATAGGAGCAATCCAACTGTGCCTCCACATCCATAATGTTGACATTTTGACTGCATTCTATATTAGAAAAATAAACAGTTGGATTATACATGGCTGTGTGATTTTAACCTATTTTAGTGATATGACCATGAGTGGATATCTCGAGTCTAACGAGGATATCTAGGCTTGTACAGGAATGAACGGTAACACTGGTGCTACAGAAGTTGAATGTTTTGTTAAAACAAGCCAAACAGTTGTAGCACAAGAATTAAATGTCTGTTATCGTGTCTGGAATCAAACACAAGTAATCACATCGCGCAAAGTTTTTTTTATTATTTGCGTGGACCGGAGCAGAGTTATGTGCAAGGTTATGTTCACTGCAAGATGAGTAAATTATTATGAAAGTAATGCATCTACAGTTTAAGCAGTTCCAGGCACTGTATCCAAAATCCAAGCATTTTTCTAACCTTGAAAACACTACATTAAAATTCAGGCATTTTTAGGATTTCCAGCACTCGTATGAACCCTGTATTTAGTAAAGTTGCTTTTGTCCTTTTTTCATCACTGGCTTGTTTGGGGTTTTCATGGATGACTTAAAAATACCGCTTAATTTTTCCATCAACTCGTTTTTCGCCCACAATGAAAGCGGCTGTGTTATGAACATGCAAAACTGCAGCGCTTGACTGCAACAGTGGTAAATTTATTTAACGCACAGACCAGTTTTTTCCGTAGCAAATGTGTCGCATTATACATTCCTGTTGTAGGTTTCACACCTTGTTGTTGTGCTTTAAACATGTCTTTTAGAATTATGCAACAACTAAGTCAGATGGAAGGGGGCATTTCAGACAGGTATGTAGAGTGAGAAAAAAATAAATCCCCTGCTAATTGCATTGATTTGCATTTTAATGAGTAAAATAGGTATTCGACCCTTTTGCAAAACAAAACTTATTACTTGGTTGGCAATCACAAAGAACAGACATTTCTCATAGTTGGCCACCAGGTTTGCACACATCTCAGGAAGGATTTCAATCTTTTACTGTGTAGCATGGTTACCAGTTGTTTTCTTGGTGACTATGGTCCCAGCTGCCTTCAAGATCCTCCTGTGCAGATTCCTCAACCTTCTGATAATCATTGAAACTCCACAAGGTGAGATCTTGCATGGACAGTCCAGACCGATTTTGAGACGGACTTCTTTTCTAACTGTTTGTTTCTTCTAACCTTTTGTCATCCTCAAGCTTTGGCTGCGATGGTCTTGTAGCTCATGGACAGCTCTTTGCTCTTGTCCATGATGGAGATTTGGTGTCTGGAGAGTTGATTGACTGTCTGTGAACTGGTGTCTTATATACAGGTAACAAGCTTAGATTAGGAGTACTTAGTTTAAAAGAGGGCCCTTTAAGAGTGAGTTCTTTCAAGAACTCTTAGTAGGATCTTTAAAAGAGCCCTTGAGAGGAATCTTTCAAGTCTTAGCTCATTATTGATACAAAAAGCCCCACCCCTGAGAGAGCCGGAAATCTTTCTGATTGACAGGGGGCAATCGCAAATCAATCGACTTTTTTAAAACGAGATTTCTGGATGTTTTTTGTTGTTATTCTGACAACTTTTTTAAACGAGATTTAGAATAACCTACTTTTAATTATAGATTGTTTGTTGTAATCATGTCTTTGTCAATTAGACAAACGAGTAACTTTCATGAATTAAAATAATTGCATTTGTATTATTTGCATTTGTATTTATTTATATTATTTCAGGGGATCAATAATTTGATCATAATTTTTTCCCCTCATTGTATTGTTTTTTTGTATTGTTTTTTTTAGTATTTTTTCCTTCCTTAGCCCAAATATCTGAAGAATCTGATTGTTATCAGGTGCTGAAAGTGATCAGTACTTTCTCGATATTCCTATTGATTATTTATAAATGTTGCCATTAATCTCTGAGCTGTTTAATAACTTTTTGTGATGCTTTTTGTCAATTTTGTAAGTATATTCTGTTCCAGGTTAAGTCACTGTAAGGCCTTGTTTTTTCTTTTCTTTTCTTAGTGACATTGTTCCATTGTACCTCATGTTTTGGAAATTTTTATATACAACTTGTACTTGTGTATGAGATTATAGAAAGTCACATGACCAAGTATAAATGATGCACATACTAAAGCATCCAGATTATAAGTTACTTTTTACTTATTTTAATTATAACTATTTTTAATTTCAGTAACTAGCGGTCTTTCGGAGACGATTGAAGACCCAACTCCTTCCCAAATATCTGGCTCTAGACATTTAATATTCTTTAAAATCTTTATTGCTCTTTATCTGTGCTGCTTTTTTAAATTGTTTTTAGGGGGTTTGTTACACTTTGTTTTGTGATCCAGCGTACCAGTATCAAACTTTTCAATAATGACACCTAAAGCACTTTTGTTACGTCTGCTATATGATGTACTGTAAATATATAAATGTAAATCTGCTTTTTTTTGGTGACTTTGGTGGGTTGCTAGATAACATTAAATGTGATCATTCATTTTTAAAACACAGAAAAAACGCCAAAAAAACAGCAATTGTGGGCTCTGATTCAGAATTTGACCAGCTCACGCATGTCAAAATAAGTACAAATCATGTTAACTCAAGTTCTGTGGTTACAAAAAACAAAAGGCAAAGTTAAGCCCAGTGATTTGGTTTATTATTGCAAAAATCATTTTTAATTCTCATAAAGAGAAGCAGATCTGTAATGAAGTCAGTAGTAAGAAGTGTGCAGGTGAAGAGCTTGAAAAGCTGATACGTTTTCTTGGTCCTAGTGTACAAGAGTACAAATTGATAAGTTAACTGACTTAAATTCATGAATTCAGCAATTTATCATGTTTAAATGTTGTTAACTCCTTAGTGAGTGACGAATAGGCCTCCTGGAATTAGCCTGTCACTGGCGTCGAGAGGCACATAGATCTTACCTTGTGGGATTATGTGAGAATTATTTTTGATAGGTTTTTTGCCCTATTTAATGACTTCCACAAAGCATGATTTAGTAAATCTTTATTTCAGTGCCAGTGTTCACCTTCTGTTATTTGTTAAGCAGGTTATTGTGTTATATTTAGCTGGGAGCAGCTACAGTATAGAAGGATCTTTCTCTAAAAGGCAGTAATACCTACCCTTGTGCTTTGTTTACACTTTTAACATTAATAAGATAGAGATGGCAGAATGCTTCAATATGCAAGCAGTACTCTAGGACTAGAGAAATATAATTCCCACTTATCTGCTTCTTTCGGGCTCTGTACAACTGAAATATTAAACATGTTTTCTTTACAGAAAAGTAATCAAGCTGAAATATCCATAAAAACGGTGAGAAATTTCACTTCGATGACTGCAGGACTGCTGACCAGACCATGTGATTTAACCACCTATTATTAGTGGCTAAAGTTTTACAGGTTTTCCCTGTGCTTGTGTATGTTTAGTTTGGGTACCACAGTTTCTGTGTACTACAGATTCCGGGTACTACAGTTTCCTCCCACAGTCCAAAAACATGTATGCTCGGTTGATTGGTGCTTCTAAATTGCCCATAGGAGTGAGTGTGAGTGTGTGTGGTTATTTGTCTGTATGTGGCCCTGTGATGGACTTGAGAACTGTCCAGGTTGTACCTGCCTTTCAACCAATGACAGCTGGGACAGACTGCAGCAGATCCTCCTGACCGTGATTAGGAGAAAGGGGGTATAGACAATGGATGGATGGATGTATGGAGGGAAGGATGGATGGATGGATGGATGATTCTCCCCTCATCTTTTGCAGAAGGACAAAAGTGGCAGATTCTGGTTAGATGAAGTGTTCAAAATAAAGGCCATAATCTTGTAAGAAATTATGGCAACAACGCTGTCCATTATTGCTAATGTCATACAACTACAATGCCTAGTTTGAATTATTTGCATTGAGTTGTGTTTAAGGTGTTTAAAGCTGTTTGACCTTTTTAATATGGCGGACTCAATGGCGAATTATAGCGGACTTGTATTTTGAAATCTGTCGTCAGTTCCGGTAGACAAAGCGGACGCGTCTGAGGACCTTGAGCACGTTGGTGTCAGAATCTGATTTCAGAGAGACATTGAGAATTCAGAATGGCGAGACGGTTAATGTAAGTGCCGCTGTTTAGTGGAAAAACGTATTTATAAATATCTATATATATATATATATATATTTTGAATAGTAGGAAGTGGTGTGTTGTTGTATGCTGTTAGGCTTTAGCATGTTAGCGTAGCGACCTGAGCAGGTGAGATGCATCTGGGTGAAAATGTTTGCTGCAGCTCTTAATTAAACAGTTCCTAAATACAGGTTTGAAAAATCTGAAAAGCTGTATGTTTATATAGGTTCACATGATCACTGTATGTTTATATCAAAACACATAATCACTGTATGTTTACATTGAACACTATTTTAATGCAAAACAACGTGATCACTGTATGTTTATATAGGTTCACATGATCATTCTAGGTTTATATCAAAAGACATGATCACCGTATGCTTATGTCGAACCACATGATCACCGTATGTTTATATCAAAACACATGATCACCCTATGCTTATGTCGAACCACATGATCACCGTATGTTTACATCAAAAACCAACAGATGCTTAAAATGTTACAAAAATCAAACATGATCACCCTATGCTTATGTCGAACCACATGATCACCGTATGTTTACATCAAACCACTGTATGTTTGTCGAACCATATTATCACCGTATGTTTACGTTGAACCACATGATCACCGTATGTTTACGTTGAACCACATGATCTCGTATGTTTACGTCAAACCACATGATCACCGCATGTTTACATCGGACCACATGATCACCGTATGTTTACATCGGACCACATGATCACCGTATGTTTACATCGGACCACATGATCACCGTATGTTTACATCGATCCACATGATCACCGTATGTTTACATTGATCCACATGATCACCGTATGTTTACATCGAACCACATGATCACTGTATGTTTACGTCGAACCACATGATCACTGTATGTTTACGTACGTCGAACCACATGATCTCGTATGTTTACGTCGAACCACATGATCTCGTATGTTTACGTCGAACCACATGATCACCGTATGTTTATATCCAACCACATTTTTAATGTATGTTTATATTGAACTACGTGATCACTATGTTTATATCGAACCACATGATCACTGAATGTTTATATCGAACCACATGATCACTGAATGTTTATATCAGACACATAATCACTGAATGTTTATATCGAACCACTGACTGTATGTTTACATCGAACCACATGATCACTGTATGTTTACGTCGAACCACATGATCACTGTATGTTTATATCGAACCACATGATCACTGTATGTTTATACCGAACCGCATAATTACTGTATGTTTATATCAGACCACCACATGTTTTCGAACCATAATCACTGAATGTTTATATCGAACCACATGATCACTGAATGTTTATATCAAACCACATGATCACTGAATGTTTATATCAAACCACATGATCACTGAATGTTATATCGAACCACATGATCACTGTATGTTTATATTGAACTACGTGATCGCCATATGTTTATATCGAACCACATAATTACTGTATGATTATGTCGAACCACATGATCACTGTATGATTATATCGAACCACATAATTACTGTATGATTATATCGAACCACATGATCACTGTATGTTTATAGGGAACCACATGATCACTGTATGTTTCAGGCAACCACATGATTACTGTATGTTAATATCGAAACACCTTCAATTATTTAGTTTTCTTCTCTGTGCAACTTATATGCTGTAATGTTTGACCCTTCCCAACTCGAGAAGGAATCCATTTAGATTCTTCTAATAGTTCATGTTGTCTTGGCTCGGGAGATTTTTTTTTTTTAGACAATTTATACATTTCAAACTAATAAGATCTTAATTTCCTAATCTTATAAAAGTTAAAAGTAAACATCATTTCGAACAACTGTGCAATTTTATTCCATTGCTTCAGCTGGTTTTTTTTTCAATTTTTTTTTTTGCTTTAGACTGCTTTGAATCGAGTCACCTTTATTTATTTAGCACTTTTTAACAATAGAGATTGCGTTAAAGCATTTTTACAGAATCAAATAAGACAATAGTAAACATTCACCAAAACACTCAGTTCAGTCTAGCTAATATCTCTGAATTAAAGGTCAGACTGTAGGTAGGGGAAATAGCAAACAGTGTTGTTTTAGTGACACATTGAGCATGATGCTTTAAGAGCCGATCCGGTCCAAGTTAAAAGTACTGGACCGAATTAAAAAAGTAAATTGCTGCTGCTGCAATTAGTCAAACGAAGTGATAGAATTCAGTTAAATGTTATTCGTAGCATGAATTGGACACGAAGCAGCTTTGCAGTTATTTGGAAAATAATTTATACATTTGAAGAGGTGATGGTAAAAAAAAAAAACAATATGAGAACGATATGAGATATGACAATGATATAAGAAGAATGCATAGAAGAAAACATACAATTAGGAAATCCATCCTCATCAGGGTGACGCCCGAAAAGGGTGATTGTTAATATTTACTGTGCTATAGATGTGTGATAGATGGTTCCATATGATGCAAGAATATTCAAGGTTTGGTTTTTATCCTAAATATATTAATGTAGAGATTGTTGGCATATTTATTATTTGTAGCTATTTGAACACACCTCTCTGAAAACTTCATGTGCAATATAAATAATGAATTAAAATGCCTTTCTTTTCTTTTGTCTGCTGCAGTTATCCTATTTACCAGTTGGGTAACCCTCAGCTGAGGATATTCCGGCCCACCTTCAGCATGACGCTGGTCAAACCGGGGAAACCTCAACCTCCAGACACGGTGCAGTTCCGTGTATCCATGGAGTAAGTGTTATTCAAACAAAGGCCGCATTTACACTGCAGGTCTTAATGCCTAATTCTGATTTTTTGTTGACGCGCTTACATCATCTTCCGATATCTGCATTTATACTATACACATCAGAACAACTCGGATAGACGCACTGACCAGAAATGGAAGTAAAAATGGTGCTCGTTAATGAATGGACACATGAGACGAAGACTAAATGATTATCCAGTATTTTGCTCTTTGCCCTATCTTTAAAGGCAGGCAAATCAATACTCTCTTGTTGCAGCCTGGGCGAAAGTAGCGTTATATATTGCTTTTGGTGTCCACCTGAGTTGACATTATGCATCGCCCTCACTTATTCAATGTTGTACGACTCGCACCAAAAGGTGAAAATCCGATTTGCCTGTATACATAGCAGACGCTAATGCAAATCCGAAACTGCAGGTCTGAAACTGATCTAAAAATATCCATGTGTCCATGTGCTTTTTGTCCTGCTTACATGATTGTAAGTCATATCCGAAAAAATGAATTGGGTCCCTTGTTACATGCTGTGTAAATGTGTCCAAATGGAGTTATTATTATTGTTATTATTATTATTATTATTATTGGTAGCTTCTGTATAGATAGCGTCATTTAAATTTTAATAACCATGTACACATCTATAAGTGCTTTTGATGGCTCTCCTTGGTGGAACCTCCTTCAGTATAAATGGACCAGTGGCGGTATGTAATATACAGCATGACAAAGCAAACCTGAGACGCTGATATTCAGTTGGAGACAAAGTGTCTATAGCAACATAGAGGTTATGTTCAGTAGTTAGACATGCTGAGTGTTTAGATGTGGCTAAAATTACTATGAGTGTGTCTCGATTTTGACCACTAGGTTGCAGAAGAGCCTCAGTAAAGAAAGCTGGCTCTTCCTAAGGTAGCCACTGAAAAGGTATTTTTGTGTAGTTTTTTTATACTTTGCTCTCTTTTTTATTAAAAAAAACCAAAACAAATATTTGATATAGTAAAAAATTTCTATAAGAATAAACCTAAATGGTTGAACAAAACCTCAGTCCTCAGTATAGATGGATAAAAAAAAAGAAAAAAGTTTATTTTTCACATCATACTTGTTACAATATGCGGTGAAATGTCTAAACTATGTTAAATAATAAATATAAAAAGTGAGTTAAAAACAGTACAGTGAGTCTTCATGAACGTAAATAAACAAAACCAAACCAAGCGCCGGTATGGAAGTGCAAGTGGCTGTATTGAATTGTAGCAAGTAGGGCTGAACGATTAATCGAAATTGAATCACACTCGTGATTTGTAATGCTGCAATTAGCTAATAGCAAAAGCCAATTAAGTGCGCAAAGCTTAGTGCGGCCAATCAGCATGTTGCCCATGTGCGTATAACAGCCACCATTAAAAACCAAAAGCGCAGTGGAGTAAAAATATGGCTTTCCTCCGAGTCAGAGGGATCATTTTGGCCAATTAATACGCAAGCAAACAGCACGTCTGTAATATGGGATTATATATGGGATTATCTCACAAGATCTATCTATCTATCTATCTATCTATCTATCTATCGATATATATATATATGGTCTAGCCGGACAACAGAACCGGATGTTAGTTTTACTTTGAACTTTATTAGTGCGCAGTAAAACTAAGAACTTTCAGCTAAAGGCTCATGCAGAAGTACTGATAGATAGTCAACCTACCTTATTTCAAAAAGAGATCATTTACAGAAGAAAAAGTTGTTTTTTGTTTTTATTGGCAGTGGTTTGCACTAGAAGAAAATATATATTTAAAAAAAAAAAAACCCTAATAATAATTTGATCTTTTCTGTTTTTTAACAAAAGTATTTAGCCTGCATAATAGCAACAAGAAGTTAAATATCTATTAGGTAGAAAGGTACAGTGCATCTGCTGTACTACAAGGAATTAAGGGTTCTTTAGTATGTGCTGCACACTATTAAGAATTTTGCAGGTTATATTCAGATGTATTAAACCTTTTAAGACTCGAGCAAACTAGACAAGCACAAAGGAAAGGAGTTAAAGATAAACATGTTTTACAGATGTGTTGTTTTGTTTTTTATTTTGGTATCTGCGTGTCCTAGGCTAGCCTTTTATTTAATCCAGAACCCTCTGCAAGACGGAGCTTGAGAAGGTTTCTGATCAGTGACATTATTTTGTCGGGCTTGTTTACATCTTGCCAATTCTCTAATACAGCAAAGCAGAGTCTGCCGATGACGTGTGTTCATCGTCAGTCGTGTCCAAGCGTTTATTTCGTTGCAGCCTTGTAATATGAAACAGGCCGTCAAACAGTAAATGAGGGCTCTAATAGCGGCGCTCACATGCGAAGAGGACAAAGTCCGCTTTGTTTTCAGTTAAACCTGAGGGCGTACATCTTACTTATCCTGTTGGTAAGCGTTCCAAAGTGCACAAGTTCATAATCATCCTAGGATTTCAGGGTTTTGTTTTCAGGCTTTTGTGAGGTTCAGGAATATTATTGGTCACTAAGCATCCTCCTCACCTGTAGAAGTGCTTGTGCCATCTGGGCCACGACTGAGCCCTAATACTAAGGTGCTTAATTTCTCAAACAGTTTTGAATCCTCGAATTGGCCTGAATGCTGTCGGTCCTTATGTACAGGTAACTGAAGAAGTAAAAACAAGGTATTGAAAACATTGTACCCCTCTTTCTCATTTAACTTTGACCACAGGCTTCCTTGCCGCCTTTGAGACTATAAGCTGTTATAACTGTCCTGATGTCAATGACTTTTCAAGTTTTTGTTCTCTTACAGACTTGTTGTTCTGCAAAAACTCTTCATCCTTTTTTATGCCTATTTTGTTTAAATTCATTCAGTGTTTGTAGTAATACTACTCTTTTTTATATATTATATATATATAGATATATATATATATATATATATATATATATATATATATATATATATATATATATATATATATTCGGTTCTGGACAGGTCGATCATTCAGCAGAGTTTTTTCACCTCCTTTGATGAAACGGCGGCTTGAAAGACTATAAGAGAAGCAGGATGTGTGCACGTGGGTGGATGTGAAAAAGCGAGCGGCGAGCTGTGTTGTTTTGAATACCTTTTATCTATGAAGGGTGGGGTTCTTTTGAAAAGCAGAACAGAAGTGAAGATGGAACAACAGGGAGCAGGACTACTTTGTACATGAAACCACGAGAGAGTCGGACGGCTCTGTTCTATGTAACGGCTGCGAATTGTTGCTTACTCCCAGCTACTCTGCTGTGTAGGTGTAACTTGTGTGTGTGGGTGGGTGTGAATGTGTACTGTTTAACCGGATCTGGAAACAATATTCTAAAACCATTTCATCGGAATCACTGAAAAACCGAGATGGAAAAATTTCCACAGTATCCAAAAGCTTGGCTTTCTCTGATTTAGCTACATCACTGGACTTCTTCACTGGTCACATCAATTGACTTTGTGCATCAAACTGTTTTTTTTTTACATATCTGCTTTAAAAGAATGATCAACCTGCTTGTAAACCAGTGAAACCAGTTTAACCGAACACAAATTTTATTGCTCTGCCAGAACCCTGTGCTTTTCTTACATAAATCGTTGATCTCTCCTTTAACCACTGCTTGCAACCTTGAGGTAATCATGGACCATCAATCATTTTTCTTTCCCCTATACTGACACGATCCTATCGGTTAATTCTTTACATCGTTGGAAGGGTGAGGCACAGGTCACTCAAGTGTTTGTGCAGTCTCCTGTTTGTTTCAAGACTTCTGGCAGGTCTGCCTCTTAGTGAAATTTGTCCTCTGCAGATGATCTACAATGCAGCTGCGCCAGTTGTTTTTAAACCCCCCCAAAGTTCTCCCACACCATCCCGCTGCTGTGCTCCCTCCACCAGCTTTCAGTAGCTGCACACACCTAAAAAGCAAAGAATGGAGCAGTACCCTCCTACCTCCAAGCACTTCTTTTCCCCTGAGATTAATAGTTTTTAAAATCTTGAATTAAACCTTGAATAATATTATACCACACACACTGCACTGCATCCTTCTGCTCTACAAGAGCTGCTCGAATGGTCACAATCATCCTTAAGGATGCAAAATGGGTCTGCCTCAAGACTTCTCTCTGTTCTGGCACAAAGGCGGTGAGATGAACTTATCAGTGTCAAAACAGCCGAGTGAATGACAGTCTTCGAGACACGATTAAAGAACTCAAGTACCTAAGCTAGTACTGAATAAATTGCTTTTTGTCCATGGTAGAGGTGTATAAATTCACATGCTCGTTAAGTATGTACTACATTTCAGTAGGTACACACCTTCCAACCTACATACAACCCAAATAAATAAATAAAATGAAAATGTTCAGAACACATGAGCCAATATTTTATTCACAATAGAACATTGATAACATAACGAATGTTTAAACTGAGAATCTTTACAATTTCATGCAAATAATTAATCTCATTTCAAATTTGATGCCTGCCACAGGTCTCATCTTCTATCTATCTTTTTTTAAATACTAAATACTTTGAACACAAGTATTTAACTTTATGAAGGTTTGGTCTTAAAATTTGGTAATACAGGTTTCCAGCTTAATGCATTTTTTTTCTTTTGCGCCAAATGTTCTCTGTAGGTAAAAGATCTGGACTGTAGGCAGGTCAGTTCAGCACCCGGACTCTTCTAATACAAAGCAATGCTGTTGTAATAGCTCCAGTATGTGTTTTTGCATTTTCCTGCTGAAATACACAAGGCCATTCCTGACATAAACGTCATCTGGAGGAGAGCATATGTTGTGCCAAAACCTTTATATCTACCTTTTAACAATCATAATGCCTTCCAAACATGCAAGCTGCCTGTACCATATGCACTTATGTTCCCCTTATACCCCTGTACAGATGCTGGCTTTTGAACCGATCGCTGGCTTTTGGACAGACCACGATCTCCCACCTCTTCAGTTTAGCGGACATGATCATTGTCAAATTTGGACTTGTCTGAACATAGAACACTTTTCCACATTGAATCAGTCCATTTTAAATCTGTCTTGGCTCACAGGACATGACAGCATTTCTGGACCATGTTTACTTATGGCTTCCTATTTGCATGATAGAGCTTTAGTTGGCGTCTGTAGATGGCACGGCGGATTGTGTTAACCTACAGTGGTTTCTGGATTTATTCCTGGGCCCATTTTGTAACGTCAATCATGAAATCCTGCCGATAAGTAATGCAGTGTCGTCTGAGGGCCTGAAGACCACGGGCATCCAACAAAGTGGTTCGACCTTTTTCTTACACACAGAGATTTCTCCAGTTTCTCTGAATCTTTTGATGACGTTATGCACCTTTCCGTTCAAGGTCAAGAAGCGTTTTTGTCATTTCAACTATATATATCAGATGCAGTATCTCCAGTGTTTCTCCATGATCAGGGTGATACATATAACAACACAAAATTACACAAAACATCAAAGAGCCACATAATGGAAGAACAACACAGAGCTAAAGACCAAGGAATAAGTTGTCTTGGCAACATTAAATGCATGTGTGCAAACGGTGCAAACCAGACACAAAAACATTACTCCAGACAGTGCAAAAAGACAATACAAAAACGAAACACTGTACAGTACATTCAATAGCGCCGACCAGATTATTAGAGATGCGCAGATAGAAAAAGAAATATGCAAATAAGCAGCAAGATTTTTGTGCAAACAGCATTTAAAGTGACTGTGCTCAACAGAATGTTTTTTCTTGTTTACATGGTGCTGTAAACATTAATTTATGTTGAGTGAGTTGTGTGTCAGTTGAGGTAGTTCAGTTCAGTTCTGTGTGTTGAGGAGCCTGATGGCTTGACTGAAAAAACTGTTACACATTCGGGTTGTGAAGGCCCAAATGCTTGGCTCTACACCAGGCTGTTAGCCGTTGCACCTCCTCTCTGTATGCTGACTTGTCGTTCTTGTTAATGAGAGCCACCAAGGTCATGTCATCTGCAAACTTAATAATGTGATTTGAGCTGTGCATTGCTACAGTCATGAATCAGCAGAGTGAACAGTAGTATAGTTACAGGTATTTTAAATAAAATTTGGATGTACATCCACCATGTTGATATTGTCACATGACATAAAATGTCACAGTAAGGCAAATTTTTTATTTTTAAAATGAGGGCAGTTTTAAAACAAGGGACAATGTGGCGCATCGCCACATTCCGCCACTTTCCACCACACAAGTTGACTCTCCCGTGGATGTTAGGTGGCAAGTGGTGGTTTAGTGTTTAAGGTTTTGGACTGATACCAGAAAGACCGGGGTTGGATTCCCAGCACCAACAACCGGCACTGTGGGCCCCTGAGCAAGGCCTTTAACCCCCAATGTATAAATAGGAGATAAATGTAAGTCTCTCTGGATAGGGGCGTCTGCCAATGCTGTAAATGTAAATAGTAAAGTGTATATCATATGCATACGTCAAAATCCAGGTGGAAGTAATAGATCATCCAGGAACTTTTCGCATACTAAAGATTTGGACATACTACAGGTCCCTCATACTCAGTTTATCCTACTGTATAGTGTAAAAGTATGCAATTTATGTTGGGGCCAAATTCCTTTACTACATTGCTCTGTATAATGGTGTCTGCTGAATACTCTAACTGTAAATATATATTTAGGCACCCCAGATTTACGTTATTAGCTCTCTGTTGCAAACCTGTTTCCAGTTACAGCTTCAAGACATCTGCGGTAAAAAGTAGGCTTTCAATACCCCAAGGTTACAGAGCTCTTTTTTTTTTCCCTTTCATATTTTCCCCCTTCAGCTTGTACCTCATAATTTTCCAGAACATTTTAAAGAAAAGCTTGTCTTGCACACAGATTCATTTTATAGGCATATACAAAATGAATAGCATAAAAAAATAATGATTACTAGTTATCATAATATTACTAATTATATTAGTATTCTGTTAATATGACTCTGGAACCCTGGTCCATATTTAAAGTTAAGTCTTTTCGTTTTGTGTTGTCTATGCTCCATGAAGCATGGCTACAAAGTTAGCGGTAATGGGCTCCCCATGACTTGTAGCCCAGTGGTAGTCGAGGATGGCCTCTTTTGCCCTACCACACTTTCCTAGAAATTGTTGATAGTAACTACTGCTGAGAAAACACATACACATGTGACATACTGAATAATGAGTGGCAAGTTGAGGGTCAGACATTGTGGTGGAGGTTTAACGATAGCACCAGGATCTAAAGTTTATTTCTGCCCTCTAATCAGGCACATATTTTTTCGCTGAAATGACTCGGAAAGCGGTTTGTCTTGATTACCATTCCACTCGCTGCCTGAAGAGTATTTTGCTTTCTAGGAATCATCTCTCACTTGCTCAGTCTCTCATTCGCTTTTCATCTTTCTCTCTCTTTCTCTTTTTTTTCCTCTCTCTCTCTCTCTCTCTCTCTCTCTCTCTCTCTTACACGCACACACATACATAAGTTCGCACATAGTTCTTTCCTGTCTCGGCTAAATTACAGGATCTGCTTATTGCTTTGTCGCCTGATTCTTAAACCTGCTACGATCGTAGATATCTGAGTGATTCATTTATTAGATTTTTTTTATTTTTTTTTTTTACATTTCAGGTGTGTCATATTTGATTGCTTAACATGACTCATCGCTCAGCTCAACCAAACAAGTCTTAGTTTCGGAAATTGGTTTATGGTTTAATGTTACTCTCTCTCAGAATCCCTGTGTGACCTGAGATGGTTAGTTTTCATCACAAGTTTGTGTGCGGCTTTGTTCTTTCTCTTTGTAGGACAATAGCTAGGTCTGTTTTTTGCGCTATGCTCTAAAAAGCTTTTTACGCAGCGTCTGAAAAGCTGAGTTAGTCTGACTAAGCCGCGTAATCTTAGAAATGTTTGGCTTTGATGATTCATGCACAGGGAACCGTGCCCACCAGACTGCCTGTTTGTTTGTTTGGTGTTCTTTTTAAGAAAAATAAAGACAGAAAAATTTCTCACTGTGATGGTCTATAAAATTTGATTTTTTCTTTGAACAATTTAATCATTAGTATGGATTCAATCACAAGCTGTTTATAGATGAAGTAGTTGAACCGCCTTTTGGTGAAGAGTCGAGTTTTTTTTTAAAATGGACTCACCACTAATGTTTGACATTTTGCATAAACGCAGTCAATCGTGTGTCTCGTCAAAACCCAGACCAGATCAATCTGTGTGCTTGGCAAAACTCATTCAACAAAATGCTTGATTTGTTTCTCATTTCCCAGAATGACCAAATTCGATGTTCGAAACTACCTGGAGAAGATCTACAACGTTCCTGTTGCCTCAGTGCGCACAAGGATCCAGTACAGTGAGTAGATTCCTACTACATTGCACATCACACTCTTTCCAGCTTTCTTTTTTTATCTGGGCTGAATTTTATTAACCCGGTGTTGGTGAAACCCTCAAGACTTTCTCATAACACAATGGGAAACTCTTTATGCCAGGACTGTTGTTTGTTTTATGAGTTTTTGCATAAACGTAGTCTTTAACAGTGTAAATATTTGTTTAACACAGATACCAGGCTGTTTTCGAACCATTAATTATGAAAAGAGAGCTGTTTCACATGACCGTATAAAGAGTAAACCAACCTGTACCACCTTGTGAAATTTATAGAAGTCTTACTTAATATGTTTTGTTGAACTAAAATAGACAAACCTTTTCTCAAATCACTGGAAACAACCAGGAGTTTTTATTTCTACCTTTGAGATCCTGGCTTATTCCCTGCCGTCTAAGTAAGTGGTTGGTATGCAGTAAGAACAGAAGAGCTACTTTACTATAAAAGCATTTGCATTGTCCGAATTCACATACTACTCGAGTATGAACTACATTTCTGTAAGTGGTGGCTCATAAAAGTGGTGGCTCATGGTTAAAGTGTTGGACTGTCAACCCAAAGATCGTTGGCTCGATTCCCAGCTCCACCAATCCAACACTGCTGGGCCCCTGAGCAAGGCCCTTAACCCTCAATTGCTCAGTTGTGTGTGTATATATATAAGATAAATGTAAGTCGCTCTGGTTAAGGGTGTCTGCCAAAATGCTGTAAATGTAAGTAGGCACCTCAAGACGTTCATTCTTATAGTTATGGGTAGTACAAATAAAATTTGGACGTACTTCATCTGCCATTTTGATATTAAAACATTTACATTTACAGCTTTTGGAAGATGTCCTTATTCCAGACATCTGATTTTCCATGAGCAGACCAACACCCTAACCACTGCACTACTACTTCATCCCACACGTGACATACGACGTCACAGCAGCATGAATTTTAAGTTATGGAATAATGTTGAACTTGGATGATGTTAAACAAGTGCAATTTAGTTACAAATATTTTTTTTCAAGCACTTAAAGCTACATAAAGCACTTGAAAAGTCAGCGCTTTCCACTACTTCTGCGTATGACGGCGTCTCTCTCCCGCGGGCTCATGGGATAGTAAAGTGTTCATTGTCTACATACATTAATCATCCAGGAACCTTTTGTGTACTGGTATTCACATGATAATGATTTGGACATACTAATCATCTCCCAATCTCCGTTTCGCCTACTAGACAGTATAAAAGTATGTGATTTCGGACAGGGCCATTGTCTCCATCGTAGTATTTACCCAATTATACCAATGTTATAGTCCTCATATCACAGAGAAAAAAATGTTCTCTGCAAAACAGCCAACTAATATGCGGAGGACAACAATAAGTAAAACGACATCCCTCCTCCGACTGCTTATCTTTAAATCTGCTGCTCCAGCATTCTGGCAATCAGCTGTCCTGGGATGCCCTGTTAAAAACAGCAGCCAAGGAGTTACACAGCTTTTTTTTTTTTTTTTTTTTTTTTTATTTTATAGCAGTGTTTGGATGGAGGGAGTGAAAGCAAAAAAAGCTTTTCTGTATGTAAAAGTTTTTTATGGACGAGCAAATGATGCTTATTACAAGGTTTATCATCCCAGAAAATTGCAACAAGACCGATTAGCTTAATACATGAGGGAATCACTTTTATGAGTGCCCTGTTGGGTTTTAGCCACCGGGAGTCCCATTTCCCTGCAAGCAGCTCTTTGCGATAATGTTGTGGGGAGCCGGCAAGCAGGCTGCTCCCTGTTTTACGAGTGCCACATAAAACACAAGCAAAAAATAGTGGAACACCAATTTAAATGGAAAAAAACTCACTTACAACAACAAAGGCGAAGTGATCCATTTGTGCGTCAGAGCAGGTAACCCGCTCTGCGTCATAGGTTCCACTCCATTGGCGGTGTAAAGGATGTGTAAGTGAGCCGAAGGGTTCGGCCTGTGCCCCAGCACCCCAGTGCTCAAGGGATCCATTCTTCCCTCCCCGAGTGTAGTGGGGTATTTTGGAAGCAGTTTCCATGGCTACCCCTCTGTCATGGGATTTGTAACGTTATAGCAGCCAAACCACAATCCCAAAACAAGAATATGTATTTTTTTTTAAAGAGGGTGTGGAGTGCGGGTGGGATTCTGATGGAGTAGAGTATAGCGTGTCGGTAGATCGAACAAAGGAATGTTTTTCATCTGGTTTCCAGGAGTAAAGCGACTGACCTTAAACTATAGTTTTAACCATCTTATTTTCACCTCTATTAAGCAATAACTCAGTAAATCTCTAAAGCTGTTTGAGAACGCAGCTCTAATCACATAGAAATAATCAAGCTTACATAGGGTTTTTTTTTCTGATTCCTTCCTTAAAAATGTGGCAGCGGTTGGGAAATTGGAATTTAGAGGGATTTTTTTGCCTTCTTTTTGAGGAAAAATTGTCTGGGCTTTTAAAATGACATCATTTGTAAAAGGTCAACATGCTATTCACAGTCAATGGACTTGAGCTTTCTTACAGGCAGACCTAAACAACCACCCACCCGACCAACCCATCCACCCACCCACCCTTTTTTCCGTCTGTAATAACATTTATTGTTTTAAAGAAAAATAATAGTGTTTTTGTGTTTGACTGTGCGAATGCATGTATTCTACTCAGAAAATCAGACTTGAGGGGGGGTCAGATGTGCAATCTAAAAGACTCGCTCTGAAACATATTGAGTTGGCGAACTCTGTATTTTTGTTATTCCCATGAGAACAGCTGTCTGGGTCAGGAGGACAATGCTAGCACATCAGCATTTAATAAGGGGGGAAAAAAGGTGGTCGTAAGAACACAATCGTTCTCTGTGCGCACTGAAAAAAAGAACTAGAGTTGGGGGGGGGGGGGTTTCGGCAACATTTAATGTTGATTTAATGCTGAATGTTAGAATAAATAAATGTTGAATTAGATTGTACAGAACAGAACAAGGATTATCACATTGTTTCTGTTTGGACAGAAGTAAAACGTGATTACCACTGTTAACAGATTACATTACATTAATAACATTGTGGATAAATTAAATCAAGTATGTTTTTAAATATAATTATAAAGTTGAATGATTAATGTGTTCAGTGTGGATGTTTTTATTTAATTCCCTCTGTAATTCTGCCCTTTCCTGCTATTTTACGTTTCGAAGGTTGTCTGGATATGTTTTTAAGAGACTCATAGGATGGCGGTGATGAGGAAGTGGGCACTTATTAGCAAAACCATTTTGCCATTCTCATTTGTAAGCAGTGAGTTAAAACCTGGTGACTAATACATTAATTAGGTTTTTTTCTTTTTAATTGTAGGTACAAACAAGAAAAGAAACCACTTAAACCAGCGAGTGAAGAGGCCAGATTACAAAGTGGCATATGTTCAGCTGGTGAGTGTGATCCCATGGGAAGAGTAAGACAAAAAAATGTTGTTTTTTTTTAAGGGAACAACTTGTATCTTGAATTTCTGACCACCTCGATGTACAAAAACATGACTGTTGCACAGTTTAAACATGAGGGTGTCTATTGTAAAACAACTTCCCAGTCATCTGTTCATGAGAATGTTTTATTAAGTTGGCATTATGAGCTTTTGTCTCCTTTTTGAGGGCTTGTTACAGCTTATGCTTCCATAGAGGACCCTGAGGCAAGGGTGGCCTTTAATGTGAAATCCTCATCTTATTGTGGTCTACTCCCAGCATCCCTGAGTTGTTTGTTTGCTGTCTGTCTCTCTTACACACTCGGCCCTTCTCTCCTAAGAGAGAAGCCAGGTTCTCACTTGGGCTGAATGGGGCCAGAGGTCGTCTTTGGTTACGTGCAAGGCCTGTTGCAGGAAGTATGGTATAAAGTTCCAGGCAAAGTATGGTTATTATCGCAGGCAGCTCAAAGTTTTGTTTCTGTGGGCACCAGATTGTTAACATTGGTCTTGGTCCAGAGGCAGCGCCAGCTGCAGGGTTCACACCTGCGCTTGGGGTGAATCCAGGGCCATTGTTGAAACCTGGCGTTTTAAGTTCACCGCTTTTGAAAGGGAGGAAAATATTTTTAGTGGCCTCCTCTGATCTTTCTAGCAAAGGTCCTTTTGTTTTCAGAAAGTTTTTAAGTTGTCAGAGAGGTATCAGCTTGTTTATCCTCCTTGTAAGCCTCAATTTGAGGATGAATAAATAATTAAAGTTCTTAAAACACAGCCTTCTGTAATGGGATCAGCATATATCAATATTTTAAAGGGGAACTTCCTCTTATGAAAAGCTGAATCACTTCCTTTGCTGCTCTTGTGTGGTCAATTTAATCTTCTCTCAAATCCAGCATCAAGTTGCCTGCATTACTCCAGCGTACCTCGTAACACCTTTAGATGTACACATTGGTAATGAAAATTTCAATGCTGTTAATGCTCATTTAGATTTAAATCTGGAGCTGACATTTCCAGATAAGAAATTTTTTTTCTAAAGCCTGGTGTGTTTGCAGAGAGAAAAAAAAAGACACTGCCCAAGAAAAAAAAAAACCTCATTTCCTTTCAGTAGTGGGTAAAAAAACAAGATTGTTCCTAATTGACACCACATGTGGGGGAGTGTTCTGTGGTCTGATACCCACCAGTGGTACCCCCCCCCCCTCCTTCCTCCAGCTCCTTCCCATACACGCTCCATGAGCTAATATTCCAGCTAATATTTCCCTTTCTATCCTTTTATTTTACAAACTCCGGGATTGGAGTGAGGCACAGGGTTCCAGCTCACAAATCTAAGACAGAACTGTGAATGTAGAGCTGTTGAAGGTGATAGAAAGAGAGGGTGGTGAATGGGCTTGACGGTTGGATCCGGGCAGACTACACGTAGTATTGCCGTGCCGAAACAGGGAGGTCCAATGATGGGATAGGGAGGCTTTAAGGTCTGAAAGAGTATATCTAGGTAATTGTCATGCTAGTATGTCAAGGCTTTTTTTACTGCACAAGTTCTTAACAAGATTTATTTTTTTTTAATTATGGTTTAGAAATTAGGATCGATTTAAAAAAAAAAAAAGCTTTTTTTTTTTTAGGTATTTTTAACATTTTTGAAAATACTGTTGTTATAGCTGCAAATGTGGTAAGATTTGTAACAGTTCAGTTCTATACATCATAATAACTCGGTTATAATTTATTAGACTTATTATCAAATACAGCCTGATTTAAGATCTACAGCAAAACAAATTGACTTTTGTTGGAACAAACACTTAAAGAGCAACTGCAGATGTTAGCCTTAAGCAGAACCCAGCGACTACCAGAATAGCAGGGTCAAAGCAATCATTGTTTATTAAGGTTTATGCTGTTTTGATTGCTCAAAAGCAGGCAAATTCTACATTAAACATATCTGGAGAAACATCTTTTAAAATATGAATAAAACCAAGAAAATATCTTATTACAATTTTAAGACTTTGTTTGTTTGTTTGCAAAGATCGGTATTTCCAGGTATTTATGGTTAAAAGTCGTTGCATTCAGTTCTCACCCATGGATAAGCCATTTAGGCAATTTGTTTATATTTAAGTAGGTGTTTGTGGGGGAGTAAATCATGGACATAAATTTTTTACTGGCAAATGAAAAAATTCATAGCTGTGTTAATTATCTTCATTTAATTATACATCAAATTTTAGCTTAAACACAGAATTCTATGAATTACCTTAAAGTTTCTAATGTAAGGTTTCATGTTTAAGCCCCTGACTAAACCCTCCAGCAAGCTGTTGGCTTAACCTTTGTCTGTGGTGGGCAATTTGGATTACAAGTAAAAGTCTGTTAAATCCGGCTTGTATTTTATTTTCTCTGTATACATTTAACCAAAAGTTATCTTTTGCTTGTAAAGAGAATGAATGTATAACACCTTTGTCTTTAGAGTATGCAGTCGTGGGTGAGTAACGACTCATAATGGCACTACCTGGTGTCACCCAGGAAAGGATGGGGTTTCTTTGCTGTCTGGTTTCTGTCAGTTTCTCTTCCTAATGTCATATCCGGAAGCTTTTTCCGTTGTAATCTATACATTTTGAATCTTTGTGGCAAAATTTATTACAATCTCTTTCACTAGGGTGATTTTGCAAATGCATTTACATTTACATCATTTAGCAGACGCCCATATCCAGAGCGACTTATATTTATTTTTATTTATATTGAAAAAAAAAAAAGTGATGACCAGTTTGTGATTGCATTTAGAATGCTTACATATCATACATACAAACAAAAAAAAACCTAGAAATATTTCGGCAGGTACTCTAAGACCGTGTATAGTGAATAGATTGACTGACTGACTGTGCGTGTAAACTCAACAAATCAACCTAAAGACCGAACAGTTTAATTAAAATTTATTACGAGATACTTATGAAAGGATGAATGATGGTGTCTAATGCTTAGCTTAGAATGGTGTCTAGTGCTTAGCATTTACCGTAAAACTAAACTCTTTACTTAAGTATGTTGTATTTGACCTAGCAAACTTTTTTTTCGCGATTTATTTCCTTTTTAAATTGTGCTCCGAGTTTTATAGTCGGCCCTGGGGTTAATTAGCACAAATATCTATTTTTTATTTTTTTTTTTTACCTCACACTAAAGGAAAATGAGCGAACACCTACATCAAACTATCCCACCCGCATGGTTTTTATCGCACTCTGTACGATTAGCTAACCGTGCCAAAACCAACGTGTGGTTTAAGTTTTCTGAACTTAAGTTCGTATGAAAGTTTTGGAAACTATTGAAAATGGCTTCTCTCCTAACTTCAATAATCGTATACCTACATGGTATGCTTATATAAGAGTTACACATGATATAATGGCTAGGGGTTTTAGATTTCATGTAGGTACCTAAAAACTACTTAATGTAAAGCTACTTTGTGAATGGAAGGAAGAGGGACACAGGGCCTTTATTTATCCTTTCTTAACCCACATTGGAAAACTCTGAGAGCTAAAATATCCCCCCTGGTTTCCCATCGTAGGCCTTTTTCATCACACTAGTTTGTTATGATCCAAGAGACCATGGTTTAACTACACACAAACAGCCCTGTCCTCACAAACTGTTGTTCTGCAGGGGTCTTTTTGTTCCTGCTAGTATTTGGCAGAACCTATCAGCTGTTGCTGCTAATTGTCAGTTGTTTTTTAGAGATCTCATTGCCTTGTCTCCAGAACCCAGAGTTTTTATTGGGGAGTGTTTGTCTGGCCCAGCTGGTAACCAAGCTACATTTTGGATCAGATCACAATGTTCTACCTGGGTTTGGAGCAAACCCTGCTCAATTGTCAGCGAACAAAACAGTTTGAAACCCAATCTGGATCAAGCACGCTGTTATTTTCCTATTCAAATAGTTTCCTTCTTCATAGTGTGTCCCCCTTGACCCAAAGCAAATTAACACCCTTTAAGTGTTCACTAAAGAAAAACTGATGTTTGGTGTCAAAATCTTAATCTTGATCTTATCAACACTAGGTGGCAACATTTGGCTTTGCTATTTTACCCATTTCACTGGACCCAGGGACCTCACTAAACAGGATTCTTTATGGTTCAGGGTACAGTAAGCTTAGAAGAGAAAGGGTGAGGGGCTTTTCCCCCTATGTCCAAGACAAATGGCAGGAAAAAATCCCCCACCATTCCACATCACAGCTGGCTTCCTGTTGAATTCTGAGTCTCAGCTCGCCATGAATAGGAGTTGCTGAATCGAACGTTGAAAAAATTAAATTCATCTCCAAATAATTGGAGTAAAAGTTTTCTTTAACTTATATCTACTAAATATAACTGTTACATTATATAGAATTGTTTCCTGGAAAGCAGAAAACTTCTGAAGATCTTGATAGCAATTGTTTGTTTGTATTTAACCACTAAAGGCCCTCCTTAATTCTATCAAGACGAGTGACGGGATGATGCCAGAATGTCATGAATTGCGTATGTTGACTTTACAATCATGCACAATTTCCAACAAGATTTAGCAATTTCAATGTCAGCTAAGTTTTGTAGAAGGCGAATGATTGGAAGAGGGCGTGCCGCATAAATAATGGAGAGGGAAAGTAGTTATCTCCTGTTTGAAGTCAGCTTTCACATGCCGCTTTTCAGCATGGAGACACTACACGACCGCTTCTGTAGAAGTCAGCAGGCACATACATAAAGAAACAACCTACTAATCTAGTCTCCACCTTTTTTAGATTGCTTGTGCTGTTTGGCTCCATCCTTTCCTGTAGGTTGCTCTCATTTAGATATCACTGAAAGCACTTTCAGTAATAAAAATCCTTTGATTACGCTTGACCTTTTCATGCTTTATCGCTATTTTGATCAGTCTCTTAACATGGAGGCACCACCCAGCTTTATTTTGGCCTCTTTTGCACAATAAATTTCTGATACTGGCACTGGTCTTCCTGTTATGCTGCCAACTCCCTAGGTTTTTTTTTTCGATACATGACTTTTTTTCCAACCAGCAATAATTTTCCTTTGTGTATTTCTAACGCTGGAAATGAGGGAAGGGGTCTAGACGTCATGTTTATTGGTGGAATTTCAACACCATTGGGTTTATCTTTAGGTGCTGTTGACAGGGTCCAATATCCTGTTCACCCAAAAAATAGCCAAGACTCCGACAAGCTTGAACAAGTAGGCAGGTCTCGCTGTTGTCAGGCAGGACTCTGTGGAATGAGTGACTCAGTGGCCTAAAAAATGATATGACTGATTTCTGATACAGGGCTAAAAGTACCACCACTCCCACTCTTCTTTTACATTGGCTCCTTGGCTTCACTGTATTTATTTAACAAGCTAGACTCTTTGCCAGATGCCTGTCTAGAACAACGCAGCGGGAAAAACAGGCTTGCATTCGCAGTGGAAACACGCTTCTGTTTTGCAGTTAAGGGTGAAATGTCTGGCTTATGGCTCGTCTAAGGGAGGAAACATAATACATTTTGTTTCATTTTCCCCTAGCACTACTTTTCCTTGGCATTGAAGTTTCATTAGCATGATTATGGGAACAAAGACACTAAACCTTTCTCTCCTGCTTGGTTCTTGTGAGGCAGCTTCATCTTGGCATTAGGAATGCCAAGCATGAATCATATTCTCAACTGCTGTGGGCAATTGGTTTTGACAGCTGGGTCACTCGACTCATGTTTAGAGGAAGTGTGTTTTGCACAAACGCTGGCCCTCTGCTGCTGGATAGGGAATGGCAGTGGGGTCGGCAGGCGGACAGGCAGCTTGGCTCGGGGCCAGATGGACTAGACGGGCCAGATTCAGTGGTCTTTGTAAAGCTCAATAATACGCCTTTGGGTCAAAGCTGTTTTCACTGGAGGAAAAACAGGGTTGACGTTCAGGCACCACATTTGGTCATATTTACAAGTTGTAATAGCGAGTTGTTTCCCAATTGTTTTGGTTTCTGGTCAACAAGATTTTATTTAAATTAAGCCTAGTTTAGACTACATGGTTTTTTTTTGTCGTCTACAACCAGTGACTGTGTCAGATTATGTGATTTTGGCTGGATAAAATCTTGTTGTGTCTTGGGTGCCAAATATGCCAGACTACATTTTGCTGTCTGATCAAAATGCCCAAAATGCGTAGTGTTTGAACTGAATGCGTTTTTTGCAAAGTTTGAACTCAATGCATTTTTTTGGGTCTGACTCGATCAAAAGAAGCCAGATTGAGCGGGAACCCACTATCGATCCCCAACATTTATTTTTTTAATTCTCACTGACTTGTCAAAAAGGCTAGTGTACTGTTGTCATGGCTTCACAAAGCTTCTTCAATTTTGTAAATCCACCTAGCAGCAGTTTTTTTTTATTTTTTTTTTTTAGAAAGATATTTTTTGGGAATTTTCGCCTTTATTAATAAGACAGCGATGAAACGGGTGGGACCTGTGCCGGAAACAAACCCATGCAACTGCGCATGTGGGTGCCGGCAACTTAACCCATTACACCACGGCGCCGGATAAGGTGGACTTGTGCGAAAGAGGATTAACCATGTTTAAAACCTATGCACAAAAGAGATGTTATGCTCCTATTTGTTAACATCACTAATTATTTTAAAAATATTGCGTGACCCCTTCACAGAGCTCGTTGAGGCCCCCTTGTGGGTCGGGACCCCACTGTTGGGAACTGCTGACCTATGTGACAGAACTTTGTTAATGATGGAAAAAAACATTAAACTTTGTTGCTGACACGGTATCCGTTGTCATGCACTATTACACACAAACTAAGATAAAACATTTGACGACTATTGTCGTTTACGAATCCTCACAACCCCCTACGTCTGAATGGGGCTTAAAACATATATTTTCAGATGACTTCCAGTAGGTTAGATTTTTTTTTTTGTTGACTAGAGAGACCAAGTTTTATAAACTGAAGAGAATTTAATAATAAACACACATCAGATATTTCAGAAGGCAGTATTGTCAGGAACAATGGATAATGGTGGTCCAAGTTTAGGTTGGAGAGAAGTGGCCACATTTCTGAGTAAAAACAGCTTGCTTTTGACTTCTAATGGAATCTGTTTCCTTTATTTGTTTCTCAACCTGTGCTTTTGCCACTTTATAAATCTTTTTTTTTTTTTTTTTTTTTTTTTTTTTTTTTTTTTTTTTTTTTTTTCTTTTTTTTTTTGTTTTTTCTTTTTTTTTTGTTTTTTTTTTTTTTTTTTTTTCTTTTTTTTTTTTTTTTTTTTTTTTTTTTTTTTTTCCATAATTGATAGCATCTGCTGTGTGGACTGTGTTTAACATAACAATGGTAAAATGCTCTTACATACAAAACCACATTAAAGTTTGGGCATAACACAGCAGGAACCCATGACCCATGCAGACAAATGCACAGCAGGAGAGATAACGTGGTCTGTAACCTAAGAAGGTTTAAGTGTATCTTCTGTAAGACTTGCAGACTGTGCTTTAGACGATTAGGTTGGACCGAATATACTAGATGGTAACTTCCAAAAGCTGATAGAATGAATTTTATTTTATTCTTTATAAGATGAAGCTACTGATTAACTGCTGATGACCCTTCGGCTGTTTATACACTGCTAGTGACCTTAAATCTATACACTGCATGTAAACCTTTTTTTTTTTATTTTATTTTTTTTTACAGTCGACATCATAGTCAGCATTTGGAATTTGAAATTGTCAAAAAAAATGCAATTAAAATGCGCGCATTTGTATATTTAAATAATACGTTTGTTTGTAATTGTAATAATACAATTGTGATTTTTATTCTTATCGTCTTTATGAAATGATACAGGAGGATTTTATTTACATATGACAATATAACAAGATATTTTGTATCGTGACCTATGTATTGTGATATGTATCGCATTGTGAGGCTTTGTGAGGAAAATTAAAACGTAATTTAAGTATGCATCCGTACTAGAGTTTAGGATATTGATAACACAAGTATGAAAAAAAAAATATCGCAATAGTGAACTGTTTTTTTTTTTGTTTTTTTTGTTTTTTTTCCAGCCCTAGCGTTAGATATCTTTTTAAGTACCTTTAAGGACTGACTATAAACCTGGACTGGTCTTCCCGTCACCCCTGCTCCACAGCCAATTTATGGTGTGGTATGTGTGTCAAGACATGGAGATATGAGGCATTTTAAGTGCAGATAAATAGCCACGGCTTGTGTATATCAGTTGACTTTGCACCCAGAGGAAGTAACAGTGTGGCCCACCCAGTAAGCCTGGTAGAAGAAGTTATTTACAAGCATCTTCCTGTATTTCCTGATCTCCCAACTAGTAACGGGTTGTTAAGTCTCGCAGCATTACTCCCAATGAGCTTGGGTATATTCACACTTGTAAAGCCATGTGTAGCGGAATATAAGCATGATATTTACAAAAATAGGGGTTAATAAAGGGTTAATAAAACGGAAAAGGCTGTGATGTTCAAAGGCATCACTTAAATTATAAGGAAAAGCTTGCTGTTGCAGACAAGACTAACTTTCCTTTTCACTTGCAGCCCACTATTTATTCATTTACTTATAAACACCTATTCATGTGGTTTGCTATCATCGGTGTATCAAGGGATGAATAGGTGAAAGCGGTTGGCAGGGTGTTGCTCTCTCTATTATTGTTGATCTTTTCAAGACCAGCCCAGGTCCTGCCAGCTGTTCCTTTTTAACTCATTGTGTATATGATTGTTAAAAAAGTTACCAAAAGTTCACCATGGTGCAATTACATTTACATGCAACAGCAAAATGTTTTAGTCAAGAGTTTGACAGTTACTTGAGATTCCTCATAGAAATTTTCCTATTTTCAGTGTTTGACTTCCTGTACATTCCCGTGCAGTTTTTCCTTATGATTCTTCCTCTGCCCAGCTTCCTTTTTAGCATGTGTCATTTGCGATGTAAGCTTAGACATTAGGTGGAAAACAAACCTGTGACAATATAATGAATGTCAGTTTGCATTTCATGCTTCACCCAGTTATGTCTTTTTTTTTTTTTTGTTAAATTATAGATATAGAAATCGTTATGTCTGTGAAAGTCTGCGATATGTTATGTCCCCAAAACACCTATCAAAAATAAATACGATTTTTGTTCTGGTCTTTTTTTTATGATGTTTATTGTGTAGTACATAAATAATTAACCTGGTAGTTGTGTGTATACAGTTAAGATGTCATGATGTAATGTTTTATTCCACTTATACACTGAATTAAAATGTGCATTGGCTACACCCAAAACTTTAGTACCCAACATGTATACAGACCATCAGCTGCTGCCAACAGTGAGACGTTTTTGAAGTATGTGAAACTTTTGATGATCTGAAAGCTTCGTTCTTTAATCAAACCACAGTCTGTCCACATGAGAGTTTCTCTAGTGTTTATGCAAGGTGTCCAAACTTTTGAGCCCCATGCTGGATTGTCATGCAAACAGGGTCCCTCTGCCGGTCTTGGCTTAAATGTGTTTTTCTTCAGCAGCGTTTACAACAGGTGAAAGGACTGAGCATATTTGGCATCCGATTTGATACTCCGTTACCAAGGGCCTATTTAATAGGTTTGTTTCTCGTACTTTGACTTGGCTCGTCCTCTGTGTTTATAGTGTGGGGTTTCGCATTCCTACATGGTTAAATTCGAACACCACTACCAAGCTTTGGAGGCCAGTCTGTTGATATTAGGTACCCCCACCACTCCCACGCTCCTTCACTGCAGCCCAAATAAGAGCCCGGCCTGTTAGAAATGCTGGATCTCCAAATGTATTTGTTCAGAGTGGTACTGCTTCTCATTAAACATGGCTTGCAGCAATCCCCCTGTTTCCTCTTGCTGCCCAACTTTGTTTTATCTCTAGAACAACATTGGTGAGCCCTAATCCACAGAGGGAGAGCAGCACCACCAGCATTTAGCCACTGAGTTTGAAGGGACCAGGCCAGCTATTTCTTTTCTCTTTTTAAAGTAAATGAGACCCAGCCATCGACATACATTTTATATCTATACTCAGATAGGCAAAATCCAACATTTCAAATAGAGTTCATGTTCTCACTCTCTTTAAGGGAAGTTAGTAGAAAAACTGGATTTATGGGCTATTTTTTTTTTCTTGTCCAATGTTAATTGATAGATTAATACCCTCACCCACTGGGCTTGCTCCTCAGTTTATTCCATTGCATCCATTAAGTAAGTCAATGAGTAAGTGCCAGTTTTTATTAACATTTTTTGGTTCATTTCTTCCAAAAATCTAACATTTTATTCAGTGTTTTTCTTTATTTAAATGTTTTATTTTGTGGTTTTTAGCCTTTCTGTTCTAAATATCCTCTTTTTGATAGAAAAAAACTTTACTACTTTGCTTTACTAGGATATTGTCAATCGTGCAGTAAATCTCTTCTCCAAAGAAAAAACACATGTCCTTCATTTTAACGTGAGAAGGAATTTTTTTAAATAAATCGAATGACTTACAGCTCATTAGGTGTTAGTGTGAAATTTACACAGTGGAAAGGCAAATATTTATTGAGCCAAACGTGAGAGGAAGATAGAGAGAGAAGTTTAAGAGAACAGGCATTTGCGCATATAGAATAGCTACAGCTATTCATCTTACTTTAACTGGGTTATGCTAAACCTCTGCTGTAGTGTGGACTTGGTCTGGTCTCCATATAAATGTAAAATCGGAGAGGATGTATGTTAAGGTTATGTGTTTCCCTGATGATCCCATTCCTCCATTATGGGCCTTGTCACCCTTTTTTATTACTCTGTCAAGGCTGACTAAGTTTTCCTAGTCTCAATAATTGTGTTAGATCACACTTGATGGGGATGTAAAACAGGATTTTTACAATGTGGTCAAAGGCGACATTTTCGAGTTATCTCAACATAAACCTAAAGGAATTTTTGCTTTCCACACAGAGTCAACAGCAGACGTTTCAGTTTCCAGATATCTTTCCGGAGAAGGAAAAACAGCATGAAGAGGGCTCCATGGAGGCGTTGCAGGACAAATTCATGGAGGATGAACGACAGAGGCAGAAACCAGACCCCAGAAGAGGGGGGGTCACTGAATGGTTTGGCTTCTAAAGACACATTCGCAAAAGGCGTGAGAACTTTTGGGTCAGCCGGTTCTGTTTCACCAGCCAGATATTTGCAGTGATATCGCCTGAACTTGGACCTTCTGCTTCCGAGATATAGTACATTCTGTGCCGTCTCTAAACATGCCTGAAGTCACAATGCATCCCCAAAGCGCTGTATATTATCAGCCTTGTGTTTGCTCTGCTGTTATTCCCGACAGAGGTGAAGTTAACACGAAGCAGCCCACAGAGCCTGCATCACAATTAATTTCTGACTAAAGCTTATAGAGGGTACAGAGGACAAGATCATCTGATGGGTTTAGCTCATTTTTGATTTGTGAATGCATTTCCCATTAAAAATATCTATTATTGTCTCACTCTATAGATTTTTGAGTTTTTTTCTAGTTAAATGTTGGTTTCCATGAAAAATTAACTAAATGCATGCTTTTGCAGATATCTACTGCATTGCGATCCTTCCCAGTGTGGTGATTATTGCAAAGTCAACCAAGTTAAAGTTTCTGCAGCTTTGGATCAGGACATGTCATGTGACATCACCACAACATGCATTCAAAAAGACAAAACCCTTATTAAGTGCAGCTATTGCAGCAAAGAATTGCATGTGTCTACACTGGTAGACTTTGAAGTAATTGGTAGCAGTTGGCAGATACTTTGCTGCAAAAAAAGCACAGAAGCCAAAGTAAAAAAAAAAAACAAAGTAATTTTTATAGGTATTAAATATACATTTTAAAGAAAGCTAAAGCAAAATCAAGCATTTTTCTCAAGCATTAAATCCAGTAGAAACTAATGGTAGCTTAATGGTTAAGGTATTGCAATGCTCATGGGCAGATTGTGGGTTTTAAATTCCACCACCACCAAGCTGCCACTGCTGGGCCCCTGAGCAACGGCCCTAACCCTCAACTGCTCAGTTGGAGAAAAATAAATTTAAAAAAAACAGGTTAGAAAACTATAATTCGCTCTGGATGACGGTGTCTGCCAAATGCTGTGAATGTAAACTGTATAGCTGAGGTAGATGTGATTTTTGACTGTGTGCTACAGAGATCCTTTCAGCTTAGTTGTTCAAACTAAAGCAGTGGTGAGAGCAACTGTCGGTCGGCTGAACGGATACATGAAAGCGGAAACCACAGCAGAATAAATCATCGTTTGCTCAGATTCCAATAACTTGATCTGTGACTAATGAAACCATAAATCTCAATCTAGTAAAGAAAAGGAACCGTAATCTTTTTTATCTGATCATTATTAATTAATAGTCACGTTTGGGATTTGTTTGCTGTAACAAACATCTAGAAAATCAGCTAACCAAACTACTGATACATATTCTCATTTGGTGGTCAAAAATTGGCAGTTCACTTGTCAGCGGTGTTGGCAACTGTGCTTTATTGATCACTAAAACGACTAAATTTTCTCGATATAATCTATAAAGTTGCTCAAACAAATCTTCCGCAAAGATCGACGAGAACCACATCTTTCTGTTGCTGTTCTTCATCACAGATGTCTTGAGCAACCTGTGCCAGTTCTCATACCAGAGAGGCTGACTTCACCCTGCCATCCTGATGATCACCAAGGAGAACGTCAATATTGATTGTGTTTGTCCATTGTTTTCTGCTGGGACACAAGTACCCCCTGCATTGCTATAAAGCATTTTGATTGAAAAACAAAAAAATGTTAAGACAACAACAGCTGGAGAACAGAGAGAACTTTGTAAGGATGAGAACTCTGGATTCCTGTCCGCTGTTCTCATCGTCTGAAGAAACCCCACGTGAAAGTTGGGAAATCTTGTGCAGCATGTGCCAAGCCCCCGTCTCTGCTCCTTACCCATATCTAATAAAAATACCGGTTAACTTCACGTAAGTGCTGAATTTGCACATGCTTTTTCTTTTGTTCACATACCAGAGTTTGGGATGCGTGTAAACCAAACTGAGTGGTGATGTGTTTTAGTGTGTAAGCAGTAACTGACTTTAAAAAACACCACTGCCGTTTAAAACAATAGAAACTACAACACATCATTATACGGAAAATCTGTAGAATTTATGTTAAGATTTTCAAATAGAAGTTAAGATGAAAAAGGAAGAAGAAAAATTTAAGAAGACCTATAACCGATTAAATAAATTAAACATACAGTGAGTCAAATATTTTGAATATAATTTTAAATATTTTTAATTTGTTTTATAATTACAAACTGAGCGAATGAGAATTACAGAAAAAAAGATTGAAAAACATACTCTTTACGTTTTTTTTTATCCCATCATTTATTTCTCTTATTTTAGTGTTTCGGAAAGTATTTAATATATTATAACTATATAACTAGCTATTGTTACACCTCCATACTCTATCCATATACCTCTGTACATCATTTACCCCCACCTCTGTAATTATCATCCCCATACCCTATTTATTACACTGATATTTATTGTAAATAAGCCACTTATGCACTTCTGGTTAGATGCTAACTGCATTTCATTGGCTCTGTACCTTGTACAATGACAATAAAGTTGAATCTAATCTAATCTAATCTAATCTAATCTAATCTAATATTATCCCTAAAAGCATTTAACATAAAATCTGTTTAAAATGTATTCTGTAAAGTTTGATACAACAAGATTTTTTAAATATAAGTTGATGGGTGAAAAAAAAGTTAGAACAATAAGAGGACGTGTCAATGAAATGATATAAAATTGAAAGTACTGACATAATCCAATTCTAATAGATAACTTAAATAAATGTTTTTCACACACTACAAAAATCTAGACAACTCATTTTTAAGTTTGTGCCATTTATTAAATATCACCACAAATATTCATGCGAAATGTTTATTTTACAGCAAAACCACTAATGTTTACTGAGGACCAAGAAGGGGCAGCACCATGGCTTAGTGGTTAGCACTTTTGCCTCACAGGAAGAAGGCACGGGTTTGATTCCCGGAGTTTGTATGTTCTCCCTATGCTTGCAGTTTCCTTCCACAGTCCAAAAACATGTATGTTAACTTGATTCGTGATTATAAATTGCCCACAGGAGTGAGTGGGTGTGGCTGGAGACCTGTCCAGGCTGTACCCCTCCCTGCCTTTCGCCCTTTCAGAGACGATTGGAAATAGAATTCCAGCAGATCCCTGTGACCCCGAATTAGGGATTAAGCAGGTATAGAAGATGAATGAATGAACGAAGACCAAGAATTATTAAGTTTTGAAGGGTACAAACACAATAAGTGTCTCAGCCTATCCGCTGCTTCTATGCACATTTATTATTCATAAATTAGTGTGTTATCGGAGCGCTAGTATGAACATGGACTACTTTCATACACGCCAATAAGAAACATACGTCAAATGACCTGTGTGTTTCTTCTGTTTACAGTTTTACTTCCAGCTTTACATCCCGTCTTGTGTCATTTTTTAAGGCATAAGTCTGCCCGCGTAAATTATAAGGGTACCTACATAAAAATACTATTGTATACTTTAGTATTTATTACAGTACAGTAAGATGTAGTAAATTGTGGTAGTATAATACAGTATTTACTACATCTAATAAACTGTAGTCAATACTGTAGTATACTTTAAAAGTTTACTAGAATAAACTAGAAGACTGTGGTAAGCTGTACCATGTTAGAGTATTTTATTTGCTACAGTATTTACACTTTGTTAATGTATACGCTATATTATAGAAAGAACTGTAGGGAACCAAAAAAATTAACAATATACTTACTATATCAATGTTATAGTAAACTATGGTGTATTTACTATAGCAAGGTTCAAAAAATTCAAAACAATACATGATTTACTACAGGTAAAGTTAATATCACTCCACTATACTACAAAATATTATTTAAAAAAAATGTAGTATTGTAGAGCAACATTACTATAGTGCATGTAGTAAAATTTTCTGTGGTAAAGCGTTTATACTTCTAACTATAGTAACTATTTCATAGAATAGTAGAATTACCACAACAAATTACCACATCATTAAATTTCGCTGTGGTATATTTACTATAGTACGGTTTAAAAAACACTACAGTATTAACCAAAGAAAATTTCACTACATATTCTATAGTCAAGTTACTCTACACTACTATAGTGTTTTTTAATATGGGTAATACTTGCTGTTGTATAGTACCGCAGCTTGTTCGTATCTGTTTTACACAGACATCAGCCTCAGCATGTTCCGACTTTGAAATTATAATAAAGCTATCCATGCTTAGACAGTGCTAATCCTCCTTTTAAATCTTTCCAGCCATACTAGTCTCTAAACCCTTTTAAAATGTCAGCTTCATCTAACTTACAGCAGAGATGACCTATTGCGAGTTTTGATTTTTTTTTTTTTTTTTTTTCTTTCAGGGAAGATAAACTAACCTTTTCAATAATATTAGTATATTGTAGTTTCTGTCAGGCTAATAAAAAATGCGATAGTACAAACGTCTTGTGTGGTCTGGCAGATCAACCTGTAATGAGGCTACTTTACCCTCATAATAACAGCTGTTGTCATTTTGACTCATGAATGGTGTCTGATACAAAACAAGAGTTCTTAGAGAGACCCGGTGTGCGGATTAAATAAACATCATCCTAAGCGACTTTTCCTGAAGTCCAGAAATCAGTCTGCAATTCTGTCCAATTCTATCTTTATCTCTATCTTTCTATTAAAAAAAACAAACATCGTAGCACCTAAGGAGTATGCTGGGGTGTTGGACTTGCGATAGGAGATGTCCAAAGATGGACAGGACAATAAATACACCCTCCTATAAATAGTGGCAGAGCCAGGCTTTAGAAAGTCCTTGCATTTACTACTCATTTCACTGTCAATGTTCACTAAGACAACCAGAGCAGACCCTGTGCAGGCAGGAGTTTTGGACAGGAGCCAGACACATTCTTGACTCCCCTAGGTTGCTGTTAGTTCATCTGAGCTCAGCCAATGCACTCTGTCACCCCGCGGCTTCTCTCTCAGCCCCGTCCACAAACACCGTTGTTTTTTGGCCTAGCGGGACACCACATATGACTGCTCGTGCACACAGCTGTCGTTTAGAACAGTCAGCTATATATTAGTATGCGTAAAACACGAAAGAGCGTTCAATGATACATGAACTGCAAAGGGTTTTTTATTTTATTGTATAAGAGTATTTAATTGTTTAAAATCTTAAATGGGAGGTTCTTAAAAAAACGTAAAAACAAGCTTGTAGTTGGACAAACGATCACGATTATAAGCACATTTATTATTAAAAACATTTAAATATGTGGCTGGATTCAAAATTCTGAAATATTTAGTCTCGATTTATTTTTTTTATCTTTTTTTTAACTAAATACATAAAGAAAATTCTGTAGTTTTATAATTATATACTGTATATTTCATGCCCTTAATGTTAAATTTATTACAGTCTAAATAAAAAACAATACCTTATTTTAAATTTAATACTGTTTTTTCTAGATATTATAATTTTTTATGTTCTTTAAAACATTAATAAAAATATTTTTTCCTTATCAGCAAAAGCTCTTCTATTTGTATAAAAATGCATAATAGCGTATTTAGGAAAAGAAACACAATATTAAAAGCAAAAGATGGTAACAGTAGATTTTGATTTGGTTTGTTACAAATTTAGAATTTTTCAAAGATTTGGTCTGTTTTTGTGCTCACAGTAGAAAAAAGAACAAAAAAACAAAAATCATTACTAAAATCTTACTAAAAGAATACAGTAAACCGCATATATTATTATTATAAAGCCTATTCCTAGATATATTTTATTTTTAAGTTAATTATATTTGCTATAGGATTGTGGTCATTTGGATTATTACATTTTATTGAAAAGGCAAACTAATTTAGAATGAGTTATGGCAGTTTTTAAAAAGTAAAAAGAAAAAAAAACTTGGATATAGGTGTAATAATCATTGGATTTCTTGTAATATAAAATATTTAGCGAAATGTGAATGATTCGCTACGATTTTTTACATTTTTCTAGTGCGCACAACGAAAGTATTTGTTTTCCTCCTGTTTACCGCTTAAAAAATCTACAGTGTTGCTTTTGCCATTAGCTCATAATAGCTACCAGTTCTTGGTTTGATCATTCATTGCACATTTGCTGTCCAACCAGGAGCTCTGTTTCATCTTAACTCAGGTAACGTCATTGCACTCAGTCAAGCGGTCGCATTGTTCTTTGGACAACGGATGTGTTGTAAGTCTACAAAAAAGGAACAAAAGTGAGTAAGTACATCACTCCTGATGCCCTGTTATAGTGCGTAATTGCAATCAACAACGCTTCATTCCTACTGGGTGGTCTGAAGCCCCTCAAGAAACATTTGCATTGTAAGTAAGCTTATTATAATAGTAAATTCAAAGTAAGAGTTTAGTTTGTTTGTAGCTCTAGGTGTGACCAGTTATGGCACATGTTTGTAATAAGGAAAGGAAATCAGATTAATCACATAGGAGAAACTAGCTCAGGCTTTACTGTATACGTGGAAAGTGGTATACTTCTTAAAAACCCCCGTCAGGGAACTGGAAAAAAATAGCACCACCGCCTGCTGGCTAGTTCTGAGTTTGCTAATCAAGAAGAATTAAGTTGAAGTCTTGAAGCAGGGTCGATATTCAATGGCTGCTATTGTTTATAGTAGTAATATTGGTAGTATGTTTCTTTTTGAATTCTCTTACTTCATCCAAACAAAAACATCTAGACATTTGGAAAACCTGAAAGGTTAATTGAAAAACGGCCGTGAATGACAGCAATAAATATTTAAGGAATAGATTTAGAGCTTCTGGGAATTGGGGGAATTTTTTTTTTTATTTAATGGATAGGCGAAGTCCAATTGGTCTTACTCAAAGAGAGCACGCACTGTTAATGCTTTAAGCTTTCCATTGTTTAACCCTGCATGGAGGGTATTTCGAACGGCACTTCTTCTGAAAAGGGTATTATTTAAAGAGGTGTTTGTAAAGGGTGATGCTGGGTGATGTCTTTTTTTGTCTGGTTTCTACTTGCGCTTAGCACTACTATATTTTATACAACATCTCAGCCAGGCCGTCTCCCTCTATCTCTTTCTCGGTTTCTTTAACTCTCTCTGGATTTCTTTGTATCTCTCTCTCTCTTTTCTCGTGTCCTCTTCTCCTCTCTTTTTCTCACTACCTCTATATCAGTGGGGACCTGTCCCTGCTTTTGGAGAGGAAATGTTAAATGATGAGCAAAATGTGTGGCCTCAACCCTCAGTGAGATTAAAAACGCATTCGTCTCTCTGGGAGGCATACAAGGTGACAGCAAGTTCATTCTTTAGCCAATAGAAAATCCGAACACACCTCTGATATTGCTTGGGATCTGACCTCCTAACTCCCTTCTTTCAGATGTCAGGTAGGGGGAAAAGGAGGGGTTGGGGTCATGTGGGTTCCTTAGACGAAAATCTAGAGAGCTTGGCACAGGGCCTGAGGATAATTAAAGCTAATGTGATACAGATTAATACCGACTCTGCTGCTTGGGCTGGTCTATAGGAGAGTGACGAAAGGATGCCTTATTCAGACCAGTGAAAAAGAATTATCCTTTTTTTTTCTGAACAGAGCCATTCTTAAGTTAAATTCAAGGCCATTGAGAAGACATCAGAAGACTTCATTAACATAGAGGCAAGTAGAGAAAGAGTGAAAAGAGAAAGCGTGCACACAGAGGAGGAGTGGAAAAGAAAAGATTGCTGTCCTCACAGTGCTGTTGTGGTATGGTTCAGGTTATTTTGCGGTGGAAGCTTTGAAAAAAGGAGGCGTAGTGCTACGCTGAGCAGCCCATACCCGCGCACTCACTTGCATCTCCCAATGGGAGGTTTTAGGCTTTAAAATGGTTTCCTGTGACGTCGATTGTATGTTTGATTTGCGTTTTGCGAGGCTAGTATTATTCTCAGGAGGGGAGAATCTAGCACGCTTTCATTTCCTCTCCCCAACAGCCAGCATAAAGTTGGCAGAAAGAGACTAGGAGAATTGTAAAGTCGGATTGTTTTTTTTTTTCCTCTCCATGAAAAGCACATTTTTTGTGTTTTCTTTAGTTGTAACCGTTCCAGTGCTTGCGCTGCAAATTGACGTATTGTTCCATTATAATTAGACCCGTTCGACTTCGAGTGTTTTTTAATATTTTGAGACTCTCCAGTGGTTGCTTTTGCTCCAGACTTAAAAATTCTAAACCTTGACTTTTTTGGGGAAGGAAAAGTTGTAAAAAACAGTAAGAGAGAAAGAAAATAGGTTTTAGAATATTCATCCATGGTGTAGTGCCTCAGTACTAATTGCAGACAATGGATCCCGGATGGGGAATGGTTGCAGCGCAGTTGAGTCCAGGTTATGTTAGTTCAGCTGGCACTTAGTTGTGTGGGAAGCCATGCAATCCCTGTGGTAGTCAAACAGTGCCCAGAGTAAGCACTTTCTGTTGGGTTGGAGTGAAAAAGTCACTATTCTGCAGATGCACTTCACTTTTCTTAAATCCATTTAAAAAATCTGCTGTTTTAGGACACAAAGAATAATGACCTGACCTTCTAATCGATCACACGGATCTGTAACTGCTTAAGCAACAACTGCCTAATACCCTGGGGTATTAAAGGGATGCCTGTCTATTACTCGATACCGCACACACACATTTAGATATTTAGATAAGATAATCCACTTATCAGCACGTTTACAGGAGGTAAACTAGACATGCTAAAGAGAAAATCCACAGAACAACAGTCCATGTGACCATTTTAATGAAAAGATTTGGTGTAAAAAGTAAAACTATATTTTTTCCAGTAATCGTTTTTTTGTGTCAATCTTATACTGCAGGGACAAAGGTTTGATTTTAAAGACGCTGACCGGTAAATTACCTTTGAAAGGGTAAAGACAAATAGAAGATGAAAGCTTTAGTGGTGGTTTTATAACTGCACGAATAGCATCAGAATAATGAGCTGCTATGGAGACAGTAGAACAATATCCACGGTTAAACATCCAGCTCCCAGAAGTAGCTACGTCACAGTACCATTACCTCATTTAAGGGACAAACACTCACACACACACACACACACAGTGATTTCTAACAGGGAGGACACAACTATGTGTCCTCAAAGATAAAAGACAGTTCCTAATCTTTCAACTGGCGTCATTCCCATCTACCTCCTCCCCACAGTTATTGTGAAAGTACAGAGGTTTGGTGGTGCAACCAGTAAAAACCATCATAGTGGCCTTTTTGTTCGGTGTTATTGTAATCAAATCCTAGGGCTCAGTAACAAAATAGAGCAACGACAAGCAATAACAGTGCTTCTCTGAGGGAAAGATCAAGAGATGGAACTAAACATTTTTGCCTTCAGGGGTGTCCTAAGTTTGCTGTTTCGTACAAACACTGGCTTGGTTTACTGTAATTCTGTTTTTTTGGAGGGCACACAAAGAGATTGGATGCATGTTGCAGTCTAAAAGCAAATCTCTATTGTTTGCAAAAGAGACCGCACAACAACATCATAGCAACAGGCTTATTTGTAATTAGATTTTTTATTCTTTTACATTGCATAACATTTCTTTTCCCTAGAACGAATTCTCCAGAGTGACCCGAGGTCGTATCAGACCACACAAACCATATCTAACTGATGCAGAATTATAGAATCATTTTTTGAAGGGATTTTCTAGGTTTTTTGTTTGTAGCAACAGCTTTCCAACAATGGAAAGTTGTGACAATAAGACAGCAAAGAATTGCATCAGCCAGCATCTTTGTAGTCCACAGGCTATTTTTCTGTCCTTCATGTTAAACAAATGTGGCATATGTGGACTCATACAGTAAGATGATTCAGCTTTCCCTCTTGTAAGCCGATTGGACAGTACTCTTAAAACTCGTGCCCATTACTTTTACAAGAGCATTAGGCATTTAATGAGCCTAAAAACAATGTTTTAAAAAAAACAGTGCTTCCGGTGTACTGTTGTAGTCACACTATTAGAGGTAAAGTTTTTTTTTTTTATGTATGTATCATCACTAATTGGGTTTGCTTTTATAGAGTAACTCTATTTGAGTTATTAAGCTGATAAATTCTAAATTGCAGTATTAATTGTGTCAGCTTCAAACTCATAAATTGCTTACAGTTAGTTAGGCAAACATGTCTAAATAAAATTGTTTTCTTTCTTTCTTCTTTAAAATTTTCTATTTTATTTTATGTTCATAGATTACTTTAGTAGTTTTATTACTTTAACAAACAGTATATCCAGGGTCTGCCCAAGCCTTAAAGGTCCCTAAGCAGAATTGTATTTGTGGGCTCCTTGGTGCCGCTAATATAGAAAACACTATAAGTCTAACACACCCGTTATCAATTTTATTTGTTGTAGCTGTATTTCTTTTATCATAATACAATGTAATAATATCAATAATAATAATATATAAAAAAACAAACAAAAAAATAATAATGTCATGTTCTCTTGGGCGCCCCATGCTGGCCACAGAGACCGTAAGCAGCAGCTTAGTTTGGCTATGATTTGGGAGTATATCCAAATATCTGTCTACTGAAAAGGAAAGGAAAGATAAAATCAGATGATTTGTTTTTAAAAAAAAGGTCAGCATCCTGAGTTAAACCCAGTTTATTCCTTGCCTTCTTTTTCAGTCAGATTTGTGGTGGATATGGAGTCTATACTCGGATCACTGAGTGTGAGACAGAAATACACCCAGAAGCATGTGTTACCATGTTAATTAGGAGAACTAAATATTGTAATTGTGCACATTGGCTGGCCAGAATTACTACTAGTTGTTTCAAAAGCACATTAGGAAATGTGCGCCAAAGTGAGCCAAACTTTAGAGATCTGATCTGCCAAGGTTTGATTTCATTCATTAAATATATCCAATAGATTGTTTCTGACAGCTTTATAACCGCCAAGCTTTGCAGTCATGTAGCAAACCTGAGCCAAATAAAAAAAAAAATGTAGATTTTCAAGGATTCTTTCGTGTTTTGAAACATCTAAACCTTGTAATATTAGATCATCTTTGATGATTATTTGTAAATGTCTATATGCGTCTTGCCTTTTGATGTGTATGTCCTGTTCATTGTTAGTAAGTCTAGATCACTATATATATTACACTGTGCTGTTTGTATTTATATATATATATATATATATATATATATCTCGAGAGTTCTTGCTTTTATACTGAAGGATGGTTTGCAATGTAAAAATGAGATCTAGTCTTCGGCCAAACTCTCAGAGTTTCCACTGAAGATCTTGTTTAATCCCAGAATAAACTTTATTTCTAATGGAAGAACCTGGCATGCCGTTCTATTTAAACCACTTTAATGATACAGTACAGACTGTATGGCGTTTTAGTTTATGACAGCTGATTCATGTACTGTTTTTGAGTGGGGGTCTTTCTAAGAAAAGAGCTCAGTGTTTGGAAAGTTGCCTTTGGGATACAAAGCAGAGCCAGCATACTGATGACCCTACATGGAACCTTCAAATAATTTTGCCTTAAGTTTACATCCAGGCAATGACTGCCGGGATCTAAGGAGTCCTCACGCTTGGAGATTTCCCATGAGGCTTTGCATGTCCTTAGTTTAACTGGAAGAGAAGATGCACACAGTTCGCCATGTTTGGGAGTGTTCGATCTGCTGGAGGATGAGGTACCAGTGCTGCCCACTGTTGCTTGTGTAATTTAAACAATAGACTGTTAAGGCTTAATTATGCTAAATTTAATACATATTAGGCAGACGGTCGGGCTTTAGAACCGAGGGGGGTTTCCAGATATTGATGCCCCATAAGTATTTAAATAGTTCTGGTTTTTTAATATATATCTATGTCAATATAGCTAAATTTACAGTCCAAGCATTAGTTGAAAATCCATTTGTATCTTTTGGGTCAACTCCAGAGCCCCAATGCATAAATATTTTTTACAATCTATTCTGAACGCAGGAAAATTCAAAACAAACGAAAACCATGTCATATTCCTTAAACTCATTATTCCACTGTTTACAAATACAACATTGCATAGAACTATTCATGAGTATCTCTTTGACATTGTGGGTGGGGAGTGGAATTTTATTAAGTTCTGACCAGGTCAGCCAGGATGCTGCGTACTGAAACACAGAAAGTTTATTTGAAAGCAGCCAGTGAGAGGGTTGAGCACACAGTCGACCACTGTTGCCCAGAGACGTTGATCAGAGCCAGGCAGCAGAACTTGGCCGCTTTTGGGAAAAAACACATCTTTTGCTGGTTACAACAGCAGGAGAAAGTGAAAAAAAAAAATAAGAGAGTAAGTGTGCGTGTGTGTGTGTGTGTGTATAGAAGGGTGGGTTGGGCGAGGTGGTGGTTGAATAGCATTTTTGGTGAATACTATAGACTGTAAGTCCTAAAGCTTGCTTAAAATACAACCCCCTATCAAAAGTGGAAAATGCTTGGAACGTACACTTAAAAACCCTGTAACTGCACACATCTACCATTAATGTGCTGTGAATAATGATAATTTAATGCTAATGGGACTGTATGAAGACCAAGAAAAGAAATAAGATTTTTTTTTCCCAAAAGGTCAATGGTAATTTACTGCTAAAGCGCTCATTATTTAAAAAAAGCAGCTATTCCAGTAATAATCCTGAAAATATCAAATTTGGCTTAGTTTATATAGCACTACTGTATAGTCAATTATTCTAGTCAGTTTTTCTTTATTATATTTAAAAATATCAAAATAATTTTGGTAAGCAAAAAATGCTCAGTAAATAAATGTTTTCCTTGTTTTTTCATGTGATCATATTTCATGTAATCATATGTGTGTATATATATATATATATATATATATATATATATATATATATATGTGTGTGTGTGTGTGTGTGTGTGTGTGTGTGTGTGCGTGGTGTCTACTATTGATTATTTTCTACAGTAGAGGGCTAAGCTAACATGGTATGAAAGATGAGTACTTTTCTTCCAAGTGGAGCATTCAGGTATTTTTCTTTCCTTTCTTTTTTTTTGGTTAAACATATTTCCATCTAATATGTTTCTCATTCAGCTTCTTTCCAGATATGTGGGCAACAGGAGCTCTTTATCATGAAACAAAAAGTGCACTGTGCCTTTTTCCCCCTGCTTTTGAGCTGCTTATATGTGTGTGTCACTCTGTGATCTCTCCTTCCATGCACCCACTCCCCTTGTGGTTTCCCACAAACTATTACTTGGCTACTGTTGCTGGATACCATATCTATGGACCTCAGGGGTTGGAAAACACGTCTAAAGGAGACAGATTGGGAGATGATGATGAGAGCAGCTTGTCAGGGAGAGATTGATTTGTTTTTCCCTCCATTTTTCCCCAGCCATGTAGGCCTTTTTTCCTCTCATCTGTGCTTTCTCCATATGCAGGCGGTTGTAAGATCACCCAAATAGAACCACCTGGTTTCCCCCGTGTCGGCCCCTGCTGCTGTACTCAGTGACCACTTCTAGCTCAACTCATGCCAAGTATCCAAGGTAACAACACACAAAGATTACGGTGAGACAGGTCATACTTCCATTTTTGTGATCCCGTTTTATTTGACACGATTCTGAGAAGAAAGATGTCATAAGTCTGACCGTATGTGTCTCGAGTAGCAAAAAAGAGTAAGGGACAAAAGCTCACGTTTCAGAACAGAAAACGCCCAGCTGTTTTTTATTACTTTCCCTCTTAGTTCATTGAGACATAATTGCATTCTGACTTCATCTGAACCTTAGCCTGACCCCTGCTCCCCTGTCAGACACACAGGCATGCATAAGCCTTTCATAGTGAGAGCAGATCACACAGTGTGAGTTTTGCCACTAAGATCAACAAACGCAAATCAGGAAACTGTGGAAAACTCTCTGGGCAAACTCACCCCCAAAACACACATATATACACACACACTTTCCCTAGTTAGGCAACCTGTCTGGTTTTGTCTGACTCCTTTTACTGGCAACAGTTAATCAGTTACTGTTTTTGACCTTACCGTTTTTTCCCTTCTCTATTTCTTCCTCCCTTTCTTTTTCTTTATGTTCTCTCTTTTGGGTATGAGGTCATCGGTTTTCCAGATAGCAAGCAAGTAAAAATATTTTTTTACTACTCACAGTTAACCAGCAGGGCCATGAAACGGCTGTCGACCTTTCTATATAAATGCTATGGAACAGTTATACGTTCCATCATTAGAGCTGTGACTGCCCTACTGTTGATTCTCACCCACTTATTTTCTCCGTCTGTTTGTTCTTATTGTGGAAGTCTGTGCGGTGTCCAGCTTATTTACCAGTGAAGAGTGTATTGACGTCAACCGCATAGCCTGATGTTTGAAATCAAAGTATTTCCCTGTGTCGTGCCTCACTGATATGTCTAAACATAAAATAAATATTAGGCTTTGACTCTTGGTTGGTTATCTATGGCCAATAAAACTGAAAAAATGTGCACAATGTTTTTTTCTTCACATTTTAGACAGATCCCATCTGTAGAGGGAGGCCCTTTTTTAAGGTTTCCCTAAGCCACGTTGGTGAACATTTCTACATTTCTACTGCTTACTCATAAATCAGAAAAAAATAATTTAAGGCAGGTGGAAATATTATCAGGTAAAGATTGTATCAGAAGAATATATTAAACAGCCCTGGTTTGAGCTAATAGGAAGGCCCAAAAGTTTGTCCCTAATGAGCAAGACGGTGACGACTATGGCAAAAAAAACTCATAGAGATGTATTGGGAAGAAACCTTGAGAGGAACCAAACTCAAGAATGAACCCATCCTCATTTGGGCGACACTGCACGTTTTTGTTAATTACAGCATATTGTAGTGGTGACCAAATGAATGTAGAATGTAGTCCCAATCCATCCTCGAATTTTAGCATAACTCAAAGGGAGAGCCGGAGGGTAACACAGATCGTTAAGGCAGATTAGCTACAACAGGAGAACAAAACAGCTTCCACTGCTGTCTGGAAATTTGTGTATATACTTATTTTTGTGTAATAATTTCTTTTTTTCTGTTTTTACTGTTGTATAAAACTGTCGATTAACTCTTACTCTCAGCCTCCCTCAGGAAAAGCTTCAACCCAAACGGCATTAACTTCCAAGAACACTCTGAAATGGATTTTTTTTACACCACTATAATTTACACCATTGAAATATCACAGTAGGTAAGCGGGCCAATAAGTATTAGGTGCCTGTTGGGATTCCCACTGTTTAGGGCAGTTTGTAAGTACTGTACCACATTCTTAGAGATTAAAGTCAGCTGGCTGTGCCTTCTTTTAAAACTACGGGGCCAAGTAAGGAGCTACACTTCAATTGCAATAAATGACTCGTTATGTAAGCCCTCATGTGACTGCAAAAATTATCTAAATTGTGTTGTTGCTACACAACAATAGTGTTCCTGTCAAAACAGCAACAAAACTATAAATAAACTGTTTCTTAAAAAGCTGAGCTGTTGAAATAATCCATATAAGCAGTTTACAGTCACACCTAACAATTTAAAGATGGAAAGGTTTAGCTAAAGTCAGTCAAAATCATAGTAAATTAAAAAATAACGAGTACACTGCATGTATGCTGCTTGTTCTCAATTTCACTAATTATTTGCATAAAGAGTGTATTTGTATTTTTGGAAATGTTCATATCGGTATGCAGGGCCGGATTTATGCATAGTTATTATAGGCATAATGTGTCCATGCTCTCACGTTCAGGTGGGCACAGTTACAACAATATCTATCTATCTATCTATCTATCTATCTATCTATCTATCTATCTATCTATCTATCTATCTATCTATCTATCTATCCATCCATCCATCCATCCATCCATCCCTCTATCCATCCCATTCACTGTAAAGCCTAAACACAGTAAGACAATTACTATAATAATATTGTAAAATATTAATTTGGGCTACCAAAAACGATTTATTATGCAAACTTTTATTTAATATAAAATATATCAAAATTTATCAAAAGACAAACTACATTCGTTCTTTAGTGACTGAACCTTTTATTTATTATTATTTTTGATAAGTGTTTTAGAGTTAATATTATTATACCGCTGACAAATGAGGCATGTTCTAAACAACTGAATTAGACATAATGATAGTAACAAATGTTATAACAACAAAAGCATTAACAAAAAAAATAAAAAAAACAAAAACAACAAATAATAAATAAATTAATTAATAAAAATATACTTTTATGGAGGGGCCCAAAAATGTCCTTTGCCTATGTCAGAAATAAAGTAAGTCTGGCCCTGGTTGTATGAATGAAGGTTTAAATGTGTTCTTGTTTTACTTATCCAGTGGAGTTTTATTTCAAGCACAGGATTTCCTCACTGTAATGGCTGTTGGATATTGTGGTGTAAGTTGCTAAATACTTTGTGGTGGAAAAAACAACAAGTTTTATTGTTTCCACACATAAAAGAGCCTCGAAAAATTGTTTGTAAAAATGTCCAGACATCATTTCTTATCCTAATCAACATTATTTTACTGATTTGTAATCATCTCATTAAAAATGGGATAAAAGAAAATAAATTGCACATGTTATATTGGTTTTACCAGGGTCAGATCCACTGTGCTCGAGGCCATCATGTTTGTTTAAAAGCTGAGGCTTTGCCAAGGCCTTCCCGGACATGATACTCATAATGGTTGTGTTCCCCCTGACTGTTTTTATGCTAACTTCTCAGTGTCTGTGGTCCACTTACTGCTTGTCCTTTTCATTCCAAAGATCCCACAGAGGTCACTTTCCAATAAATTATAATCAGCTTTGGATGGATAGGGAAATAGAGCATTTTATTATCTTTCTCTGTAAAGTACACTGTGTTTCAAGGCAGCAATAATTTAGGGTGGAATTTTAAGAAATACTGTTACAGCCTAACCTCCTAAAACTGTGTAGGTGCAGCTTCATTTATAAAGTAGTAAGCACATACTGTGAGGGCTGTCCATCATCCTGCTGCTCTTCATAGTAAATACTGTCAGACCTAGTGAAGTTTTTTGTCCAAGCCACTGATTGTCTGCCAAAAATCTGTCCTGTTTATCGGACTCCCACATACAGCTGTGGTAAGTGTAACAGAAAAATTATGAACCATCAAAACACCAATTATTAATAAATCTTCCATAAAACAGGGCATAAACTTTTCTGATTTCCCTGTAAAGACCATGCAGAGTGTCAATAAGTTAAATTGCTCAAATTCATAGGTAAAAGCACTTCAGGGGGGATATTAAAAACAGTAACAATGACTTTTCTAACTTTTTAGCTTATGAGTATATTACGGTGATGTGAATATGTTTATGAAGTGTCAAAGAAATGCCGTCTTTTATTTACCTCTGTGTGTTTAAGAGTCACACACTTTGTCTGATCAAAAACAGGAGTCGAATTAATAGCGAGTGATGCAAAAGGTAAGATAATTGTGCTTAAAAACAGTTTACTATGAGAATGACAAAAAAAAAAGCTTCAGGGATCTTCATTTCTATGATTGTTTCCTGAAAAGATTTCCCACTCAAAGCTTAGTGCCATTTTAGAAAGACACATTGTGCTTCATTCCACACTGGTTGCCAAGTTGTCCTGAGGTAAAAAAAAAAAGGGCTTTTTAACAAATCGCATGTACAAAACATCAATAAAGGCTAGAAAAAACAAAACTGATGCATGTCTGCAGCTGTCTCCAAGCTGCAGCAGCAACACCACAGTGACTATGTGCTTTCCCTGATCCTAAACAAGATACCAAAATATGAAAAATACGGATGTCTGTAATGCCTGTGCTATTCAACTTGTTTTTCTTTCTGCCTTGTTTTCGAGAAAAGCTATTAAAGAGATGGGATAACTTGTCACATCATGTGTCTTGTGCTTTTCATGGAGGTCCAGCTTACTTCAATTAAAAGTCGTCAGCGGCTGGTTTTGATCAAGTTCCTTGGCAAACCTAAGGTGATTCTTTTCTTAACAAAAAACAAATGGGACTTTGCACTGTAAACATTGTTTAAGAATAATAGCATGTCTTCAGGGAGAGTGTGTAGCTCTTACTCCACTTCCTAATGAGCTTCCTTCCTTCTGGCCTATATAGCAAACATGTCAGATACATGGCTAAAATGTGGGTAAGGGGTGTGCAAAAAAACAGCTGTTCAGCTTTCAGAAGATAAAAGACGGTTTAGTCAAAGAGAAAAAGAGGCCAGAGGAGGCCAGCGATATTTTAGAGGGTTTCCCTTAGAACAGAGACTTACATAATATCATAACCCACAATAAAGAACTATGGTTAATATATTTCAGGAAGCATTCAGATGGGAATAGAACCACATATTCTGTGACCACATTACTTTGAGTTCAAATTCCACATCAACTTTGTCCACTGAATACATATGCAAAATAGTTATTCAACCAAACGATATCTAAGAAATTTATCTTTTGTATAAATTAACAACTTCAGAACAGAAAGGGGGTCAGACTGCTGTGCCATTCACATTAATCAGATATCTGGTTACTTTCAGTGACTCATCATTTTTTTCTGAGAAAGTACTCCAGTCTTCTTATTCTTGCACGTATACAGTAATAGCTGAAAGTCATCGAACAAAAATGCAGCAATAGACTTCAGATAAGCTTCGATATTTTATTTTACTGTCTCAGCGGTTAAAATTATTCTCAAGCTCTGTGGGTTATAAGAGTTCATCTAATTTTTCTTTTATCAACAAAATGGAGTAAACAGAAAAAGGGGAAAACGTGATTGAGTTCATTTGAAAGACTACAGTTCTTATACTGCTATCTGAGCATGACATCAGAAATGTATAACGGCAAGATTATTAATTTTATTATTAGCTTGTTTTTGCTAATACATTTGCAAAGCTTGTTTAACACAACAATGACTTGGTGGTCAAAAGGTCTCTCCTGGCAGCTGAAAACGGGAATCCCAAAGTTACAGTGGACACAGACAGTTAAAACTGAACAAACGTCTTTTTCTTTCTTGTTTTTGGTCTTTACAGGATTTAGTATTAAAAATCGAACAATGGTCCAAAACTAATATATTAACCCATGAGTTTTTTAACCCATCACTGTTTTTAGTGAAGTAAACACAAATAAAACTCTTTTTAATACAAATTTCCTTATTCAACACCATCAAAACAAACCAGACAGCTTACTGCTCAACATTCCCACCATGTTGTTGTGTTGTTGCACAAAAGAGAAGCAAATATCTAGTGTTGATTTCTGATGTGACACAATGTGAGGGAGAAAAAACGGAAAAGTCACTACCAGTAAGGAATAATCCATCAAAAAGTGACAGAGACCAAACAAATACAAGTGCCAAATTAAACTGTGTGGTACATTACTAAGGGGCAAGAATGCACTGGTGAGCTCAACAATACTAAACAACCGGATGGACTATACAGTAGAAAAGCACAGCAGGGTACAACTGCTGGATAACAGAGGATGTAAATGTTACAGTTCATGCACAGTTACATCAGGATAAATATGTGGACAGGACTACAATAAAGAGAACACACCAGCCCAACCTCCAAGAATTTAAACCACATAGCAGAAAAAAAAACATCGGGTAAACCTCGAGAAGAAAAACATCAGGCTGTAGGTGACCGAAATGTTAATGTAATGCCTTTAGAGGTCCGGGACAGTTTAGTTTTAAAATGAGAGATAAAAAAATATGAAGTGCTAAACTAAACATAAACACGCCTGGTCACAAAATAAACGATGTTAGCTGAAGGTCTAAGCTAAGAAATAATTGTGCTCAAATGAACTGGATTTTGTACACGACATACAGTTTTTATTGTTACTAAATGGGTTATACCAGTACATGTTTTATAAAAACACATTAACCTCAGTTTAGGCCACATTTTTAAAAACAGACAAAATAGAAAGGAGGATTGTAGTTTCTCAGCCAGAAGTATATATAAGTATGTTGTATATATAAGTATGTAGTTTATTAACCAAAAATTAAACATACGCCTTAACATAAGACAACATAAGACAAATAAACACAACACAATATTACCATCTGTGCTAAAAGCTGTCTTTATGGTGTTATGAATCGAAAATGAGTCTAAATGTCGTGTTTGAAAGGGCATGAAACACAAGTGCAGCAGCCATTTTGTTTTGTGTAGCGTTTGCCCCGCATTAGATGTCACGATTCAGACTTGCATTCTGAGCTCAGCCTCTGCTACATTTGTGGATGTTTATCGACATAAAAATGAGTCTGGATGGCATATTCTACTGAATTTGTTGGAATTTTAAAGATTAATGGCTTTATAGTTGAGTTTTTTACAGTTTTGCGGATATATGTTGGTGGTCTGACAGTGATTGTACTCTGTGTTTTTTGTATCTTAAAATAGTTTGGATCATTTATTCACAAGTATCTCAACAAATAGCAAAAACATGCAATTTTTAGCTATTTTATTTTTGAGTACTGTGCAACACAAGGATTTTACTCATGGAACCAGGAGGACGGTGGAACGTTAACAGGTCCAGAGCTTATAATGGTTATGGACAAAGTTTATTGTGATTTGATAAATCAGGCCAGCCCCAAAGCCCTGTAATAAGTTTATTTATTAACACTGATGTCTATAAGTGCCAAACAATACTAAACATTTCTAATCCAAATACATTAATATGATGTATTGAATTTCACAAATGAGGCTCTGTTTATAAAATTAATTCACATTTTATATGGTTTAAAGATCAAATTTCTTTGGTTTAAAGCTGCAGATTTGCTTTACATGAATAGTTTCATTGCTAATCCAGGTCAATCTGCTGGATTAATCGGTTACAGTAGCATGATTTCATTCTCTAATTAAGCATTTATCTAACTTGTTAAAATTTGATATTACAGGGTTAAGAAACAACATGTATTAAATAAAAAAAATAACTAAGCCTGACAAGGAAAGTTATGGCTGTTATATTAACCAACAATCTACTAAAGTGTTTCTGAAGCATATTAGTGTGTTGTTATTTGTGCGATTGCTCCATGCATCACTGTGAACGCGCGGTCTTTAAATTGTTTATTAAGAAATAAACTTCCGTTTGCGTCATGCTGACTTGCACTACTTGCACACGTGGATTATTCTTCAGTTTATATCCTAAACTACCTGTAAATCATTGAGATATAAACTTGTGGTTCATACAACATGCAAACAAACAGGGTCACTGACACCTGTAAGCCCCCAGAAACACACATTAATGAGAAACTTCTGCTTCTGTTCGTGTGCAGTGGAAGTGTAATTTAAAATAGATGGATTTATTATTTCTATTTTGTTTAAAATCAAATAATATATGATGATATTATTGAAGATTAAGTTAATAGGACTTTTTCTACTCCTACTGTATGCAGGACTATAAACTTAGGGATATAAAATGTCAATTTAGGTTATTTAAATATGGCAAACCCTTAAAATAATAAAATTAATGAGTAATAGCAGAAACATAACTGACTCACACATAAGTCTAATTAGACTTCCAGCAATAAGTCTTAAAAATGAAAACTATTAAATAAAGGTAATCATTTTGATGCTCAGACAAGCAATAGCAAGTGGATTGGACATTGCAGATAATAAAAAAGTAAAGAAATTGATGCTAAAGCTAAAACAGGGCCTCGTCCTTCCTGAGACCTGAAACTGAGAGCCATTCACAGCCTTAAAGCCAGTTCAGTAAAAGGGTAGACTCTGCGAAGGCTGCCAAGATATGTGCATGTCCAGTCCCTGAAGTGTACTTGTAACTACTTTTTATTGACTGAGTTAAAGTAAGTAACTGCACATGTTAGTTAGTGAATGAGTGAGTGAGTGAATACATTAGTTAATGGATGAGTAAAAGAGTAAATTAGTGAATAAGCAAGAAGATAAGTTAGTGACTAAATGAGTGCATGAGTTAAGTGTAAGTGTGAGCAAATGAGTGACTTAGTAAGTAAGTAAGGAAAATTAGTGTGTGAGTAAAGTGAGTAAATAAGTGAGCAAGAACATTTGAGTTGATAAGTGACTAGATGGATGAATGAGTTGAAAGTGAATAAGTAAGTGATTAAGTAAGTTATTGTGTGAGTGACTGACTGACTGACTGAGTGATTGACTGATTGACTGGCTGACTGACTTTAACTTTTTATTAGAGAATATCCAGCTTCCTCTCAGTAAGCGAGCAGGTACATGGGTTAGTCAGTGGATTAGTAAGTGAGTTAGTAAGTCAGTGTGTGAGTGAAAACAAATGAATGAGTAAGATAGTAAGACAGTGAGTAATTGCGTAACTGAGTAAGTAACTAAGTGTGTAAGCGAGTAAGTAAGCAAGCACATAAGTAAATATATAAATATGGAAGTGAGTGAGTAAAGGAAGGATGAAATTTGAAAGTCTATTTCTTTATATAACTACCTTTTTGTTAAAGAGTATTCAGCATCTTCTTTTCAGAGTTATTGATTACAAATTAGTGAGTGAGTAAATGAGTGAGTAAAGGAAGAAATTTAAAGGTCCATTTATATAACTTTACCTTTTATTTATCGATTATCCAGCCTCTTTACAGGGAAGTTATTAGCTAGAAATTAGTTTGATGGCTTAAAAATGGTAGATTAAAAAAGGATTTAAACCTTATAAATCTTTAAGAGTCACAAATACCAAGATGCCACTAGTAGGAAATGAAACTGAAATTAATTTAATTTAATTTAATTTATTAAGTAATTTAATAACATCATAGTTATGTATATCTTTGTATTTCTGCCACTTTATGAAACTATAAAAATACCTTTAACTATAAAATACCTTTATACCTTAACTAATCCTGGGCTAATTTAAAAGCAATTTCATAAACGATTAAAAAGTAGGTTTACAAGTTTCTGTTTAAGTACATCTGTGCTTATTTTTATCCTTTTAAGTCTTAAGCAACAATCTTTTTGATTATGTCATTACCTTATTATTATTTCTGGGAAAGTATCCTAGGGATATCATGCTGAGCCTGACACATTGTCAGCTTCCATTGTATTTGTTGTTCACTTTTTCTGTGAAATGTTGGCTCCAGAGGAGTCGGCCGCTTCTAGTGTTTATTTTGAGAAGCCTCGATAAGGACAAATAATTTAGGGTCAACTCCGATGTGCATGTGGCCTTATGTACTGAATAATACCAAAGAAACAAACTTGCTCCAGTTACATAGGGCTTAAGACGTAAGCAACTTTCTCCGAAAGAAATTTTACACGTAGTTTTAATAATGATTGTATACTTCAAAATAAACAAGATTAGAATTGCATACGTAACAAAACGAAAATTATTTATTTAAAACTGTGTGAATAATATAAAACTCTCACAGCATTGAACAAGTCAAATCTTAAAGCCTGCTGTGACTCTCTAGCCCTGAACTCTAATTTATGACTCTAAAGCCATGATTGGTGCTCTCTTAAGCCACACACACACACACACAGCACACCTGGAGATGATTAGATAACTTAAAAAGAAGCCCTTAAAAAATTAAATAAACAAATTACAATGCCTATTATTCTACAAATTTACTCTTCACTCTCATATTGTGCCTTGCAATGTTTTTTACAGCCAGCCCGCCGCTTAGTCAGTGATGCCAGACTGCAATATGATTAGTTCATACTTTCCTTGGCTTGAATGAAATTAGCTATTGTGTCATGCAATCCATGAAAAGTCTATTGTATGTTTTATAGATGCACTAACACTCACCCCATAAAAAGGTCAGCTGTCTGAACCGTGATCTGTCATAGCCGCTAGTTTTATTATGACTTCTTTAATGAGGCCTACTGATTTTTCGGAAAACACCATACACATTTTCCAACAACACCCTTGGTTTGAGCGTGCACAATAGAAACAAAAGTTATTTGTGCTTTCGGAAAACACTGTGATCTTCCCATTACTCTAAGTATTTATTCAGACTTGTATTTTGACCACAAATCTTATTTTGGATGCTCCAGCTTTTATGTAGGTCGATTGTTTGAGTGCACAGAGCGTGCATTCGAATTTGAGTTCACATTTAAGTGCACAAAGCAGTTTTATTAATAATAATAAAAATATAGGTCACGACTAAGTAATAACTGCTAAATCTTTACACATGTTTGAGCTTTGTATTTATACACCACAGTAAAAGTAACAAATAAAATAATCTATGAGTGAGAAATGTAAGTCAGGGCCTGCTGGGAGTTGAAAGGGTTAAAATCCCCCCAAAAGTTTTGTGGTCTTATGAATGAAACACTTCACTATTAAGTTCTGCATCCTGCTGTCCTGTGGTGCTGCGGTGCATCTAACAAGCGAGGTGAATTAGCATTTGAAGGCTTTCTCTTCGTAAACAAACTTCTGCCCTCTCCCTCAGCATTCCATGGGGATGTTGCCGATTGCTGGATTCTGTGTGTGTGTGTGTGGTGTGTGTGGTGTGTGTGTGTGTGTGTGTGTGTGTGTTCTAAGGGGTTGTCAAGTATCAGGATAAGGTTAGGATTAAGCATGCTTCATGGGAAAAATTCTCTCTAAAGGTTTAGAAGCACTCCCTCACATGATTCTCTCTTTGGGCTGTGCACCAACATACTTAAAGAGTTTTCAGGTTCCAACATCTGCTAAAGTTTTTACCATTCACATAAGCTTTTATCTATTTCTTTATTTTTTTGTACGGATTTTTATCCAACAGATCCATTTACCCTTTTTTTGGCTCATTTTTCATAAGGGTCATGGTAACACTGAAGTATATTTCAGGGGCACAATGTGGGGGGAACACTATTGCATGGCCTGGTCACACTACTACTTTAGGAAATAACTGCACTTTAAAGAAGGAACCACTCTGTGGATGGAGGATCGTAACCTTTATAAAATGTTGTAGAAAAAAAAAATATTATTTTTTAAGTTATTAAGGAGAATATAAATTGGAACGCGATGTTTAACAAGCACATATTGATGTGATTTGTTAGGTGTCCACATACTTTTGGTCATATAACATATTATTTCAGGAACTGAATAAATATTTGGTGGCCATTGACAAACATAACTTGTGGTCCTTTTTGCTTTGTTAGCATTAATGTAATTCAAAGCATTTCAGAAACACCTACTTATTTGTTAATTGTGCATGACTCAGTGTGTGAATTAGCACATAAAGGCACACATTTCTTTCTTTCTTTCTTTTTCTTCTCTCTCTCTCTCTCTCTCTTTCTTTCTTTCTTCCTTTCTTTTTTTCTTTCTTTCTCTCTCAATTTTTACTCATGATGTTTTTGTCCCCCCAAAGACGGTTTAATCTACATATGAAAGCTTGCAGGAAATCATTTTATAAAGTCACGCATTAACCCACAAATAAGCGCCAACGCAAACTGGTTTCCTTCTGGCCGTGTGCCACATGAAGAAGAAGCCCTCAGACAGCCCAAATGCACTTTGCATATAAGAGAATGTATATGACACTACCAGTCCTTGCAGAGATCCAATTGAAAAAGGGCTTAATCCTCATTAAATATGGAAGTTGCTTTCATCTTAGTCAGCAAAAGTGACCCACCGTGAACTTTTGTCCACTTTCTTTCAGACAGAGTTTCAGTCTATACCAGGGCAATTAGAGCAACATTACAATGGCACATCGTTTGAGAGGGTGGTTGCCAAGCCATCTAAATCTGACTCATCATGAATCTCAATAGGAAGCTTAGAGAGAGAGAGGGAGACAGAGAGAGAGAGAAAAAATGTGCTTAAAACAATAGCCAAAGAAATACCAGCCTCTCAGTATGCATGAAGTCTCAAAAACAGTCATTAGATAAGAAACTGATAGACCGTAAGACAAAAAAACAAAATGACCCCAAAGCAGGAAAAGGCTACAGCCTCGTATACACGTCCTCACAAGCGTTATCTACGCTTAAATCCAAGGAAATGTCTGCATAAACATTAGGAAATGTGTGACTACCATGACTCTATTCCTAATGGCTGAGGTCACATGGCTACTTGGCGAAGAAGGACAGTTGGTGTAAGTGAAAGTGTACTAATGGCCTAGACTGCAAGTACAAATAAACACAGCATCCAAAATTGCTTAAATTCTTAAAGTAAGTTATAACGCTCAGGTTTAAGGATGGATAAATGTTTTTCAGATTGTGTGTATGTGTAATAGCCTGAGCTTTGCTTCTCACAATTGTTATGGAAGTTAAGATGGTAGGTCTGGCCTTTTCAGACATCCCTCCTCACTCTCTTTCTCTCTCTCTCTCACTGGTTATATGATACTTGTTTTTGGGGAGAAAAACAATGAGAGTATTTAGTCAGATGTCACGCAGAGTGTAGTTTGTCTCTTTCGCAATTCAAACCTTTGTTCATTGGGGCTTTCTCTTCCGTCCCATGGTAGTTCTGCTTCTCTGACTCAGTGTGTGTTTTCAATTACAAGGCCTCAAATCGCTGCTTTTTTTCTCAGCTCAAATAATATTGCAAACTGGTGTTTCCATATGCATTTGTTACCACATGAATAACATACAGACAGAGGGGGGTGAAAAAGAGGAAACAGAGAATGAGAGGTCCCCGGTAAGGATTGATGGGTGCACAATGAAGTTGTTGTTTTCATTAGTTTATGTGTGGCTTTCTCGGTTTGATCCTTCGTTCTTGGCTCTGACTACGGCCACTTGTGGTTCCCACTGTGAGCACATAGTTTTTTAGGTATCAAAAGAAGACTATCATCCAAAAGACGAAACTTTCCTCTAGGCTCTGCTTTATAGTTTTCTTTGGAAATCTTGCCTTTATTTTCCCATGATGCTATTTTGCTCTCTTACCTGCACCTTTTGGGTGTTTTGGTTTGCCAAATCTCTTCTACTCATGCCAAAAAGGATCATGTTTCGGTAAGACTGAATGCACTCTGCATTAGAATACCTTCAACGTTTTAAAGATAAAGCCACAAAGAATGCATTTTTTAAATGCTTTAATTCATATCCCAGCCAAAACAGATAAAACCTGACCAAATTCATTTTAGTTAGAAGATAATGGGTTCCAAAAACCTTTTAAACATTTTAAATCTGAGCAGTCCTGCTGGGGAAACTTTCAGGGTACTTTTGCGTTTAGTTCTCGGCTCTTAATTTTATACTATGTAAGTGTTCTAATCCGAGTTAGTACAATGTGTGTAATAAAGGCGATGTTAAAGCAAAATTTGGAACAAGTTCACTTAACAGTATTTTCTTCTTAATCAGATGAAATACTTCAGCTTGGCAGTCTGCTCAGTACTTTTGGATTGAGGTTTTATTACATGGCTTTACTGCCTTTGTTGTGTTCTTTGGTGGATGTAAGCTAAACACAGAGTAAAAACAGGTCTCATATGAGTAAGGCTATTTTAGGTAAGTATTCAGTGCCTCCACACACATTGCGAAATATTTTAGAAAACTGTGTCCTGGTCAGTGAATAGGTACCTTTTTAAACATACATATATATAAACACAAACTTACATACAGCCATAAATTTGTTCAAATTTAAAACGATTTACAATTATGATAATTGGCGACGCCCCCCTTATCAAGAGCGTCTTACATGTATCTTTTTTTATACAACTGATTAATTGGGGAAATTGAACCCCAATCTTTTAATTAGCAGTGCAACACCTTAACATCTTGACTACCTTAACCAGTGTGCTACCACTTCCCAGGTCATGTTCATGGAAGTTTTTTTGTGTCTTCTGCAGCCCATGACTTTGGATATGAGACAGATTAAAAAATGCAGTACCTTTATAAATCTTACACAAAACATGGCTTCTAATGTGTTATATAGACCATTAACTAGGAAGTTATAACTATAGGTTAAAGAAAATTTATAGATTTTTAGAAAATGGCCCATCCGATTAGCTGTTGTTTGTGTTTTTATGATCACCAAAGCATCCCAAATGTGTTTATCATGGTTACTCAAGTTCTTCCTCACCACCCTTGGCAAGCCATGCTTTTAAGTCATTCGGATGCTGGAACAGGTTTGGGTTTTAGTAAGGTAAAAAATTGTAATGCTACAGCATTACTGTTTTCGACATCCTATACAATAGCATATCTGCAAATTTCTTTAAATAGTTTGGGAAAGAACCACATATACGCATGGTGGTCAACATACACTTGGCCATATAGTGTAGGTACAGTGTCAACATACAGACAAATTTAAACAACCTTCATTGACCTGCCAAACATGGCAATAGCTCTTAGTTGTTAGTAGACAATTCCAGAGTTTAAACCTTAAAGCTGACTCCCTACTGCTCAGCTGTGCTCTGTCATATTGTAAATAATGTGCAGGTTACTGACACATTCCATTTAAATATATTTCATACGGCAACAAAACTGGAGCATGCTTGCTTTTATAATTTTGAACCTAAACCGTGGTGTGTTTAAATAATGCTACGAACTGTTGTGTTTATCAAAACCCATAGCTAAATCTTTGTCTAGCACTGAGGCAGAGAGCAGATGTTTGATTCACTCTGCATGCACCAATCAAACATAACCCACTAGAACTGAGTATAGGATGGTACCCACCGTATCCATAAATTTAATCCAGATACCAAGAAAAACTATTTTCTTTTATTGCTGTATATTTTGTCTCACCACAGACTGGAATGTCTGAACTCCACTATATTATTCTACACATTATCTTAAACATTGTCAGTGTTTAACCCTAACCCTAGTTGTTACCATAGTCAAAGGAGTCTGATTCACTGGGTCTTTTTTTGTGGCACTGATGGAGAAAGTTTTTCCAGCAAAGAAAGACGAGTTATGTCTGGACTGATTTAAAGCAGAAACATTTCACATGCTTGAATTCTTCAATATAAACTTTATTCTTTTACTTGTATATATACATTATATATATATATATATATGGAATTAATGCAGAGGACAGGATTAAAACAAAATTATGCATTAGTTCTGCAAAATTATGTTGGTTTATACTGTGCAGCATAACATTTTAGAACATTATAGGCATTTATTGTTTCTCAAATTGTAATATACAAAGACATTCGCATCAAGAATCAAACAGAATCACTAAAACTCAAAACATCTAGTGCAGCAACATGGGGGTTGCATTTAATCTTGCATTTTAATGTTTGTTAATTTACAAATGTCAAAGCAGAAATGAGACACGGTGCCTAAAAAGATGCATAAAAGTAATGTTCCTGCTTTAAAATTGATTGTTAAACATCAATGCAATAAATATTTCCTTTAGCTTTTGGTTGTCACTTATTTCTTATCTATTTTACTGATTTGCAGTTAAATGAGGCCAGCTTTTGTATGTAGTTTTTATTATTTATGAAAATAAATGTTTTTCATAGTTTTATAACTTTTGCTGTCTTTTTCTATTTTGATCTATAAAATCTAGCTGCCACATATTTGTGTTATCTAGAGACGTGAAAGTACTTCCTGCTGTAGGTTGCCAAAACATAGGGTACACCAGGGTAAGAGGCACCGCGGGGAAAACGGCGCCTTTAATTTTTTTTATTCCACTAGATAACATAAAAACCTAAATATAGCACATGTCCATACATCTGGTTTTTGTTTGTGCTTAAAGATTCAATTAGTTTGGAACACATTCATGGTCATGGACATTCATTTTGAGGCAAGTTGATCTAAAATGTAAAGATTTTTGAATTATTAAAATATTTGTTTTTGAGTTTTTTTATAGCAATTAAGTCCACATTTGTTCATTAAATGTAAAATTAATAAAAGGATAGTATTTAAGGTAAAACGCACACTTTTTGGTGGGGCTAAAGGCCCAACATGTGCCTTTAGCCCTGTGCAAACATTTTAGCTAGTCAGAATAGGTGAAATTTATTAAGTGAAGTGAAGAAGCTTCTATTGTCATTTTGACTTCAGCAGTATGGCCAAAATTTTATTTCATGGTAACAATATAGTTACTTTAATAGATAATTATTCCAGAAAATTAACGATAAACGAGGAGATAAAATTAGTTGGTGTCAGTGAAGAGGAGGTAGAGAATAGGGTTATGTGGAGACAGATGATTCTCTGTGGTGACCCCTCAAAGGGATCAGCCGAAAGAAGAAGAAGAAGAAGAAGAGGACTCCGGAAAATGAACAAAACACGCCTTATAAAATAATCAAAGCAAAATACTTTATAAACTCGCTTTATTTTATTATATTTTTCTTTTATTTAGGCTTTGATAAATACAGGTATAGTGAAAGAAATATGATCTTTGATTACCTTATTATACCAACAAATTCTACTGTATGTCACAATTCACAGTTGTGTTTACAAACCTTATGATTATAATCTTCCCTCAAGTAACATTTTTAGGCAGGTATAAAATGAAAACCACTTAAACAATAGACAAAACTCTTAAATATGAAAATATAAACATGTTAACACTTAAAAATTTTCATCTGTTTATTTTCCATTCTCTGTGTTTTTGACAAACTTCCAGCTTTTCCCTTAGTCTCACATGCAGCGTCTTCATGACTCACGGGACTTTTGCTCAATCCGCAGCCCCAGAAATATCTTGTAAAATCAGTACTGCTGCTCGCTATCCACAGTTTGAGCGGTAGCTTATTGAAAGTAAAAGAAAAACACAACCCACATGACAATAGCTTCTCCAGGACTATGGGGCTACAAAAACAACACTAAACAATAAGGAGCTACTTAAAACAAAAAAAACAACACAAAAATAAAGATTTGCTGTTGAACTAACTAGCTTTATAATATGAAAACGTAAAATAAATGATAGGTTTAGTTGTGAAATATGCCTGAACTTAATATTATAAATTAAAATTATCCATTGTTTTGGGCAAAAGTAAAAAAAAATATTGCTAAAATGTACATTTATTAATTTATTTATTAAAAAGATATTTTTTATTGTTTTATTTATTGAAGTAAAATAAACACAAATTGTATAATTGTTGTAGAAGTTGTTATTTTTAAAGTTTAAACTATATGTTAATCAATTTAATAGTTGCCTTACTAGTGGGTTAAAAAGCATACCAGCCAGACTTTTGCCACATAGGGGTTGGGGGGTTTTACCCCACCTGTGCAATAAAAGGTTCCACTCTTTGAAAAAAAACTGTTCTAATGATTTATTTTGCCACAAAATATGTTCGTTTATCAATGTTAATAAATATTCTTTTTTTTTTTGCAATTACACATTATTGAAAAAGGAAATATTCCTTAAACTGTGCCTTTAACCCTGTTGTATCGTACATGTATCAGAAACATGATAAACAACACAAAACAATCTCCCAATATGAGACCATATATTTTACTGGATTGTCCTGCCACCAATCAGAGCAGCTGACTAAAATCAAACATCTGGCAAAACTAACAGGACACATCCGCTACACTTCATCACCTGCTATGGGTTCTTTATTAAAGCAAATTCTGATTGGCAAGCTACACTAAAGGAATTTTATGAACAGCGTTGCAAAAGTCATGCTTGTGTCTTGGACATTAGCAACCAGACAACTGTTTTACAGAACAACATGCAGTTCAGTGTATCTTTATACCAATCAGTTAATAAAAGCAATATAGTTCATCCTGAAGAGGCTAGATTTAGCACATTTTACAAATATAAACACTATCCGTTAAAACCATAATTATTATCTATTATCCAGGCAGCAATAAAGATAGTAAACGGTGTGGACTACGGTGCTAGATAAGGACCGAGTTTATTGGGCTACATAAAACAACACAAAACAACACAGAACTAAACAAATTGTTCCATTTTGCTGTTAAACTAAATAGGTTTATAATATGAATAAGTAAAATGAATAATAGGTTTAGTTTAAGTTTGGAAATATGCCAAAACTTAATATTATAGATTAATAAATCTCTATTGTTTATTGACAAAAGTGAAAAAAGTACTGCTAAAATGTACATATCTATTGTATGTATTATTATAAAGTAAATTATTTATTTTATTTATTTATTTATTTTTATGTTTTATTTATTAAAGTAAAATAAGCAAAAATGGTATAACCTTTTACTGCTTACACTAGCCAAAGAAGTTTAGGTTTCCAGTGATTTAACAAGTTTCATTTTTTAACAACATTTTTTGTGTAAACTATTTATATCCATTTTACAATATTTGTACCACTTTACCTCCAATTTTCTCCCCAAACCATGGCTGTTTTTCCTCTTTCTTTTCTTAATACTCCTGTGGTTCACCATCCATGAAGGTCAAACATATTTCCAGGTGGTGCGCAACGGGCAACCCGCAAATATGGACTCAAATTGTGGTCCCATCTATCCAGATTCCAAAAGGTGAACAGATAAAAACAAACCTCTAATGTCCATCTTGTAGGATGCTTTAAAGGGTTGGGATGCTCCACATCAACATTTTTTTACATGCAGGTTTTTGAGCATTGAAGCCGAATTTTTCTCTAGTCATCATCTCATAAATACTGTGTTCTCTGTGAACAAGGTTGTGAAAAAGGGCACAAAGTAAAGCACACTAAGCATTTCCACCAGAAAAGGCAAGAGAATGACCAGCAAGGATAAATACAATGGGTTTGGTTCTTCACTGAAAATCTTCCCAAACGTGACTATTCCCCTTTTTTTTGCTTCAGCTTGGTGGCTTCGTGTTTGGACGTGGTCATTTTGTATTAGCACTCATTTTGTGTGTGTGGGTAAATGCATTTTTGGCCTTGGGGCTTGCCGTTGTTTGGTGAAAGTGCATGCGCGCATGGAGGGTAAGGGTGAGACAAAAAAAAAGTTGTATATACATGCCTGGGTCTAATAAACTAGTTTGGTGACTGATTGTATTCCTTATTTTGTTCAATTTAACTGTTTAGGTGAATCTGTGATGAACGCTTGGTTGAACTTAACACCGGGAAACCAAAATGTTGAATCAATAATGTTAAACTCGCAGGTGAAAATATCAGAATCCATGTGATTTTTTTCTGCTTACACGATCATCGGCCGTATCCCATCTGTGCCACATTTGAAGAAAGAATCGAAAATTGGGTGACTTTAAGCAGTGTAAATGCAGCCCTAAAAAACATCCCACCGTACTTTCTGTGTTGTTTTTTTCTAATTGTGTCTTTACTGCAGCTGGTTCACTCTCCCCAGTTCAGAAGACGTTGGACTCTCACTCGCACACATGCATCTGTTGCTCGCATTGTTTTAACACTTATGCAAATAATTATTTTGTAATTTATTAGAAATTATTTTTGCTATTTTTTTAGTTAGGTGAACAAAAAATTACTCTGTTTCACTTGCACCTTTAATAACGCATTAATAATTGCATGCGCATATTTGCTTTTCTTTTTGCTGTTTTGCCAAATCTGTTTTTATTAGAATTCTGAGCCGATGTTCTCTGCATATGAGCTATAAAAGTATGAAGCAGTTTCAAATTTGGCAGCAAGTCTAGAATATGGACAAAAAGATGAATTAAAAAAATAATACAGGGTCATGGATTTAATTTTACTTGGTGGTGGCCAGAGCAGAAAGAAAACATGATGAACATGTGACAACTGGCTTGAGATAACTGAACTTTTAACTGACCTATTCAATACTTTAAACACTCAGCAAACAGCTATCACACCGGCTCATAGCCCAGCACCTGCTCTTAATATTCTTTATATTTTTCATGTGTTTTGTAAATTTAGATCTTAAAAGGGATTGAGAATCCAAATTAAATAAGCCAGTGTATGCTGATCATGCATCTGTTTTTAATGGTGGTTTAAAGAAGGTGGAATGATTTTCCAAACTTATTGCAGATTTTCTCATAAGCTTAGTTTTGTTTGGAACATTTCAGTGTACTAAGCGCTTACTGGAATCGTCGTGTTTCATTGTAGGACTTTATGTTCTGCAGGTATTGTGCAGTTCTGCTGGTGGTCAGCTGACAAAAGCTTGCAGACTCGTAGCACTTTAACAGCTCTATGCATAACTTGTGTTTTAAAAAAATTATAATTTAATATAAGGGGAAATTAAACAGAAAAACATACAGTCGATATAATGTTACAATTAATTCTACTGTTTGTACTATAAACATCTTTTTCTTGTTAAACCTTAAAGGTTAAAAGATTACATATATATATACCATTATAACATATACATCAAAATTATCCAGTCCTGTACCAGCAGAACGGTTCATGCTAATACCTTAACTTACCCTGGTTTTGGGTGCCAAAACTAGAAAAAAGACTAAACTTTCAATATCCAGTTCGAGTGAATGTGTATCCACTGTATTCTCAGATTCCAGCTCTGACAGAAGCTGGAACTCTATGTGATCTTCTGCTGTTTGTATCTTGTACACTTTAGGATTAGCATTCAGAGATGTTTTTTTGCTCACTATGGTTGAAAAGACTGGTCATTTAATTTACTGTAGATAAGTCCTGTAGGATAAGTCCTGTAGGATAAGTCAGGTAGGATGTGTCCTGTAGGATAAGTCGGGTAGGATACGTCCTGTAGGATAAGTCGGGTAGGATAAGTCTGGTAGAATACGTCCTAAGTCCTTCCTCTTATCAATGTTTCTGCACTCAGAACTGGTCCTTCTTTTTGTTTGGCTTGTGTGAAAGCTTTAGCACCTAAATATCTTGTCCAGTAAGTGGCATTGTCCAATTTTAAACAAGTTTACCATCATTCAGTGTGGGCCACAATTCAGTAACTTTATAAGTAACATAAACAGCCATTTACCGCGAAATTGATTGGATAATTAAGACTTTCTCATGTCAGCCCATTGTCAACTGAAAACCTGACTATCAGTCATAACAGTGTGAAATATTGTCCTCTAATAATAATTCTATGTTCTTTTCTATGCTTTAAATGTTCTGCTCATTTTTTACTAGGCCGTTATTCAGCCTGAGGTTTCTTGACTCTTACTGTTAGCCTTCTATAAACACCTGCAAACTTTTGGTTCCCGTGAGAATTCTGCGTCTGATATTTTAGGTTTATGTATAATAGTATAAATAAAGCTGGTTTTACATTGTGATATTTAATAGTCTTTTGTGATTGTTGCTTGTCAGACCGTATGAACATGAGTCACACTGTAGGATCTCAGTTGCCATAATGTCAGACTCTACAAGATGAATGCGTCAAGATGCATCAAAACAGACACACAGGAAGACTCATCTGGAGTTTTAAATTAGCAATTTGCGACCTGTTCGGTAACCCAAGTTCTCTCACTAAATTGTATTGTAGCTAGCAACTTTTTTATGGTCATTTTGCTTATGACATACATGACATATCAATATGTTTCTGTTCCCCGGACCCGTTTCCCCATTTTTCAGAGTTAGTTTAAAGTTCTTGTTAGTTTAAGGTTTTTGGTTTAACAGTCGTTGTAGCAGAAGTCACATTGCAGGAATGTGTGGGAAATCTTCAGACACTGCCAGCATTTAATCTGAGGGAAAATGGGCATTAATCAGCTGTCAGTGATGTTAAACATAGCCATCAAAAACAACAGATTTTAGCATAGGATTATAGGAATAATTTAGGATTTTAAGATTCGTATCAGCCATCGAAGGCTAAACTTGCAGGGCTAAACTTGCACAGTGTAATCCTGTTTTAGGATGCACTAAGATGCAAAATAACTTGATACATAAATAGTTTTTTTTTTTTAGTAAATGGTTTGCATGGTGGCAAGAATAAAATGTTCTGAAGTATTTCTTCAGTGTATGTTTCCATTAAAACATGCACTAGGGAATATAAACAAGCAAACTCTGACACATCAATAAGTAAAAGGAGATTTCCAAAAATCATAACACAATTAAGAGTAAAACACACAATGAATTCAGTCAATGATCTTTCTTACTGCTAGACCTGAAACTCATTTATTTTCAGCAGAAATATCATCAGCAGGGTAAATTGTTACAGATCCACTTATTTAAAGTAGAAACTGACCAGATGTCTGACCCCAAACACTCCTAAGTCAAATTAAATGCAACTTTTTGAAACATTCTATAAAAGTAGGTTTGTGTCAATGATTTAGTCTGTGAAATAACTGTACACATTCTGGAAAGAAATGTAAAGGAAAGAGCATTTTGAATAACAGAAAACACAACATCTTTAAAATTACATAGCTTTGATACATAATATTATCACCTAAAATTAGACATGTTATTAAAAAGGGTTGTTTATTTCAGACTAATGTTTATGGCTCATTTTAATGTCTGACATCTTTTGACCTAAACAATCAAAATGGCATGTATGCATTTACCTATTAAGTAAGTTTGTCACTTGTTTTATGTAGCTATGGAAAGTAGGCAATATATGAACAGGTGGAGAACCAAGATCAAGGAAAGGGGAAGAAACAGAATTTAGGATAAAAATAGTGTACAATACTTTTTTTTGTTTATTAACTGCACTGGCCATGGATTTGAGACTACAGGTCTGATATTTCTATGCAGACACAAAAGTAATTCAGGATTTAAAATGTATGACTTTTTATTAGGTTAATATATAAAGCTGTTGCCTTACAGTATTGCTGGATTTTGTGGTGACATCCAAGGGACATATACTGTAGAATGGTTTGTAAAATTGTCCTGAACTGTCCATAAAACTGATCAAATTCCTCATGGCGGCGCTGTACTGAAAAGTCTTTAAGTCTTTAAGAAATGTCACTGAGCATTGTGGGAAACATGAAGGCCAATCAACCCTGGCGTAAATTTTGTGCAAACACATTCAGAACCACGGACAGCGCACAGGGACCCGCTTAGCTGCAGAAAGATAAATTAAAGTTGCCAGAGGTTAGAAGTTTTCTAGACAACAATAACATAAATAAAGCACACTGCCGAATTACTCAGTACACTTAATGTCTCAGTTGTCTAGGAAAGGTTAGATGGGTAACATTATTCGATTATCTTAGATTTTTGGAGTTTGTGATTTGTTTTGTGATGCTAGTAGGGTAGTAGGGTAGATTTAAAGTTAAATTAGGCTTATTGATTTTAAAAGATTTTTTAACACTAATAGATTAATTGTTTTTTTCTGTTTTACTATAAGAAATACAGACTGACATAACCCTTCAATATTTTCGGGTCACATATTCTTTCCATGATTTAAATATAACTGTATGGCAAAAATATTTTAAAACCTCATAGCGCTCTTATGTAAGTTTTCCAGTAACGGTTGCCAGATACTGTAGTTTGCAGGAAACAGTTTACACTGTCTATGGCCTTTGTGTGCTACAGCATTAGGATAATCTTTTACTGGAGGTAAGGGGGTCCAAACCTCTTTCAGCATGACAGTGGTGCATTTCTTAATTGTATTTGTAATATCTATCTATCCATCCATCCATCGATCAAATGTCTATACACGCTTATTTGTTATAAGGGTCATGAGGATCTACTGAAGTTCATCCCAGCTGTCATTGGGTGAAAGGCAGTGGTACAACCTGGACAGGTCACCAATTCACTGCAGGGCTAAATATATGCAAACAACCACACACACAGAGACTCCTTTGTGTAAACAAAAGTGTAACTGTGTCTTTGCCTGGTGACATGCAACAGACCATTTACAGTTCCAGGACCAGGAATAGATTTTTTTTTTATTTTGTAACAGTCTATATTCCTTACATACAAAGTTTTTATTAATACCAAAATGTTACCTTCCCAGATATATCCATGCTAGAAATTTAGCACAATGCTTTACACTGTATACTTTTAGCATCTTCAATGTCACCTGCTCATTTTTTTTTTCTTAACACTTACTTGTTGCTGCAGCTGGCTGTGTTTATAACCACACAGGTGTAGATGTATGAAAGAATAGCATCAGTAGCACACCTGTACTATTTCACTGATTTTGGGAACATCTTAATTTAAAGCCTCAGTTTGGTTTTTGTAGGAGTTTTAGTTCTGGATTTATTACACATGGACATCTGCACTCAGTAGAGAATAAATAATGGCAGTGTTAGAGAAGTGAGTGACATGACAGTACTAAGCTTTATTACCAGTGAATACATGGTATGCTGCATGTCAACACATGCCTTTTAAATTATGAAGCCTTGTTCTAAATTAATAGACACCACACTGTGCTCTTACAAGACCCCTGTGTGGAACATTCAGTACAAAAGAAAAAAATGAACACAGATATTCTACCATCCAGAGAAGCTTTTTAAGCTTTAAATTGTTTAGACAGAGCCTACTCCCACTGCCAGCAGTGACAGATGTAATCCTTAACAGATAACAAATAGGGAAAAACATCAGAAATCGGTGCATTCCTCTTGCCCTGTTGATGCGTAAAAATTTGCTCTGTCTTTAACCCCCAGCATGCATCCTTTTCTCTATGGCTGCTTTTACACTGTACGTATCAAGTGACCTGATTCCGTTTTTTTTCCAATGTGGCACAGATCGAATATGACAGACATCCGTGTAAGCAGGAAAAAAACCTCCGGTATTTTAAGAGCGATTTTAGGCCCTATTCGTATGTGGAAATTAATTGGACATGAATTGGATACGTGCATTAGCGTCTGCCATGTAAGCAGACAGATCAGATATTTATCTGTCAATCGTACGTCATTAAATAAGCGACGGTGGCACTTGAGGTCTACTCAGGTGGGCACCAACAGTGATATATATATATATAGGAGGAAAGCCCTTGGCTGAATGTAGTTACACTAAGCTATATATATATATATATTTGTACACAGTTACACTAAGCTATATATATATAGCTTAGTGTAACTGTGTAATTTAAGATTTATTACTTTTCTGTAAACATTATTATAAAAATAACACACAAAAAAAGTTTTAGAACTACATTCAGCCAAGGGCTTTCCTCCTTTTTTTTCATTGCCTAAAGACAACATTGTTTTGCCGACCTAAACATGAAGTAACATACTAAATAATCGTCTTTGTCCATTGATTATCACATTGTTTTTCCTTCATTTACACTTACAGCATTTGGCAGATGCCTTTCTCCAGAGCAACTCTGTTGACTAATTCTCTGTTATACAACTGGGCAATTAGAGGGTTTAAGGGCCTTGCACAGAGGCCCAACAGTGGTGGTGGCTTGCTGGTGCTGTGAATTGAACCCAGGCCTTCAGGTTGGTAGTACAACACCGTAAACACTAGCGTACCACCTCCCCTTTCTCATCCAGTCAGTACACCCACCTTGGGATGTTTTGCTGTGTATATTGTAAATGCATATATCGGATACGGGTCAGTTTTAAAACAAGATGTAAGCGCGTCAGTTAAAAAAATCATATTTATATATACCGTCTTAATATTAATCCGAAATAAAACAACAGAAAATCATCAAAAAAATGGTGACAATTCTATTAAGACCAGTCCATTTTTATTTCTGATTCAATAGCATGTAGGGATAGGTGTCAGTGACAGACTTTGTCATCTGTGATTTGCCAACTATTTCCTACTCATTTTCTTTTCCTCCCCCTCTATAGAGACATGTTTGCATTCCCAACTTCAGCTGAAGCAGATTCACAAAGTGATGTCATCCTGTTTCTACTGATTGTAGGTTTGTAATAGAATGATAGTGAAACAAAATAGGCACTGAAAAGAGCTCCTGAGGTAAAGGTCACTGGATGAAAATAAACGCAAAAAAACCGTCCAAAAAAGCTTTATTTGATTTAAGTTGTATTTATTTTTAGTTGAACATAAAACTTGTACTCTTTTGGATAATATTCCGGAACACACATTTTCACAATTTTGTCAGAAATAACTAATATTTTTTTGTATAATCGAGTAATCAAACCACAGGCGGTTGTTTTATTAATCCCAGCCAAAATATTGCTGCAACAACATAGGATGTTTTTTGTTCCAAGCCCCAATGACGTTTCAGAAATGCCATAAATTCATTGTGGTGATAGAAAACTGTAATCCACAGAGTCAGGAGGAATTGCTAGCTGGACCGTGTCTCCATTTTAAAAGAACAAGACAATGTCAAGCATATTGCCTCAAATTTCCTCACACAGCCCACAGTGAGTACACATATTGAGGTCAAAACCCCTGGCTCATTTTAGTGTGAGGTATTAACTTTCGCAATCTTCCAGCATTTAAATTCTCTAGGGCCTATAAGAAACATTTTTTCTGGCTTGTTTCCTCCAAATGCTGACCACAGAATGCCAGTCTGAGCTATTAGTCAGAGCAAAAAACTGGGCAACCCCATGAAAGTCCTCACCCCGTTCCCATGTATCATTATGGCAAGCCGCACTAAGCAGGTGTTATTATTGGTCATGGACTCACTGTTGTTTTTGGTCTACCAGAGTTAAGCCAAAATATTAAGCCAAAATCTTTTGGCTCAAGCTTGTTTCCAGGTTTTTCCAATGCCTTTTCTGGTGTCTGTAAATTCCATCAGTTCATTAAGAAGCTAACAATGTCTAACTTACCACTATTTTGCTGGCCTGTGGTGATTTGGGGAAAAAAGGAACAGGATTCTCTGTGCTACTGACACAATCAAAAGTGCTGTACCTCTTTGTGTTATGTTCTTCCTAGCTATTGGAAGTAGCATCATTTTAGGAGACCCTACAGTAGAAAGTTAAAGGGCCGTATAGTTGTGTAAGAGCGCTTTTAAACTACAAATTAGATAACAAGTACAGGAACGATTTTCCTTGCCACAGTTGCCACCAGCTTGCTCATTGGGACAAACGTACACTTTTTTAATGTTCCTGCATTCTGTCTGCTTTAAAACAATGTCCCTTGTTAAAAGCACTATACAAATAAAATAAAAAATTGGTTAAAGTGTATAGGATTCCTGGGAGAGGGGACGTGTGCCTCACTTTGTTTAGCACGTCTGAAAACAACCCAAAGAAGTAAGCTGTTGTGTTTACATTGAATAAACCAAGATCAAGATTCTTAAAAGTATGTGGGGTTCACATTTATTCTGGGAACATTTCCACTTTCCACTAGTAAAAGAAACGTCATTGGTCGCTTTATATGTCGGTCACACATCCTCGTGGGTGGGCCTTAGCCGCCCAAAGCAGCCAAGGTTCCCAGACTTTTTGCTATCGTCCTGAAGATCTGAATACACGTGACGAATGTAATATAGCCAAGAAAGAAAAGAGTTTGCCAATTCTGTGCATAAAGCCGGCTTACAAATATTCTAAATGAAGCCAGAAATTGTTCTCAATAGATTTGAATACTTACATCCAATAAGGCATAATATATATTCATCGTTAAATACATCCAATCTTTTCAAATAATCCACACCAGCAATGTAGTCAAGAAAGAGAAGTCAACAATTGTCTCTTTGAGTAACACATATTTTGTCCATGTATCATATAGTATATAATATATAATTCATAACGTATATTTTAAATAAGAAATAAAGCAATGTTTAATCAATGTCTAAACAAGCATGTATTAAAAATCAGATGTAATTAACACTTTTATCCTTTGACATTATACTTTCTCTCCATCTCCATTTGGGGACACATTCTGACATCATATAATCTGCTATCTTTAGAAGTTGACAAGAAACAAAGAACCCTAGGACGACAAAGGCCCAGGATGAATTCTAAAGCCTTGTCTCACACTCCTCCTCCTGTCTCACCCCTACGCCTCTTTACAGAATCATTTTCTCAGAGTAATTAATTCAAAGTTGCTATTGATGATAAAGAATGTGACACAAAAGCATCGAAGCATCTGTATAGAAAGCGGGCCTAGTGGCTCAATCAAAGCCCCACGACCAATGAGAGGATTAATTAGTCTTTCCTCATCTACCCTTGTTCTAGTTTTTTTTTTCTTTTTTCCTCCTTTTTAGTCGATATTTCCTCCCTGTATCCCACTCTCCCTCCCCATTCATTTCCAGCTGCCTCGATTGTGTGTCTGTGACTGAATAGAGTACAAAGGTCAAAGGTGGCTTATTTAGGAAACTCAAAACTGCAAATGTCTTCAAAGCATGCCACAGCGTTTAAAGGAGAAAACAGAGGCTTTAAGGACCTACCTCAGACTCTGGCATCTGTGAAACAGAGCCACTGATGTCACAGGTCACATTCCACGGCTGAGCTAAGACGGCCCTCTGTACGGAAACAGGTTGCTGCATCATTTCTAAGGCTGGAGTAAGAATGAAAAACAGGGTCTTAACCCTGTGCAGTTGTAAACACTGGCGCCAAAATACATTTAAAATCTGGAAGAGGATGAGTTCCTTTCTGCTTTATCGGTTTGGCGAGTACAAAATGGTATTATTTTTGGGTTTTTGTTCAGGACATGACATTCTTGCCAAGAGATAAAATTGATAAAAATGGCCTTCTGACATCCTGAAACTGGTGTTCAAAAATATAAAATTACGATGGGTGAAAGTTTTAAATATAAACACAAAGGTGTTGAGTCAAGACCAGAAACTTCCAGGAATAACAGATCATTCTGCAATTACAAAGCCACACCAAAGAGAATTTTACAGTTTCTCCTCCTAAATTTGCCACACTGCACAGCTCCCAAATGGCAATAAAAAGGCACATGATGTGTTTCTATAAAACTTTAGGGAAGTAATGAAAATGAAGTGAAAGAAACAGACAAGCTGGAGAAAGGTCAGCCAGCACATCTCAGAAAACATCTAAAGCAGAACTAAACGGCAAATAAATATGCAAAAAAACCCAATTTTTTTAAAATAATGTTGGCATGTAAAAGAGATGCACGTCAATTAAAAGAATATGTCTATACAGTGCCTATGTTACTACATAGACTTTCTATGGATGAATGTGGAGGCTCAGTGGTTAAGTTGTTAAGGCAAATAAGAAGAAAGTAGATTTGATTCTCAGCACCACCATGTTGCCCCTGATCAAGGACCTTAACCCCCAATTGCTTAATTGTATAAATAGATAATAAATGTGAGTCGCTCTGTATGAGGGTGTCTGCCTAATATTGTTAATGTGACATTTTTAAGCACATTGTAGTGTGATTTCTTAAAAGTCTTCATTATCCAGAATGCTTGAAGGATAAATAGCTTAATGAAACCTTACCATAAGAAAATATGCATGTGTGTATTTGTATTTGTGGTGGTGTGTGATTTACAGCAGCAGGAGATACATATCCTACTGAACCACAATCTTCATCATGTTTTGGTTGGCATCTTTTAAACTTAGCACTCATGCAATTTGCACACAACACACTATAAATAAAACAAGAATTTTACATCCTTCTCTTCTTTTCTCTTGTTTTCCCTGATCTTCTCAGTTACTCTAACAACATATTTTTGAATTGTCATAAACTGTGAGGATGGATGGATAATGGTCTGAATTATGGCTTTTGAAATGGTGCCTATAATAAGCCTTACTGGAATTTTGGAATGGTAAGGAATGCAGTGAAGAACAGTTTTAAGCCAGTAAAAAACAGAAACTCACACTCACACGTATCTGTGATTTTTGAGAAAAGAAAACAAGCAAATAGGAGGATGGGGTTAAGAATCAGAGGATTTGACGTGACTAATGTTTTTCCTTCTGACCTCAGTGCATTGTTCTCAGAAATGGCTCGTTTATAAAAAATGTGATTCATTTGTTTCCTTTGCAGTAGTAAGGAATGTGATGTAAAAATAAGAGTTCAAATGTTAATAGATTTTCCTGGCCATAAATATTAGCCAGGTTTACTGTATTGCCAAAAGTTTGTGGACACTTTACCAGTAAAATTACATAATTCAGTGATGTCCAAACTCGGTCCTGGACGGCTCCAACTTGTCTCCTGTAAGTTTCAATTATAACCAGAAAAATCTTGATTAGTTGGTTCAGGGTTGAAGCTAAACTCTGCAGGACACTGGCTCCTTTAGGACCAAGTTTGGACACCCCTGACATAAGTGTATATTACCCGAACTGTCTTTGTAGATTATATTTGATTATTTCTTCACTAAAAACAGAAAGGCCAAAACACGGTTCCAGCAACGCAACTGGGCAAAAACCCCTGAGCTGCATGAAAACACGCTGTGATATAATTGGTGTATATGTTTATATAATTGGTATAGATGTTTAGCACAGAGCCCTGACCTCAACTCCATCAAACACCTTTAGAATAATCTGGAACACAGAGTGCACCCTAGACCTCCTTAATTTACATTAGCACCTGATCTCACTAATACTGTCGTGGCTATAATATGGAACAATCCCCCAGTCACACCTCACAATCTAGTGAAAAGCCTTTCCAGAGGTGTATAGGTTAATAGAGGAGTAGGCGTGACACTAAATCCAGAATAGGGAGTTAAAAAAAGACATATAGGTGTGACGGCCAGGTGTCCCAATACTTTTGTTTATATAAGGTTATTGTTTATTTTATTTATTTATTTAACTCTGTTGAAAATCATAACCAAATTTGATTTCAAATGTATTATATGTATTGTTGAGTTCTTATACTTAAATTAAATTGTTTGACTGGTCGGTTGAATTTAATGGCTCTAACTCCAACCTCAATGAGTCAAAAACAAGCAGGCACAGATTTAGATATGTTTTAAACATGCTACAAAATTAAGCCAAAGGGGGTTCTGGCATTTTGGCAGACGCCAGTATCCAGAGCAACACACACACATATTTCCTTATGGTGAGGTTTCATTAAGCTATTCAAGCATTCATTATATTGGATAAGCTCCACATCAATAATGTAGACCTCCGAAAAACACATTTAACAGATTTACAGCTACAGCATTTGGCAGACACCTTTATCCAGAGTGACTCACATTTAGTTCATTCATACAATCAAACAATTGGGGGTTAGGGCCTTTGTTCAGGGTCTCAGCAGTGATAACTTGGTGTTGCTGGGAATCAAACCCCTATTTTCCAATTAGCAGTCCAACACCTTAACCACTGCACTACCACTTGCCTTTTAAATAGACACCAGGGCTGGCACCGTGGTGTAGTGGGGTAAGGCGCTGGCACCCACATGGACAAGTTGTGGTACTCCAGCTGCTCTAGCTCAATTTCGGCTTGGGTCTTTTCTGGTCCCAGCTCTTTCTTTATTTTCCCCATTTCATTCCTTTGTCCTATCAAAGGCAAAAAATATCTTTAAACAAATACAGGCGCCAGATGACGAATAATTTAAGAATGTCTGCTTTAAGAAATCAAGCTCAAATGTATTTTAATATAAAATTTTAATACAGCATACAACTCTGGTAATAAGTATGAGTTAAAGTGAAATTTAGTCACGCTTCTCCTATGTAACATAGTGTTTCTAAAGGCTTTGGGGATGTGCTAGCACAGTGGTTGGACTGCTAATTAAGAGATAGGGGTTTAAATCTGAGCCCCACCAATTTACCACTGTTGGGCCCCTGAGCAAGGCCCTTGACCCCTAATTGTTAAAATGTAAGTCGGTCTGGTTGAGAGCATTTGACAAATGGCATAAATGTAAAACCTGGCTTGTCATTTTCTTCTCAGCTACTATTTTTTTTTCTTAGTTGTTCTCTTAATTGTTTCTTTTGTATCCAGGACTAAAAACATGTCATGCAGTAAAAAAAAAAATCTCTGGAAATAACTGGTGTGATTGTGCCTGGACTTTTCTCCGGAATGTTGTGTGAAACATAATAACTAAAGTATACTAAGATCTTACGTACTGTATAGAGATGAACAACTCTAAGCTGTCTGGGTTTTCTTCGCATCAAGTGTCATCTAGGAAAGTGTTGGCCAACTTATACCAACACAAATAACATGGCTTGTGTTATGCACAGACGAGTAAACGTTCACTTAAGACCCAAAATTACACGCTATACTCGTGGCGCACACGCACAGTCTGTCTGGTGCGTAGGACATAATGCCTGTTTACCTGCACAGAAAAGCCAGGCACATCTAAGAGTGATTGAATTACTAACATAATGACTGCCCTTGGGTACTGAAAGCTCTCTGATCCCCCAGAGGAGCTTCTTAAAAAGCTAATATCAGAGAAACTACTGTGTTTTATACCATGCTATAAGAATGCATTATTGGCTTGCTTGACGTTCGAGTGTGAGCATCTTTCATCCCTTTCCACAACTAAACAACTCTATTATGAATAAATCGGTGCCTTTATGGTTAACCACATCTGACCGCAGGTGACACATCTCCCCAGCATATGACATCATTAAACATCTATTTAACTTAAAACGTCACAACTCCAGTCCTCCATATGCCTCATATTAGGCTGAAGGTTATGGAAAAAATAGTTAGTGATATCATTCAGAGCGTGCAGCATTAAACACAGCTTTTATGTTCTCCCAGCTTTAAATATAATGTGGAACTTATTCAAGCATTTTACTACTTTAGACATTTAACAGTGATTTGCTATTTTACACTAGCACCAACATTTAGGTAAATGGAAATAAGTTAATAAAGTCCCATCGAATCCGACTTTCTCTCTTTAGCCCTGCATTATGTCTAAATTCTGTATCAGGAATTAAATATTTGCCATATAGTTAATGCAACCAGTGGTTTTTTTTGCTGTTCCCAAACATATTCTGGAACATGCAGTTACGCTCACTCACACACACATACACACACAGACCACACTGCCACCCATCATTAGCCACAAAGCCTTGTGTGTGGCTGACAAACAGAAAAGACATTGTCATTAATAATCTGCAATTGCACAGTTCGGCGCTGTTGAGAAGCATTTCTGGACACTGTCCCACCTGCATAAGTGAAGCATTAAAATGAAACTGACAGACTTTTTTCGCTGAAAAAGCATGACAAAGACAACTTAAGGGACACAGTTATTCTGTCACCAACAACACGCAATTAATTTGGGGCAGCTATGTTGTACAAACGCAACATTCCTTTTATGTCATTTTGTCCCAGATATCAGTAGTGATGTCTTTGTGCTTGTATGTTTGTAGAGCCTTTGTGGTTGTAGATTTTGACCTGGTGTTTTTTTTAAGTATTTTGGTAATTGTTGTTTTGTCTCCATGTGGAAAAAAAGCAAGCACATGATGAATACCTGGCCTTCAAAACAAAACCCCTCAACGAAACTCTAGTATAGCAGCTATTAACCCCATTTTCTGGCCCAATCCTTGTACATTATAGTGAGGTTTTAAGATTGGGAATACAATAGTTCGGATGCCGAGGAAGATAATGAGGAAATGAAACCAAAGACATTTGGCAGTTTAAATGATGATGTGTATGGAACCTGGTGATCTTTTCTGCAAAAGGTCACGGAGTGCATCAGCAGATTCCTTAGTGAACACAAACAGTTCTTACTATTTTATTACGTTTTCAGAGATGTCCTAATGTACCTTCAATTCTATAGAATAAAAAAAAAGAAGTAACTATTTAGTCTCTAGTGAGACAACAAGGAAGTGATTTTACGCTATTATTTATTTCTTAATAAGGATATGATGAACCATTACAGATACTGTGCACAATGCAACAATTGTCATGGTATAGCAACTATTTATTTCTGGGGTTTATTTTAGTTTCAAAAAACATGTTATTAAATGTTGGATGTTTCAAGAGAATGCTAATTAGAAGAGTTGTGCTAACTTAGGTATACTGTTCATATTAGCCTATTTATTTATCTTTTGAACATTTAACATCATGTAACATTATTAATATTATTAATATTAGTAGACAGAGAAAGCAGAGAAAATGCAAAAAAATAAAAGAAAAGTAAAGAGCAGGCTGATATGATGGAAGAGTGATCCTAATGGAGTTTGTAAGGAATGTTCTGGAGGTGAAAAGATTGTCAGAAAGTTGATGAGTCTGAAGTAAGAAATTGAAGGGATTTGTTGAATGTTGTTAGTGGTTAGGCCCCACAAGTAGCTTGCGAGTTAGGTAAGAAAGAGAGATTCTGGTGTGAGATAGATGTGGTGATGAAGAGTATTCCCTGGTAGAGAGTGTGTTAAATGGAGCAGATTTGAATAGACATGTTGGTAAGGGGAGCAGAGGTGATGAGGAATGGAGGGGACGTGGACTGGTGGCCTAATATCAGCCCAATACACAATGGCGCCGGCATGTTCAGTTTACTTCCTATCCTGACCTTTACTCCCTGGTAGAAGAGATATCGTATCTCAATGGCACTTTCCTGGTTAAATAAGTAAGTAAGTAAATAAGAAAGTAGGTAATTAAATAGTTAAATAATTAAATTAGTTGCATTGTACTTTATTGCTGTATTTTTATAAACAAATGAACGCATTGATCATGCCAGGTGTAGAAACTGGGAGGTTACACTACTATCACCCTGATGCTCTTTATTAAAAAAGAGGAATGTGTTACCCAATCCTGTTTATCAGATCTCACAGAATAGCACACACTCATACATGATATGTAGCTAAATGCCTCCCAATTATAGTCAGAATGAATATAGACTCAAATTGCAGGAAACACAATATCGACTGAATAAATCAAACCACCTTCATGAAAATAAATCTCTGTTTAAAGGACTTGGTCATTGTGTTCAAGCAGATAGACATTTAGACAGAACGTACGCTTGATATTTTATCAGGGAAGGTTCTAGAATTTTATCCTTAGCCCTCGCTACTGTTAGTCATCTTATTATTATCATTAATCAGTATTACTGTTAGTTAACTAAAAAAAAATCACTTGAAATGGATCAATTTATGACAGTCAACAAAAAAAAACTTGATTGCATCCTTCTTCTAACTTATTACATCTTCATGTACTGGGCTCTGTATATGAGTAGCTAATTTGATATGGCAATTTCTGTAGACACTGTACACACTGAATGCATAACTGCAAAAATAATGAAAGTAATTTCTATGAACATTGAGAGACTTTTCATGAAAGTGATTTTTAATTTTAGGCTAAATCGAGTTCCATCTGCTGTAAAAAGTATGGCTCAAAACCATGTGTGTTTTAAGGTCCTATTTTACACTTTACACTTTTGGTAAAGGCGTTTCACTTGATTGTGAAATGTGACTGTGGGGATTTGTTCATTCCGACACAAAAATGTTTAGTAAGTTCAGAAACTATAATGTTCGGCAAGAAGGTCTGGAGTTCAGGCCGCATTTCCAGTTCATCCCAAAGGTGTTCGGTGGTGTTAAGGTCAGGGCACAAGTTCTTCCACACCAACCATAACACAGCATGTCTTCATACTGTGGAGCTCAACCACAGACACCATAAATAAGGTGAATGCTCTCTCCCAGACACACACACACACACACACACACATACACACTCTCGATTGTCTATCTTGTTTTCTTTCTTACTGTGTCTTACTCTCTCTCTTTCTCTCTGTTTCACTCTGTCTCTCTTTCAATATCTCTCTCACTATTTTTCTTTTACACACACACACACACACACACACACACACACACGCACTTTGAATTAGGTTTGCTTGGTTGGATGCACGGGATGCACTGAATGCTGGGCCAGCTTTTAAAAATGGATTATTAATGGTAAGCCAGGCCAGAGAGACTAAAGCTTGGATAAAACCTTACTTGTATGTCGCTTGCCAAGTATCGTTGCTTTTAATTGCTCCGGTCTCAATAGAGGCAAAAGGGGGTCATATCATAAGACTGATGTGACTGGTACAACCTCTTCTAAACTTTTATCCAATCATCATTTTGGGTTTTTTTTTTCATAATGTGTTTAGAAAATAAAACTAAATAAAAAGTTTTTGTTGTCATTTTCTTTTAACAAAAAGCCTTGTTTTTATAATGAAACCAGATTAATTCCACATTCGTTCCAGAGCCAGGTTCCATAGATAGTTGCAGTAGAAAGATGAGATTGTGTTTCTCCAGTGCACCACAAAGTGAACTAATTATCAGCTCCCAATCAACCAGTATCTTTGATGAGGGCCTCCTAATTATTACCTTAGTTTCTGACTTGGAAACTATAGATCACGCTCTAAATAGTTTTCATATAGGATCATTTTTTTCCTCATTCCGTTGGAGTATAATAAAATTCCAAAGTTTTGTTGTGTTCACTAAATTTTACCTGACGGTTAGGTTTGGGAACTGTGAGTGAAACATAACTGCAGTAATATCGCTGGATATGGTAATACATTCCATGCAAAACATACTGACAGTAAAGCAAGCATTTTGTCATTATCTTTGTTTTTTTATAGGTTTATTAAACGCATATATTGAATTTTATTTGTTTATGTCCGGATAATACTATTACAATACAAGATTAGTTTGCACTAGCAGACATGCAAAAAAATAGCTGAAAAAGTGCCATGTTTTTAAAAAACGCATGAACTGATTTCCTCAAATTGGCACCGAATAAAACTTATAATTTATCAGGAATGCATTTGTAAGTTTTATTTGTTTAAAGTCTTTTGGTAAGTTGCAATTTATTCGATTTGATCAATCCAAGTATAACGTCTTGAAAACTTGCTGCAGATTTGTTTTTTAAGGTAATTATTACTAACATACATATATTGTATAGTAGAAAAAGAACAGCCATGCATACACCAAAATACAAAACTCATACAAAAGATCTACATGAGCGATGTGTATTTTATAAAATGTTTTCTTTATTGATAGTAAAAATGAAAGTACATGAAATGTGCATTTTGGACGTTCTAGCAAGCAGAGTTTAAGTCATTAAACGTACACACAGGCTGAATTGACTACTGATAATTGATACTAGTAAGTTCGAGTGGCCATGGACAGACCATAGATCCCCCCATATTTCATGACAATTATGTTTTACCTTCATGTTCACATAGAAATTTGTCCAAACAAGAGAGTGGATGCAGTCCTCACAGGAAGTAGGAACATAATAATAATAATAATAATAATAAACAATAATAATTGCACTGTTTAATCAAACAACTGATAAGAATACATAGACAGGAAGGAATGTGATGGCAAAGTGGTATATTTATTGTTTCTAGTCATGATACTAAATGATGTGTTCAACAACAGTACTGGCTCATTTTACTCCATTGCAAAGTGTGGTAAAATTTATGTAGAAAAAAAATTGTTTGTTAATTATTAATAATGCCAAATTCAGATTCAATTTTGTATTAAACATTAACGTTTGATTTCTACCTGAGTTTTAATTCTGCATTAAAAATGGTAGCCCTTTAACAATGAACGAAGATGTTTTTTAAAAATATTATTAATGTCACAAAGACGTATTAGCCTATCACACTGAAGGCCAGAAGTATGGCTTGGAGAACAAGAAGGGAATGGGCCCCCTTGTGAGTGATAAGCCTCACCTCAGTGCCCTTTGGTGACCACCAAGAGAAAAAGTACTTTAGCTGTCAGTAAATCACTGCATTAATAAAGACTGCCCTTTACCCGCATCTGTGGCTAAGATTCCCACAGTTACAGGTCGGCGTCTAGGAACATGACATCTCCATCCAGTCGCTGGCTTTAAAACATCCCTCAGAGCTGATATATAAAGCGGTTATTTAATAATTATACCTATACTGAATATATATTTAGACTTCAATGATACCCAAAAATATACCTATAATGACATCACCATTGCCTTTAGAACACAATTATTGTTTACAATTATTCTCACTGCATATGGAACAAGTGTAATAAGTCAAGCATGTGTCATTTTAATAACAGAAATCCATTTGGCAGACCAAAAAGCCATGTGAGAGAAACTAGAAATGAAGAAGTAAAGAGTTTTCTGAGTATGTGCCTATTTTTGTAAAAACATGCCTAAGCAGTCCAGAGTAATTCTGCTGTTTAAATATTAATTTTCAAATAGCTGAAATAGCTCAATGGCAAACCAAAAGGAGGAAGTAATATTTTTGGTACAAAGCATCTACAAAAAAAAAGCAGTACAGGTACAATGGGAAAAAGGAAAGCATATAAAATAAATTCCATCAGTTGAGCATCAGTGCTATGTATATTAATGTATTTGGACCAATTTTCATATATATTTTTATAACAAAATAAATAATGCCTTTATACAGTGCCCATATTTGTACTTAAACAAACAAACAAAAAAGCTTGGCGGCTCATTATGCAAGATACAGCTCAGACTAAAAGAATATAACATGACGTCCCTGGAAACTAAATTTTTATATTATATTATATATATATATATATATATATATATATATATATATATATATATATATATATATATATATATAGTATATATTCAATATTTATATATTCAAGTATCTGTTTTCAGGCAAAAGCATGTGAATACTACTGATACAATTTTTTAAAATAAATGTTAGTTGAAATTATTGCGTATTTTGTTCCCTTTGCAATTATATGTGTGCCTTTCCGCAGAACTGTTAAATAACGTCTTGCAAAACGTAAATGACTGGAGAGAAAAAGTCCATTTGCATCAACAGGAATGTCACGGTACCAGAAACTGAGCAGATGTTGAGTGATCTTTTTTAAACACCTTCTTATAAATAAAACAGAAGATAAAAAAAAAAAACATCCCAATTATTCCAAGACCCATTACTCCCACTTCCTGCAGTGCAAGGCCAGGGCTATGTGCAGTCCAGTCCTAAGTGTCACCCCCTCGGTGTCCTCACATACGGCTCCTTCAATTGAGTGCAGTGAGAACTGAAGCAAGAGGGGGCACGGCATGAATGTTGCACATTTTGATACCAGACACCTCCATACACAGTGGCACCCCCCTGTTCACACATTGCCACAACCGATATGATCATTTTATCTCTTTCGAAAGTCATACTTTCCTTAAAACGGAAAGCTTAATAATTATTTGAAGAACAAAAAACGTGTTTTTCCAACTCCTTTCCTTTGAGTCCATTCACAACGCTAGCACCATGACATTGAGCTACACGTTTATTGTCCGTAAAAAAATAGTGCCTTTATTTACCCAACAAGAACTTTGACATAATCCGTGGCAATGTGCAATTTGCAGGCTTTTTTTTTGCTTTTTCTGTTTGTGATTAGAAGGTGCTGGAACAGGAATCTAATTTTTATAAAAAACAATTCCTTACAGTGTGTGGATGTCCCTTTATAATAAGCGGTGCAAAATACGAATATGGATAAGGGTTAACTGTGCAGATATACTTCTGCCTTGGAAGAATGGTGTTAAACGTTTATTGTCCATGCTAGCAGTTCTGCATGTTCTCATGTCCTCCAAAATGACTGTCTTTGACCTTTGCAATGTATCTCCTCCATCACATATGCTTCCTTTGCCTTCCCTTTAGGATTTTTTTAGCATCCACTTGAATTTCAGTCACCCAAACTGTCATCTTCAATCCTTATTTCAGTCTCATTTATCTGTGTTGTTAAACAAAACAGCAAAAGTAAGGACTGAAAGAATGCGAACAAGTATGTGTGAAGGAGGGAGGCAGAATGTAGAGGACTGCCACAGAAATGATGCCAGATACAAATGTATGATCCTCTACTCTTTTAACTCTGTGCAAACTGTCCTGTCTTCACTTGTGGCTGACGTAGCCTTCTGTGGGATGCCATAAGGGAGGGCGTTTGCTGGGAAGTGTGATAAGACGTTTGTGGACATTGGCTTGTTCCCGGCCTCTTTTCTTCTCTGCCTGTGGCCTGAACTTTTTTGATCGCAGGATAGCTGGGATGCCTCGTCGTAGTCTCTGGGCTGCATTCTGTTGCCAGAGTCCATATTTGGAATATTTTATAGTCACATGCTTTCTTGGGGCATCCTGTAAAGACACGAAAATAATCATGGTCACAATTATGTTTCTTATTGCGTTTATTACAATTCTCTAAAGTTGTGTATAAATACTTCAAAGCTTATGAGCAAGTTCAGATAGATATCAGGAAAACTGTCCAAATTTTGTATTTTCCCCCAGTAAACAGCTTAAACTGCTACTCTTGGACAAATTATTCTGCCCGACACAGACAAATGAAATCAAATCAAACAGTCTGCTTACAGTGATAGTAATATTGGTTTTAAATGTATTATATCATGCTGTATTTCCATAACCAGTCAAAACTTTAAAGGTAAACAATCTTTCTGAAAAACCCTTCAAGCGACCTCTGTTTCAGGTCTTGTGTCATTTTCCACTTTGTCAGCTCTTTCACAGGATCACATGCTTATAGCTTCTGTACAAATACATTGTTTTGGATGCTGAGTCTGACAGAACTGTTGCTTTCCATGCTGGCTTGCATACCTGTTTTAATGCTGGCATCACAGGTATGACATGAAGGGAAGTGGCTGAGACGTCCCTCTCTGACTTGGCTGGCTTGGCACAGTACTGTTCCAACAGCGCAAGGTCACAACTCCTGAAACAACACTCCTCGACAATGCCACGATTCTGTGAACGTCGGCTATTCGCCCTACTTATTGGCCTACCTGGGAACACAAATAATGCAAATCAATTAGATAATAAAACAAAAAACAAAGCCTAAATGCGTCCTAATGTAGTAGTTAATGCACAACAGATCAGAGCCGTAAACATGTGACAGTTCTTTTACACACAGTGTAACAATCAGAACGAAATACAGAGGTTAAAGGCATACAAAGAGCTCTGTTTGATCTTTTTTGTCTGTCCAAGCTAATCTTGTTAGGATATCTCATCGAGCCATTTCAAATTCCTTTGAGTGAATACATAAACATCCATGGCACATGAGCACAGAACGAGGGCTTTTCTATTTTTCTACGCACCGAGGAAAGGGTTACGGGCAAAATATAATCGGGTTGAAGGTCAGAATCCTGTTATGATGAGTTAATATATAAATGCCAGCGATCTTTTGACCTTAAGAGAGCAAAACAGATAAAGAGTCATTCCAAAAGGTGAGGGGGCAGGATGGATTAGGAAAAAATAGAGGGAAGTGACACGTGACAACGAAGAGCAGGAAATCTGATAAGATGTACCCTCGATAATTAGTTTCCGTCTCCTGGCATTCCAAAGAAATAATTGATAGAAACTGATAATAGCAGAGAAAACATGACATAAGGGAAAGTGGAAGGAAGGGGGTGGAAGTTGAAACTGTCCTGGTCTAAACTGAATAAACAAATTTTTGAGCAGTTTGTCTTCTGAGGCCAAAATAATGGATTCGAAAAAAAATAATAATGTCAAGGATAAAAAAAATACAATCTCTTTTAGGTTTATTCTTCCTGACCCTCTTTTTCGCTCCCTCTATATATATATATATCCTATCTCTATGAGCAACATGTAGCCTGGGAACATTACTCGAGAGGTGAACGGAATGTCACTTGGGTGCTATTATTTTCTCTCTTGGAATGCGCGAGTAAACAGACGCGCTATTGTGGCCCACTTAACTTTGCGCGTCTCTTTCATATGCAATCGGAGATATGGCGCAAAGAAAGCGCCCCATCAGCAAGTGCGCGCTCGGCGTCACCAGCTTGTCCTTCTCATCCAACAGGTTTTGTTTTTTCTAATGAGTTTAGATGTGCACTTCTTCTAATCTTACTCTCAACACCTTCTGCCCTCAAGGTTCATCAGAGTTTACTCACGCGCCGCCTCTAACCACACAGTTATACATTTCCAGACTGGATCAAACAAAAAAATTAAAAAGGGCATTTAAAGTACTTACTGAAGTAGAAGCCTCTGTCCTCGCACACGAACTGCAGCGCATCCACCAGTTCACCGCCGCACAGTGTCTCCGCTGCCGCAAACTCAAACAGGCAGAAGGAGAAAACAAGCGCGCACACGAGCATCTGACTCGACGAGCACGGCTTTCGGCCCTGCAGACAAAATGTAAGGCGGAGAGTCAGAAAACAGCACGGATAAAACCATTTTCAGCCTGTCAGCTTGTTTCAGATCTAAACCTTTCAAACCTAGGCCAAACCATAGCTATGCGCAACCTTCCACCACCTGTCAATCAACTTTACATCAAATTTTAATATATGTATTTATTCAATATATATTTAATTCAATCGTATGCAATCTCTCCTGTAGTCTCTCTCTCTCTCTCTCGCTCTCACACACACACACACACACACACACACACACACACACACACACACACTATTACAAAAGCACTACCACCTCCATGATGATTGAGCAGATGAACGAAGTATTGCTTGTGTAGGCCAAAAGATTTTATCTCCTAGTACCTAATCTTGCACAACTCTTTACAAGTTGCTAACCAGTCAATAACTAAAGTATTCTGTCCAGACTCAGCATATAATTGCCATCGCCTTAACCAAACATCGCCCCCTAGTGCTGACCAGCTTTTACCGTTAATGCAGGTTATTTTGGTCTAAAGAGGCACTAAAAAGACTAAAAAAAACAGCAAACAGCAGAACACAATTTACAAAAACGTTATATATGTATTTGTTTGTACTATCATATCAGCAAATAAAGTTATTATTCCACATCCTTCTAAACAGCTGACAGATTTCCAGCCAATGAGGAAAAAAAAGTGGTTGAAATGTCCGTATTACCTTATTTATGCCACTGTCTTTCCCAAAACAGCTGTGACAAACAGAATAATAACTGAGGTTGTGTTCTTGCTCCATGTCAGTGTTTCAAAAAAAAAAACCCATAAACAGGAAAAAAAAAACAAGTAAGGGAAAAACAGGTAGTTTTCCCAGATTGTACTGTAGAGATGAGTGTGCATGTGTGTGTATGTGACGCTGTCCCCAAATCCAGGCGACAGGCAAAAAGTTCTCAGAGTGAAGTATTATATAGCAAGGCCCGCCCTCTGGCCCCCTCTTGACCCGCCCACCCCATCCCTCCACGCGGGGACGTTATTGCGCAAACGCGAACAGAGGAGCAGGGAGACTTGAGGCTCGGCGGCTGGCGCACTGCTTCGCATGCTGTCATTTCCTCCGCTGTCTACCTGTCTTATTGATCCTCACGCATATAGTGCCTGTTATGCGCTGCTAATTCACTTAGGACCTGAGTGCTGCGCTGAGAGGGGATATTGGAGAATTAGCAGAATCTGAATTGAACTCGAATTGGTTTGATTGAATTACGTTATACCTGGAAATGTCATCCATCAGCAGGCAAAGTAATTACAGCCATTACTCGACATGGCCGTTTTGTGGGAATGGTTAAGTCTGAAATAATAGCTGGCCTCTCAATGCTGTGTATTTCCTGTGAATGTTAGATGCATCAAATTTACACTGACTGTGGGAGCCAAAGTTCAGCTAGGAGTTTTTTTACTACAATACTGTATTAAACATAGAGGTCAGACCAAAGAGGGGCCATTTTCTATTGATGTAATTGATTGTGCCTTAAAGAAACCTTTTTTCTGTACAATTTGGAGGTATATTCATACTGTATATTAGTTCCAACAACCCGAAGTGATTTTACATTTTTATTCCTATAATAATCAATTTTTATACTACTACAAATGATCATTAACAACCTGCACACATTTTAACACATTCGTAAAACGATGAACTATTTTTTTTTTTTTTTATGGAAATCAAAATAATCTTTCTATTTACATTATGTTCTTAAAAGAAAACACAATAGAGGTAAATACATTGAACAACGGAACGTTTGTATACACAGACATGCAGACTTGTGGCTTTTAACTACTATTAATGGTAGGCGCCTGCCGATTATTGATCAATAAAGTGTTTCACATCTTTGGTGCATAGTTTCACCCAGCGTTTTTTTTCTTTTTGGACCATGCAGCAAGCCAATATTTTGAGTATCCTGTTCTGACTACAGTTGACAGACTGATTTATTATCCTTAAACCACGAACCGTCAGCAGGTCAAAATTCACACCCTTTTTTTTAGTTCATTCAATCATTCTGCTTTTTCCCTAATTCGGGGTCACAGGGATCTGCTGGAGTCTATCCCAGCCGTCTCTAAGAGGGCAAAAGGCGGAAGGGGTACAAAGGCAGGGGTCACCAGTCCATCACAAGGCCACACACAGACTCACTCCTATGGGCAATTTAGAATCACAAATTAACCTAACATATATGTATGGGGGAACATACAAACTCCACACAGAAAGACTCCTGCCTGGGAATCGAACCAGGGACCTTCTTGCTGTGAGGCAACGGTGCTAACCACTAAACCACCGCGCTGGTTAAAAAGAATTCATAGTGGTTATTAAAAATAGTCCATTTTAATAATAAGTTGATAATGTAATGGGTTAAATTGTAATCTTCTACTAATTCCTTGAATGTCTATTATGTAGCATTCTTTTAGAAAGATAAGACTTTAAATAATCTTTTTTGGATAAATCATTACTTTACAATTTTATATGCTCTTAAGACAATTAACACGTATTTAATTGCTGCAAACATTACATCACCATCCACACATCATAATAATGCAGAGTAATCTAATTCATAACATTACTGTCATTTATGTTAAAATACAGTAGCTTTAGAACCTAAGATGCAAACGATGAGCTGGACCAAAAAAATGAGAATAGCGTCCCTACTGGAGCTTAAGAACCCTGCTACACCTGAAGAGTAGTCCTTCTGTCATAAATTATCAATGATCTGAGTTACTGGAAGCCCCATTAAGAAGACATTAAACCTCTGCTCTTTGCTCTCATATCATCTAACGGTTGTGTTAAACAGGAAGTCCTGTAGGTCTAAAGGATAATATCATAAATCATTCACTGCCCCATTCATTGAGCAGCACTTTCATTCATTTTAGCCACACTGATCTCTCTCAGTTTTAGGAGAAACTGACACAACTCACACTCATATCTCTCTCTCTAAACACTGAAACTTTTGAGTTTAGGTCCACACAAAGCTCATGTGCTCGGAAGCTGAAATTTGTTGTCAGTAATGATGGGAAGGCAGCTTCAGTATCATATTCATTAACTGCAACAACGCATTTCTTCTTTTTTCAACTGAAAACTAGTGATTAACCTCTTGATCAAATACTTCTCTGCATCTTTTAGTAGAACCAAATCTTTTTTCCTGTATTGAATAGTATACCTCATTTGACCAAACATCTATTTTACAAAAATGCAAAAATGCTGCCATCTGGTGGCCAGAGCGTGTCTATCCACCTTAGTGCAGTGCAAAATATAAACGGAAATAAAAGAAAAACAAAGTAGTTTATATAGGACTTCTTAAAAGATAGACAAATATAATGAATAAAAATGCTCAGGAAGGTTAATGAAGTAGTATATTATTATCAGTCCTGAATATGATTGTTTGGTTATTTTACAAATACAAAAACATAAAACTAAAAAAAAATACAGTTACAACATTTATGCTAAATGCATAAATATTAAAAGTAGGTATATGATGCCTAGTAAAATGTTTACATAAGGTTAGGCCACACACAATCAATCGCTTGATTTCCTTTTATATATTGCACCATTTGTCTCTTTCTCTAGACCCCTGTTTGCCCCTACCTTTCCTATCCATTCAGCTACCCTTATCCCCTATTGCCTACCTCCCGGGTTGCATCAGGGATCCTAATCACTTAAACGTACACAGAGGCAAAACCCCACTCTGAGTTTCTTTTGGTTATCCTTCCAGACTCCCCTGTTAACTTGATCATCCTACCCCCACCCCGTTACCCTCTTCGTACCCTTCCTACTCCCCACCTCTTCATCTTCTTTTTCCCCCTACCTCTTTATCCTCATCCTACCCCCATTCTTGGTCATCTTCTTACCCACTACTCCCACATTTCTTACCCCTACCCCTTTATCCTCTTTATACTGCCCCCCTTTCATTCTTATCCTACTCTCCACCTTTTTATCCGTATCCTACCCCCACTCCTTCATCCTGTTCTTACTCTCTACTTCCCACCTTTTCGTCCCCTTCTTAACCTCTGTCCCTTCATCCTCATCCTACCCTTCCCACCCCTTTATCCTCTCTATACCCAATCCTAAAATCCAATGCAATGACCTATATAGGACACTTATTTTCTGTTTATAATATGATATATTTTAGTCAGTTACTAATTAAGATACTTATTAAAAGAGTAAAAAACAGTCATAGTCAGCCATTTCAAGTAATTGAATTTTATATTTTGTTGATGTTTGCTGTTGTTTTATTAGCAGCACTCGATTGCCTCAATAGCAAGTAAAGCAGAAATACTGTTTGACATCATACACAACAATGCAAAAAGTGCATCCACCTGCAAGTAATAGCTGGAGCATTATCACTGTCGCACTAAAACAAAAAAAAATATATATATAAATAAATAAAATAATAAATATTCAATTCATTGTGCAGGGTACATGTACAGAGCCAATGAAATGCTTTTTTCGCATATCCCATCTTAGTAAGTTGGTGGTCAGAGCGCAGGGTCGGCTATGATACAGCGCCCCTGGAGCAGGAAGGGTTAAGGGTCTTGCTCAGGGACCCAATTGCCACTGAGCTTTTTTAAAAGCAATAACATTAGCAGAAACATACAAACAATGACACGCAACATAGGAAAATTGCCGGACAGTTAACAGTGAGGATCGGGGCAGCAGGTGGTATAAACCAGTAAACTCAGTCTAGTAAATGCAGGGCATCAGTAAGAACTTTCAGATCATCTTTCAATGACTCCAGTCCTTCTCGTATCTTTACTGGGTTGTCAAGAACTTCCATGCTGCTTGTGTATGGGTCAAACCTCACTGAAAATGGCCTCTTGATCCCCATCGCATACATTCTGTCATTGAAAATGAACACGTATGTAAAACAGGTGATGTTATTTATTATGTCTCTGAATCATATACATAGTTTTATTAAATACTTCATAGTTCTTTATTTCTTTTTACCTTAACTTGTCTTTAGCATCAGAAAAGCTTCCTGACACAAAATAGACAGGCTGGTAGGTTTGATCTTGGTACGGCTGCACAGCCACAGTTTCTGGGTCAAACTCACGTTTTTCTGTCTCTTCTGAAAGTGCATGCTGGTGAAAAATAAAAACATAGACATATGCAAGTGCATTAATGATTTAAATCACAATAAAGTGCGTATATGCATAGATTTATACATTATAACAGCCATTACTTTTATTTTGTCTTAAAATTAATTTTGAGACGAAAAATGGAAAAATGAAACCGAGATGCTGTCTTTCTTATTTATCATCTCTTTTTGTTATGCATTTACATTTATCCAGAGCGACCTACATGTATCTCTTTCATTCAGCTGAGCAATTGGGGGTTAAGGGCCTTGCTCAAGGGCTCAACATTGGCAACTTGGTGGTGCTGGAAATTGATCTCCTATCTTCCAATTAGCAATCAAACAGCTTCTGGTAAAATCGCAGTGCAGTAAAATCCAATGGCTGAAACCTCACATCAGTTTTTACGATATTCCGACACAAAATGAATTGAGTAACGCATGGGTGAGAGAGATTAGGCGGGACAAAGCTCCTTCTTTTAAAAGTAATACACAGGAGTACATGCATCTGCAGTATGTATGTCGAGACTAAGGATGGTTACATCTTAGAGTGGAAGAAGAGATTGAAATCCGGTGCTACCCCTAACCAGACGAAGTGAACAAGGTTCAACCCGAAACAGGGGGGAAACCCATTAATGTAAAATTTTGCAAATTGACACACTGTTTTAGAAGTTTCTTTAATTTTATGCTGTTCATTTATGATAAGTAGTGTTAAAACAATTTTGGTTTAAATACGTCTTTTCTAGCAATACCCAAACTAACAGGACAACCAGAACAAACAGACACTTAAACTTGTAATTAAAATGTACTATTCGAAGAAGAACTTTTATCCCTTGTCCAGCTTAGAACTTTTTATATTGGTGTCTTCTTTCACAAACTGAACCATGTGTTCTTGGCCAAATTTTGGCAAAGTTAACAAAACATTGTCATCTGATATCTCATTGCCATTGTACTACTTGAACAAGCGCTTCCAGTGTTCAATTTCAGCGACAGTTTAAGGCATATCAGCCATCTGCGTCAAATGTCATTGCTATGTCAACATTGTGACACCCCTCAGACAAAAAAAATGGCATTGCCTGCGCTGTATGCAGTATTGCTGCTAAAAATGAGTAATTACATGAGTAAACTTTCACTTACACTTAACTGTCTTGTCCTTGTCCAGTTTGTCCTGCACTTCCCAAAAGTCTGCTAAAACTGCACAAGTGCATTAAGGGCAAAAGTAGGCAGGGTAAAGAAGCTCACCAGAGACTTGGGGCACACTGAGAGCTCACTGTTTCCAGCACCACCTGTGGTGTAACTGGATTTCGGTGGGGTTTGATATTAACATTTAGTGTGTGTAGTTTGTGTATCTTTAGGAATTAGCTCAACTACAGCCGCAGTGTGTAATCAGGAACTGTTTATACGTTTTGTATTTTAAGGCTGTACTATGCAATACTATATTGTGTTAATGTTGTCTCTGCTCGTCTAGTCTGTGCATGTTTATGCATTTAGAAGGCGTGGCTTTGGACAGCGTTTTGCAAGAAGGGTGGGACGTACTGCAACTTTAAAATTCAGTTAGATCATAAGAAAAGAGCCACTTACCACTAGTTCGCCATAGGACGAAAGAAGGCCTGCTCCATAAGCTTTCAATGTGTCTCCCTGTTTACAGAGTCCAAACTCCACAGTGAACCAATAAAGCTGAAAATTTAGACATACACAAACGCACACATTGACATTCACACTTTTAATTGAGTTCAGCTCAATACGGCTGTAAAATATAGTTCAATAAATCTATGAGGAATAAAGACTTACTGTTGACAGTTTCTCAATGTCATCCTCTGAAGCACCAAGAGAGGCAAGTCCAATGTTCTGCAAATAGAGAAACATCAGATCCACACACATTACAGAGGCTCGAAAGATACACAGGATCTACGGCGGCCCAAAAAGTGTCAATAAAATAACTCTGTAAATACATTTAAACAAAGACAGGCATTCTGGATCAAAGGTCTAAGGCTTTATTCTTTTAAAGCATGATTAGATGATATATATTTTTATTTTATATTATTAATAAATAAGTATATTTAGTGTTGGCTGAAAGATTGAAAAAATGACATACATGCGATTTTAGTTTTTAATAACCTGAGCTGCATTTTTAATAAATTGCATAAATTGATTAAACATGGAACATCTTTTGATAATGTCTATATGATAGTATACAATAGCTGTAACTAGTAAAATTCCTAGTAAAATTCCTTAATAAGATTTTTTTTCTGGCAGCAAATTGCTATGGTATTTAAAATAATGAAATATTTACAGATGTTCTGTGGTGGTAATGATATCACATAATATCCTAAACATTTAATGTAATGAACTTCTGTGATAAAATTAAATTGAAAACAATTTTAAAAATCCAAACAAAGCATTTAATAATTAAAGTATCAAGCCTGATGTTGGGTATCCTTTGCTAATTTATATCATTAATCTATTTTAATAAATTAAAAAACTTGACAAAGATAGCACATTGGTGCAACGGCATCATTTAATCTAATTTATAATTATGTCAATTAAAAAATTCTCTCACTCTCTCCACAACAGTGACACAAAAACATCTATTAAAAGAAAAAATATTATTAAATATATCTATTACCTGGGAAAACTGAGCAAATGATTTATTGGCCAGCATAGGAACATGGCCCAGGAGTTCATGTACACAGTCCCTACAAACAAACCATGACCATGTTTAGGTAGTTTTATGTGATTTTCTCGAAAGTTACTGATAAATAAAAAGGCTATATGTGCTTACGGTTCGGGGGAGTGCATGGGGGACGAGGCATGGCGAATATACTGCGTACACTGAAACACACGGAATGCCAGACTAGCCAGAAAGTCTCTAGCTGACAGAAGACCTGCCACAGGTCTTAGCTGAAACCCTGTATGCTCTGAGAGGGCAGAGAAAAATACACAGGTAAAAATAGCAAGGATCTTTTAATAGATAAATAAAACATTTAACCACCTGCATTTATTCTATCACTTGATTTTAGTCTACGAGTCTTAAAATGCATATAACCAACAATATACAATAATCAGGAGCTTATGCGGTTCCCTTTTTTATTCTAAGAAAAAAATTTTGAACTCTGAATAATTATAGTAATAATAAAAAAGCTAAACAAAAACTCCACAATAAGAAATAATAACTTTCTCATAAGCATTTCAATTTTCAGGCAAGATTCTGAGAAAGTATGTATCTAATATTAGTTATTGATATAAAAGGTAATTACACAATGTCTTTAACTTTTACACAACAATACACTTAATAATCTATCCATATCTCTCTCTGTCTCTCTCTTTTTATTTCTCTCGTTTTTCTCTCGTTCTCTCTCTCTCTCTCTCTCTCTCTAACTCTCTATCTCTATCTCTATCCTTATCCTTCTTTCTTTCTCTCTCTCTTTCTCTCTCATTTTTTTTTCTCTTTCTCTCTCTCTTTTGGTGTTATGCAAATGTCATCTGTTTTATTGATGAAGGTGAACTGGTTTTTAGTACTCTTTTAAACTAATCTTATTTTAATTTTCTTTTTTCTCTTTTATCTTTGTAAAGCTTTGTTGTAAAATAATGTTTGTAATGTAATTTATTAAAACTAAGTTAAATCTTAAATCTCTCTCACTCTCTCTTGAGAGCGGTTTAAACATGCCCTTGAGGTACCAGTGACCAGTTTCCTGCCCCTTCCCTAGAATTCAAGGAGCTTCAAGGATGTACTGGTACTCACTCTGTTCCACTGACCCAAAGCTACAGTTTACATCACATTTGATCACCATTACCATAAACTGTAATTAACAAACATTCGGTGTCACTCAGATGGGGATGGGTTCCCTATTGAGTCTGGTTTCTCTCAAGGGTTCTTCCTACTTTATCTCAGTGAGTTTTCCTTGCCACAGTCACCACCGGTTTGCTTATTAGGGACAAATTTACACTTTTTCATTTATTAGTCTAAAGCTGCTTTAGGACAATGTCTACTGTTAAAAGCACTATACAAAAAAAAAATGAATTAAACTGAATTTAATTAAATTAAATATTTCCTAATAGGACTATTTAATGTTATTTCTTCTTTAAGATAAATAGTTCTAATAGGAAAAACTGGTGGTGTTATAATTTAAGCAATACCTTTTAAAAAGCATGAGATGTCCTCTAGTTGAGGGATGTTATTAGGGCTATAACCACAATGTTTCTCCAGCAGTCTTAAAGCCTCTAAATACTCATTACATGCATGGGTGGTGTACAGATCTCTGAGAGTAGTGTAGACCTCTCGCCTGTCAAAAAACACACACGCACAAACAGCATTTCGAATCCGAGGGTCAAATTATGCGGTATGTATTTCCTACAAAAACCTTCGACTTCACAGCCAACACATGTCACAGGTGCAAGCCAGTCCATAATCAAATTTCCATAGCAAATTTAAAAATGACAGAAAAAGACAGCCTGCTAATATAATGTCCAGGCTACCAGGTTGAATGAATTTGTATTGTGTAAACCAATTCTGTCTAGTTGTGTAGCTTTTTTTTGACAGTGATTGAGTTAAGGCAGCATTCGCCCATAAAGTAAAATCAACTTATTTTGATATAAAGCACTGGAGAAGCTATATTTAATATGTTTATTTAGCCACACATACCAAGTTTCAACTTCCTCCTGTATGTAGTCCACTCTAGGAATTGCTTCCCCGCTGAAAATGTAAAATTTTATTTTTTTATATGAAAATTCTTATTTTTGACAAAAAAGGGCAAGGTATGACTGTAGTAAAGTCTTGACTTACTGTTTATATTTAAAAGCGATATCCCCAATCATTTTTCGTCGTTTCCTGTACTCAGGATCTCTGAACCCCTACAAGAAACAAAATTTATCCTAAAGCTGCTTTGTGATGCAAAGAGAAAATTATCCCATTAAAAAAAAGATGAATCTACTCACTGGATGATCCTGATCCAAATCCGGATCAAATTTTGTCACCAGGTGATGGCATCTATCCAGTTCTGCAATTTTCTTTGGGAACCAGTAAACTTTATGGAAAAAACATAGTCAAACAAATTTTAAACCAAATTAATAAATAAATAAATATACAATGCAATAAATATATAATAATAAATTAATAAATATACAATGCATGTCTATTGTAGTCTTTAAAAATGCAGTATCACATTTCATCTCTTTCGTGGTTCTGACATCATCTGCAATCCTTTTCAAGGAACTGACGAGTGTATTAACATCTGATAGATGAACTTCACAGCGCACAAAATATTCCAAGTCCTGCGGACCTTCTTTGAGTTTACGGCTCAGTCGGCTCTCAAGATGATGCAGCTTAGCTTCAAATGTCTGTGAAAGATTCACCAAGAATTTATTCTTTACTTGATGAGTGCAAATTACTGAAATTATCACTGTTCAGCTGTAATTATTTATTTTAATTAAAAGTTATAAAACTACAATTAAAAAAGATTTATATTTTCCTAATTATTTGTAAAATAACAACTGCTTTTTATTACTTACAACTTAGAAATTATTTGCATATTCTTTGCTTTTTTAAGGTTCAGTTATGAACTTTTATTTTTAAATGTTGAACACAGAAATATACTACAGGCACAAAAGCTGGTCTTTTGATTGCACCACCCCAGAGACAAAAAAAATGAAAGTTTGACAAAATATTTCTAACTGAAACAGTTTATGTACAAAGATACCCCAATGAAAAGGGTACATGGTATTAGGATTTGAGGAGTAAAACACATCAGTCAGTGTCAACATTTTATTTTAAATCTTATAACATGGAGATCTTTCTACCTCAAAGACCTTAAGGGTGCGAGAGAGAGCCGGACTTTTAGAGCTTCTCAGGGTGAAGAAAAGGTTCAGCAGTGCTTTTCCGTCGTCTTCTTCAAACACGATCTGTTCGGTCTGTTCCGTCGCCGCTTCCGCCGCTTCTCGCTCCTTGCGCGCGTCCTCGATCAAACTCCTCCTGCGCCCCACGAAGCGCGGCTGAGACTGGAGCAAAACACGCACAGACCGCATTCTTATAGAAATTAGTTAACATTCTAAAATAGACTTTGTAGTTAGATAGTACAAAACATTTATATTTAGTGTTTAGGCTCTGTGCGCTTTGGCAGGAATCAAGGCGCATCTCCAATGCGCATAGCGCACACGCATGTTTCTAACACATCTGCGTAACATAACATGTCTATATTACAAATAACTGTAAAACTAAACAAAAAAACCTTAGAAACCCCATGTCTGTCTGTTATACATATAGAAGCCCTTGTTCTTACCGTGATGGAGTCGGAGCGCTCCATTTCAGAGCCAGCTCTCCGTAAGCTTTTGGTGGAGGAGGTGGAACTGGTTGAATTTGGCATAGTCGGTTTAGTGATATGGCTGTTTAGAAGCTCGGTGATGTCTCGGAAAATATCGTTTGTTTTTCCATCAGTGTCTGCCTAAGCCTTATATTTATACAGGGCAATTTCTCTTTACTGACGTCAAACCCAGAGTCCCTGATTTTCGTCGTCAGACACTTTATAGCCTCTCACAGCCCTGCTTTTGCTTAATTTAATCTCATTAGTGCTGCGTCCTTTGCCATTTTTCAGTTATTAATAGGCAAAAATGGGATTATTCTCCAAACATTGAGCGCTGTTTGATAAGCACGGTTAAAAAGTTTTTGAAAACACTTTTATACACGGACTAACATGAGGACATATTTGAAACTAAATAACTAGAACACCTAGTGTTGTTTTTCAGTCATCCTTTAATTTATGGTACAAAAATTGATGATTGATGTTATCTCTTTAAATATTGATATATTCATTTGAGGCAGGGTTACATTTATACAATCTTAGTGTAGTTATGCCTAATTAAGCAAGAAAAAGTTTTTTTTTTCCAAATGTCTTGATGTCACAATGTCAGAATTTCTGACCATCTTGAATAAAAAATGTTACGCCAGTGAAATAAATGATAAATGAAAACTTCCCTGTCCATAAGGAATTTTGTCACTTTTTAAGATTAATTCGATATCTGTTTTCAACCACACTACCAACTTTATTTCCAAATAAAGCATTGCAGATTATTTGTACTAATTATCTCCAACCAAGAGTAACATGATTGAAGGATACCTACCTTCCTGATTCTGTACCCTTATAAGGGGCAGCTCAGACCACCTGAACCCTATCCCAGAAAACAAAACTTGAATCTTTTATTTGTTTTATGTATCCTTTTTTCTCGCATATCTCTACTTGTTAGGAAGCTGAGGCAATGATACAGCAGAGCAGGAGCTGAGCCTTGCTCAAGGGCCCAAAAATTCTTAATCATCTGATTTGACAGAAATGTAACCACTAATTCATCACTGCATCCAACATGAGTTTATTATGAGAGAGGTTGTAGAGGATCTGTGTACATCTTTTAAATGAACAATTTGGAGACAAAACTGTGTCTAATAACATCCATGGTTATAGGACATCATAACATCTTAAGTGTCTGTGAAGAAGTGTTGTGGCTTATAATAACAAGCGGCTTTTAGCTTCCTTCTTTTCCATCGAGAAAGAGCATGCGTACCTCTATGGCATCCATGGGGCAGATAGGAAAGTCAAGTATACTTTGAAAAATGTAATTATGGCTATAAAAAAAGCATAAACAACCAGACTGTTTGACCAATGATAAAAAAGATCATTGCTCGCTATAAGAAATGTTCATTGATAAGAAAAAATGCCATCTCACATCATGTCAATGGTCATCCTTTAAATTTCTTTAGACAATCTTCTGTCATTCGACATAAATAGGAGGCGAGCACCCTGTGACAAACCACAGACGCACAAAATAACATTTAAAAAAATAAAGAGACAGTTTACCTAGCGGCCAATGATTACTGATCCTAATAGATCAGAATGACTGAAAAGTCCAATGGCTATAGCTTGTCATTCTTACCAGACTTATGCATAAAAGACCTTGGTTGAACATCTTTGTAAATAAAACCCACTGTGACAGGCACTTTTAGTAAACAAAAACTATTGTAGGAAAGCATAACAGATTCATAGAGCTTCACAGGAATATTCATGTCCATTGTCTAGATTAAAGATCTTATATTAATTTATCTTAATTTATATTTATATTAATAACCACCTTTTGCATTTTTTATTTAAACCTCATATTTTTTGTTCGTTGTGTTTGTTGTTTCTATTTTTTAACATGTACATGGTTAAAAAAATTGATTTTAGTTAAACAGCATGAACGTAGGATGCATAAACCAGCTACTGCTTCAGTCACAGGTGCCACTAAAGCCACAGAATAGCTTGTCAACTATACAGAGGTTAGAATGCTGCAGGCTGTAGAGCAGAAATGCTAAAGAGCAGTGATGTGGCCTTGGGCTCTTTGCACCAAAAGGGCTTCATTCAGTCCTTATTAAGAGAGACAGAGAGACAAAATGAGATAAAACACAGAATGACATTAGGGCAAGGTGTACCACCTTTCCCCCTGTCCTAAAGGCAAGAAATTTATCTTTGACTGTAATTTTTTGACTGTTACAAGTGTCCTAATGATAGTCTTTACTTAAACTGTTTATGTTTATGTTTTTTTGTTAAATGCTATAATGAAGAATTTATTTTATTTTATTTATTTTATTTTATTATTATAAGTATGATTGTTTTGATTATTACTATAAGAAGTGGTAGTATTGTTGTTGTTGAGTACTAATACACATTATAAATATAAAGGAATGGTTTTAATATATTTTTTCTACAGTATGCGATATATTTGAGCTACAAATTTAAACCTACACATCTGACAGAGAGATGGAGCAATCATACGACAAATTTAATATACGTTTATAAACGATTTAATATGCAAATTAGGACCAGAAACAGAAAAGGTTTTGTCTAAAATTAACATAGATGATGTATTAAAACTAAATCAATACACTGTACATGATAATTATTTTGGTTTTACAAAGATCTGCAAATATGACATGACATAAATGTTAAAAGCAAACGTCACTCCTGGTTGAGGTGACTCAGTTCACAAAATTTTTTTATACAATGTTAGCTATGACGAAATAACCTCTTTCTGTCTGCCAAGATTTATTTTATGTTTATCTTTTTTTTCTCTTCCTTTTCTAAAAGTTACAGAGGTTTCCTTCAATTATTGCAATTATGTATTGATTCACTGGTAGCGTAATCCTTACATTGTGCTTAGCGGCTGGCTTTCAGTGTATAATTGTCAGACAGTGTAATTGCACCCAGCTGGGTAATTATTCCTCATCCTCCTCATCATTTTTTTTTTTTCGTCTATTGAGCATTTAGAAATTCTGTTGTTTCTGTAAAGGACATAAATCCTTCTGATTGAATGAAGCAACCAATAAATATTATATTTATTTTTATGGTTTTTAAAGAATGATTTTATTTTTAGTTAATTTTATATAAATAATACATGACACGACATTAAAAGCACAATTGAGAAAAGTCATATGGGGGGGGGCTGTATAGCTTGGTGTCTGTGATTGTAGGCTATTTCACACCACTAAAAAACATCATTTTATGGACATCATACAGCCAAAAACACAACATTGTTTTTTTCCAATCCACCTTAAAAACATTTTGAATTGCCCCATCAGATCCCCCCTATGTGCCACATTTATAAAAGCAGCCTGGAAATAAAAAAGTGCACTTGTGTTGATCTTGCTTACCGGCAGAACAGAGGTGTGTTTTATATGTCCATATTTTCTTGCCAGTCACAGGCCACATGAAGAGCAGCACAATCTAAATCCTGTAAATCCTATCTGACTCTTATTTCCTATAGCTCGGGGCAACAAACGCAGACTGCTGAGTGCACTTTTATTCGATCAGGCTTGCCCATCAAACCACCCTTTTATTCCTATAAAAACAAACGGACGCGTTTTCTTGTTTGTTTTGTTTTGTTTAATACTTTTGCATTAATGATAACATTTTATTTACTAAACTAATCTGGGAATATCTGCTTGTGACATCTTGACGTTAAATGAAACCGTTTAGTGTGACAGTGTCACGAAATCACTTGCTTTCAGAGTAACTACAGAATAAGTGTAAACGCTTTGTGTTCTGTCTCATTTGTAATTACCCATTTGCTTTGCAGGGTGTCAAAATACAGCTGCCAAACAAAATGTCTAATCATGTGGAGAGCACTTTCATTACTTTTTACACGTGTAATTCGTTAGAGGTGGATAAATGTTCTGAGAATGGATGTTCACTGAGTGGTGTTGGCAATGTTTGCGTCAAGGCTGCTGACTATAATTTCTCACTCCCGATCTGTTAGAATATTGATCCATGTTTTATAAGATTGGCTCTGACATTAGGTCACATCTATACGTTTATCTTATTGTGCTTACTGTGTTTGCTTATGACTTATAAGATTTTATATAGCATTTACTAAAAAGAAGTCACTAATCAGTTTTTCCAAGATTTAATAGAGTTTCTTTGTGGTAACTGTGGCCAGGTATGCTTGGATTTATAGCACCCTTTTCCAAATTTGTGTTTCCAAACCTGAATTGGAATTTTTTTCTGTAACTGTCCTCTCAGTGAAGACAAATATGTAATAATTTAGATTTATTTTTAAATATATTATCTTGGAGCTATTGCAAAGTGGGTAAAGTTCCATAAACTGATAGTTCCATAAACATATAAACTGAACACGTCTTATGTCTTATGATGTGAAGTGAGAGTACTTGTGGAGAGCAAACACTACTAATAATTGGTTGCATTTAATTCGGTGCAGTGCTGCAGTTGGTGATAGTGTAAGTTTCTGTTACACTCAAAATGTTCTTAATTATTACATGGGATCTTTTTTGGTTCCATGTTTTACTCCTACATTCCAAAAATATAACAGTAGACTAATTGAGAAAAAAATACCATACGTGTGAGTAAGCATGCAAATGTGGAACTGAGCAATAGACTAGCATTCTAGTTAAGATGAATTGTAAGTGTTTCTGGAATATACCATTATCTTTACCAGGGGTAACACTAGCAATTTTGGGCCTTATAAAAGAATATGAGGTTGGGCCCTCTACCACACCCAATAAAACAGATCTCTGGGGGTCCCTAAGTGTGTAAGCCCTTAAAATTGTCCTTACCAGACCCCCTCCATGCCCTGAATCTGACTAGGAGAAAGCAATTACTGAAGATGTTAACTGTATAATATGTTTATAAGTCTATCCTGGTGTAACGGGCTGAAGTATTATTTATCCATATTATTTCATCCATATGTGATGCAGCTTTTTTAATAGCAATAAATAATTGCAATTTTTAATCAGATTGTTACTGCAAAATAATAGTAACAACTCTATTTTACAGTTTACAATTTTGGATTAAAATGGACGTGTTATTTACCTTTTAGTGATGCACCTATAACCTAATAGTTTTATTTTCAGTGAATGTGTGCAACAGACCACTAATAAGTGTTTAATCTTACACCTGAAGGCAATACTGGAGTGCAAGAAGGCCCCTATCAGTCCAACACCTTCTCTGGAAGATAATGCTTTATTGAATTTACCTTTCCTAATGGGTCCATGTGTAGCGCTTGCTGGAGGGCAGACTAGAGCAGGATGTGATAATTATGTGTGCCCATATTTCACTGACACACTTTCTAATTAAACTTTGACATTTTCCTGTCTCATCACATGCAGGTTTTGTTTTCTTATCTGTTTTAAAATCTTTTAGTCCAGCTTTAAAAGATCTCGTTTTATCACACTTCCCTGAGGAAATGTTTGACATTATTCACAGACCCAAATCTATGTTTCTCCCACACAAAGGAGGTGGGCTATTGATTGTGTTGCTGGGTTTCCATCCTTATGACAAGACAAATTAGTGTATCTTAAACACTGTTTAACAGACAGCACTTATTTTCCAGTAAACAGTGTATTTAAAGGTGATATTAAGTTATTTGTTAAACATTTTACAGTTTATTATGCTAAATGTTAATTTGACCTTTTGACCAGGTTGTGCACATATTTCTGAGTTGTTTTAGACAAAACAATCCAAGATGTTATGTCTGAAATCACTTATTGTGTTTGATATGAGCAAATTGCTTTTGACACTTGACGTGACTATAGAACCAAGCCTCCCATAAGGCTGGATCAATGCCACTTCAGAAGCTGGCTCATGCTGGGGTTGTGACGTGGACGTGACACATGTGGTTTGGCTTGCTGATAGTGGTCACTTCCTCTAGATAATGGCTGCAGCTGGGGCAGGCATCTGTGCAACCACCCCTGAACTCACACAAGTGTCTTAGGGCCTCATCAAGCCACACACACAACCCATTACTGTGATCTTACAAAGAAAATAACCTAATAGACAGATGAGGATGCAGGGGCAAGCTGCCGTCACTTGACTTCACTTCAGCTGTTTGTCAATAATGGGAAATTTGACCACTTAAAAGTCCATGTCCATTTTGCTGTTAAATTATTGACACTTTAGGGATGCAATAGGCAGAAGAATAAAACTAACTTCTTTTGCATGTGTTTGTGTGTGTGTGTGCGTGTATGTACTGTGAGCCACTGAAAGGAGACAGGGGTGCAGCTTACTAGAGCTTTCATTTTTTTAAATAGGGTGGGTGCATTTGTGTCATTTGTGACATTAACTGCCTGATTCTGGTACCTGACCCTACATTTCTACATACAGCTTATACCCTTAAAGATAATAATCAGTTTCTGACCTTTCGAGTAAACTCCTCTAAACAAGTACTGACCTTCATAAAATAGAAAGACCAGCTATTCAGCTTTCTGTGGAGACACGAATTGGGGGGAACTTGCGGAGGTTGTTATCACGGTTCAGCACATGTGTAGTGCAAACACCATTTACACACCACTAACCAACTCTTTGCTAATACATCTATTGTCTTGCAAAATGCCTCAACCATTGCTTTGGTTTGGTTATTTGTCTCTGCAGCTTTTAGGGTGCAGCAGGCAGTGTGCCTTCTCACTGGGCGGTGGTAGTGAGAGGGTTGTAAACTGAGTTACGCAAGTTGGGTGGCAATCTGCACGCTGAAAAGGCCCACAGCCGATTGCAGGTGTCTCTTATTATACATCTGCCAAAACGTCACACTACACACATAAGGCCATATTCTTGTTCACAAATTACACCCCTTACATCAAACAAGCCTTGTCCTTCACAGAGGAAGGGATACTGTCGCAGACGGTTATTACCAGGAATAACAATGTAACATTGTCATCATGATGTCAACTGCAGCTGGGGATTTTTCTTAACTGGAAAAGTGATCGAGGACGTGCTTGATGTAAAGGCTGACTTCTCTGTTCTGACATAATAGTCATGAATGTGAGAGCAGTGAAATGTTCATCACAATATAAAAGGTGAGATTGAACACAGAATGAGCCAGAGGACTAACACATACTGGTCATGTTTGCTTTGAGTTGTCCGCATTTGCGGTATTTGGCAGATGCCCTCATCCAGAGCGACTTACATTATTCTCAGTTATACAACTGAGCAATCAGGGGTTAAGAACCTTGCTCAGGGGCCCAGCAGTGGTAACTTGGTAGCACTGCAATACGTTCTAATAAAAGTGTGAGGAATAAAACACAATAACACTTGCTGTTATACCATTTTACTAAAAAAAGAAAAAACATTTTAGCTGTGGTTTGTTTATTTTACTTTTTACATCTAACATACATGTTTTGAACTGTGGGAGGAAACTTGAGTACCCGGGGTAAACCCTTGCAAGCACGGCGAGAACATGCAAGCTCCACACAAAAAGGCCCTCTGCCCAGGAACCAAAAACCTTACCTGTGCTGCCCCTCTTAGCTGTGGTAATTACACTTAATGTACAAGACTACAATACTAGAAATTTTTGAGCCTTAAGTAAATACAGCACATTTAAATTTTTTATTTTGTTTTTAAGTCAGTGGTTTTCATACATTTCTTTGTTTTATTGAACAAGTTTCTGTTATTTAATGAAAGTAAATTAGAAAATAAAAATTGTTGATTTAGGCTGAGCCTTTTCTGCGCTTGCGTGTCAGCCAAAGGTTTGGCAGTAGTGGAGATTTCCCACTTTAGTAGTGAAAACACAGCAGACATCTTAATTTTGGGAAGAGATATTACTCTTTCTTTTTACACAGTAAGTAAGCTAAAGCTATGTAATGCCATTAGTTACTGTAAATAGACTGTAGAAATAGTTTTGACCTTAGATAGCTTATATAAATGAAGCTTTAATACTAACATTATGAATTCTAAAATGATATTTTTTGAAGCTTAATTAAAAAAAACAGGCCACTCATTTAGAATTATATTGCTTGGAAATCTTTAATTCTTAAATAAAAAACAAAACCCGAATTACAACATTGTAATTTATTTTTTAAATTTAATATTGAAAGCATAAAATTGGAAAACAATGTTTTTTCATCATTTCTGAACATACAAAGAGAAAACGTCGTTTGTTCGGTGTAATCAAAATCTCCTGATACCAAAAATGATTGATGCCATAAAATTCACAATATTTCTATTCTAACAAGTTACCTAACCTGGAGGTAAAGTAAAGCCTAATTATATGAAAAAATGTGCATTTCTTAACCATTTACGCAAATAATTTATAATATGATACCAACTGGAGCAACATTTTTTACACAATCTAGTTTAACATGGTTCTGGTCGGGGTTGTTCTGCAATGGGCATTTAAAGATGTGAAAAGAAGACATGTATCAGGCCCCCATTTAGAGCTGGCAAATGCCATAGGTGAGATGAGGACAATGAATATTACTGCTTTGTTTTGGTAGCTGTACTGCAGTGGACTGTGGCAGCGGACATATTTTCCATTGAACATCCTTTTTTTCGGCGATGGCTCTGACTGTATATGCGGAGCAGCAGCACTGATTTTCCATGCCATTTGTCAGTGACGCTCCGGATCTGTTGCTCACAATTCCACCGACATCGTCTCGTCAGTCATCATCACTATCATCATGTGACAAGTAAAATCTCACACAAGTTAACATTTTTTTACAATTCTCTTCACTTCTCATGCATGTATCTCTAAAACAATTCTCTTCAGCAATACTGTTTGCATCTTCATAAGACGTTTAAACATAAACTTTACTGCATTTATGCAAAGCATAAATATTTAAAAAATCTTTTGCATACATGACAGTTGAACGCTGCCTGTAGCTGTTGTGTGTGTTTCAGAGTCTGTTATCACCACTGTGGTTCTCCAGTTACCAGGGGCAATATCGGTGAGCTCTTTCATTACTGAAACCACTTCTTTTAGGCCTTGAGCAGCCAGCACAATTTCCTCAAACACATCCTGCAATCCACTGCTGCAGTCATCCCTCTGACTGGAATTACAAAAGAAAATAAATGTATTCTTATTTATATTTATTTTATATTATACAAAAATATATGTATTTGTAAGTGTGAGCAACTGACCGACAAAATTAATCACTTTAGACAAATTTCTTTATAAAATGAAACAGGATATCATTTTTGATTGTCCAAGATCATCTTGGACATAGAAAATTACTGAAACATGGAAAAGAGTCATTATTAAGTTTAACATTTTTTTTAATTTAGTCTCCATAATAAAATTACAGTCTGTTTCAAGTACCTAACCATCCATGATTAGAAGCAATTCTCGATGAAAAAAATCTGTATGTTACCAAGGTCTTTTTTTCGTTTGCTCTCCTGTTGAAATCGTTAAAAACGCATCCTCTGAAACAGCAAGTGTTTTTGTAAGCATTTTGCTTCCAGTATAGTGAACCTGTAGATGACATTTAAATAAGCATCCAACTGTCAGATAAGTAAAAGAAACAGTATTAATGACCCGAATCAGTCTGCATTAAATGTGACAATAAAATACCTTTGGTTTCTCTGGACTCCACTATTGCATTGATCTGAGCATCTGTAAGAATCAGTGACTCTTTAATGTTCGGAGTAATTTAAACTTTACCCATAATGCCAGGGACTTTTGCCTCAAATTTTTAGAAACCTGAAAACTCTTTTTCTGCTGAACAATAAACATAGACCTTTTAAATGAAAAGTTAAGGTGATATCACCTTTACAGCTAAATGTATGTAATAAAATAAATTTTATTAAACAATGTCTTAGTGGCAACCGAGCTGAAAAAGAATGAAGAGTCAGAAGGGACCTTCTCTCGCAGTTAGTTGGCAGGGACTTACTGGTATCGAGGTTTCTTTGTGCCAGTGGTTCCAGTCATGGGACCAGGCTATGGTTTTTAGTGAGTCTATCTGAACCTTCTAATGAACCGCTGGAACACAACCCCAATCTACCCACAACTCCGGCATTGCATCATACAGTCCCCACACATGACATTTGGACAGTGACTTGGTGCTATGGCGACATAGTTTTTTGACACAGCTTGAGTTCCTAAAAGGAAACGTCTCCAGGTTATGTATGTAACCATGGTTCCCAGAAGGGAATGAGACGCTGCATCACTTGCCATAACCCCATAACCCTGTACCACAGAATGTGATCTTACAGAGCTGCTGCTCGTCTTTATATAGCATTATATCCTGGTCGATGACATCACCCATCTGTGATGTATTTCCACTATCCGTCCTTTGCACATGTCCAAACCACCTTAAGCTGACCTCTTGGACTTTGTTGCTGTATGGCAAGTTACTATTGAAATTACCTTTAAAAACTTACTCTTACCCTAAAATTTTTCTTACCTTAAAACACATTTTGTAAAAATGAATGAATAATTCATCAATGAATAAAAAAATCAATGAATAATATGAATTATTTTTTCAGTGGATATCCAACTTTAAAAGTATTTTTTTTTAACTTTATCAGTTTAGATACTAGACATCCGGAAAAGGACTAAAGCATTAAAACTGTGGATAGGAATCCAATTTTAAAAGTATTTTTTTTACTTTATCAGTTTAGATACTAGACATTACCGGTAAACCGTCCGGAAAGGACTAAAGCATTAAAACTGAGTTGCTGTCTTTTATATGTTTTACCAAATGGAGTACAAAACTACATGAACTGTTTCAACTGGAAACTGAAATCCAATCGGCTCTGATCATTGCGCAATTACATTTGATCTTGTGTTTGGACACAAAGCTACTGCTAAATGTCAGGCCCAGCATGAGATTATCCAGACACACCATGTTCATGCCCTGCAGGGTGAAGAGCCTGTCACTTCCTCTCGACTTCTGGACATGGGCACTGCCTATCAGACAACAGGGGCTGGAAAAGAAGGAGGAAGAAAAGAGAAGGAACATCACATGATCCTTATGAAACCTCTTACTTTGTACATCAGAATTTTTATAATTATCTATAATTTTTAATAGTGAGGATTATAACGGTTAGCATGTATGCCTCAGAAATCCATGTTCTGGGTTCTGATGCACAAGATCTGCATGTTTTTTGCTGGGCTTTAACATTTTCCTAAAACCAGACCAAAGACATATGTTGTATGTTGTATTGTCTATTGCGTTTGAATGTGTGTAATTGTTATGGGTTAGCAACTGGTCCATTTCATAAACTTAACTGAATTAATAAAATTGTAACAGTTAAGATGCATAACATTTCTTGCTCACATCCTGATTATCTACTAACTAACATGGCAAATTCTTTAATGCCGAACCTGTTACCCACTACCTTATGGCTTATACACAATATAGCCAAAAGTATTGGGACAAGGATGCATTCACCTAGTGTTTTCACACAGCTCAAACGTTCTATCAGGCCTTATGACTCCATCCTATCACTAGTTTCACCCTCACATGTCATGCCTACAGCACACTTAGCTGTCACACATTAGGAGTTTCATAGTCATCCTTTGATTGATTAAAGTGTACAGGATATATGGAAGATGTTTGTGTCATGTTGTTTGCGGTCAGCCTGAAAACAATTCAAGCCATCTGATCAAGGAAGTAAACTTTTTTTAACATCAATGGCAATAAGCATTCATCAAGATATTATTGAATTATTATAAGGATGCAAGGTTTACGGCATACTGTGGACTGTTTAAAAGATATTCACAAGTTTTACATTTACATTTATTTAACATAATGCAGCACAAAAAATAATGTTGGCTGCTTGACCTTTCAGTCATACGTCCGCTTGGGCGTTACTTAGCCGGCCAAGCTTTCCAGACCTTCTACCATCAGTCTACAGGTTTTGCTAAGCACTGACTGTTTTCCTAACAGTACACCTATTGTGTTTTATTCCTTACATTTTGCATTATACTAAGTTATTGATGTTTGGATGACATTTTAGTTTTTGCTAAAACAGTAATTAACAGTAATTATAGATGACATTTTATAAGGCAGTAAACTAAACACATAGATTAGCACACAGTCAGTAATTACTAAAAAACAATGTGTTTTCATTAGGATGCTCTAAAAATCATTGAAAATGCTGAACAAATAATGGAAAAGTAGGAAACACAAACAACTATTGACTAGTTTAGGTTTTGTGTCGTAACTTTAAACTAAAAAAATACTTAAGAAGGGGTTTACTGGATATAAAGCGGCAAAATAATAATGTAGATCTAATGGCCAAGGTGGTTAGCAGGTTTGCCTCACACCTTTGGGGTTAGGATCAATTCCCACATCTGTTCTGCATGCTCAGAGTCTGCATATTTGGAAGAGATGAGATTGGAAACTCAATAGGGAAAATAAATCTTTGAGAACTTAACACAAAATTAGAAGAAAACCACCGCATGCAAATGAATGCATAAATATAGAAAACTTCAGGGTACAAATATAAATTTGTGTAAACAGAATCATTTCTCTTTATGGACTTTAACAACCAAAATGCATTTTTGTTACTTATTAATAGAAAATACACATAAAAAAAAAAAAAAAAAAAAAAAAAAAGAAAGATGATTGGCTAAACAATCAGCAGTGACAAGCAGCATACGAGTTAGGCTTAATTTTTTACACTGCAAATTTACTTCTCCTTTTTAAATGAAGGAATATAAAACATTTCCGATTGTAGTCTAATAAAATTAACCCGTTGTGAAATAAACCTCTATCCACATTACATCCTTATCTTATAAATAGAGACACATTCTATACCACTATTATACTATTAGTAACATCTGGTGAAGTTTGATACTGCAGTTAAAGCCATTATTAGTCTATTCTGTCTACTGATGATTTTATTTAATAACTAAAGCTTATCGTGCAGGACAAAAGATTAACTAGTTTAGTTATTACCTATTTAGAAATCATCATTTTCAAATTGCCCAAAAACTCGATTTTTAAAGGAGCAGCTTGTTGCTTTTAAACCCCTGTAAGTATTAGAGAAATTCACGAGCTCCGTAAAAATAAAACCTGAGAAGTTTTTTAATGTATTCTTCACCTTTTTTAGAGACTTATATTATATCCAGGCCTGTATTCACAAACTATTTTAAGACTAGCATATAACTCACCGATTAAGGAGAACTTCTTAAAAATGATGGATGTGTCATAATTAAATGTAGGACTCCAAAAATGTAGCTCTAGGACTATTTCACAAAGTGTTTTACCACTAAAATGAGCTCGTAAATCTGTGAAACTTTGGAGTAATGAAGTAAAAAGAACTCCTAGTATATATACTTTTCTCATTCTACTATGAAAACATATACTGTATTTCCCCACATGGGTTCACCTACCATTGTTATGCTGATGACACTTAAGTGTCTTTTCCTTTCCTCCATCAGACACCACAGCTTCTGCCAGGATCTCAGCATGCCTAGCAGACATATTATCATGAATGGCAGCTCACCAGCTAAAACTTAACCCTTGCAAAACTGAACTAATTTCCATCCCAGCTGACTCATCCCCATGCCAAAATCATGCAATTGCTATGGACAATTCACTGATCTCCTCTTCAACCACTGCTCGCAACCTTGGGGTAACTATGGACAATCAATTACGCTTTTCCTTACATGTTGCTAACTTAACACAATCCTGCAGGTTTATCCTCCATAACATCAGGAGGATTCGACCATTCTTATCTATTCAGGCCACTCAGTTGCTTGTGCAGTCTCTTGTAATTTCTAAACTAGATTACCGCAACTCGCTTCTGGCAGGCCTACCTCTAAGTGCAATTCGTTCTCTGCAGATGATTCAGAATGCAGCTGCACCTGTTGTTTTCAACCCACCAAAGTTTTTACACACCACTCCACTGCTGCGCTTCCTCCATTGGCTCCCAGTAGCTGCACGCATCATGTTCAAAAAACTGATGCTTGCATACCAAGCCAAAATGGAGGAGCCCTCCTACCACCAAGCACTCATCGCTCCTCGCATAGCACTACGCTTCCTTAGATCCATAAGTACGGCTCAACTTGTCCCATCGTCCCCTAGTACATAAGGTAGTTCTGCCTCAATTGTTTTTCTCTGTTCTGGCACCAAGATGGTAGAATGAACTTCCCATCAATGTCAGAACAGCAGAGTCACTGGCTGTCTTCAAGAGACGATTAAAGACCCATGCTGCTCTTTTCAGCAGTTTTTGTGGTTGTTACACATTTGTGATCTGTTGTACCATGGTGTTAAACTCAAACCACATTTGAACGTCGCTTTGGGCTATAAATGTAAATGTCAATTTCTTTGAGCTATAATTTTATATAAATTAGGGCTGTGATCTGAACTGCCAGTCTTTAGGATTTTACAGTCCACCTCGGGAAATACTTTTTTGAAATACTGTTTCATATTTTTTTTAAGACAGTGTTAACAGGAAGCTCTTTTATGTCCTGCATTTAGTTTCTATTTCGCCTTGGACCCACTGCAAAGAGCGCATGCGTGAGCCTGAGCGTGCACGTCTTCAAAGTCTCTACGCGTGCCTGTTTTCAGAACGCGTGTGTTTTAGTGCGCACGCGCAGCCGAGAGTAAAACGAGGTGAAACCCGGCCTTACTGTTAGCTTAAAACCTTTCTATGTCTCAGTAGTTTTGTAAATAGGGTTTAAAAGAAAACTCTTAGCTAAAAACTACTGCTATTTGGAAGACCTCTTAGTGTTAAGATATGTTTTGTTAATATATTTAGAGTTAAAGATAAAATGATTGAATTATATATATGTCCCACTAGATGGCGCTTAGTGCTAACAATCTGTATATTAAGTTACCTTGACATGTTTTATTTCCACCGATTTATTTATAATATACCTATTATAGGTTATAGGTAACTTTTTCTACCTAATGTTTGGAACAAATCTAATTAGTATTCATATTTACCCACTGTTTAGCTTTGCTGTTTTCTTCCATAATTAATACTTGTGACAATACTGTATTTTCCTCCCTACCTGTATGCTGATAAATTTTAGCCGCTATATGATTGGCTAGTAGTTCATACTGACGCATGCTTATTGTCCAGTAAGTGGGTTCACGAGTACGAACTAACCAATCCTAGAGCAGGAGGCGGGACTTCCCCTTCCAACTCAAATATCCTTGTTTAACTAATATTGGAAATATCCTGATTCATAAAGACTAAACGAAAAATAAGAATTTGTATTTGTTTCAGGCTTTGTTAAAAAAAAACCGTAGTGTGGATTCAATTAAAAGTGAGTTAAAGAGTCATTTGAAAGGAACCGAATCGTTGCGAGTCGCCGCGCTGACTCGTTGTTCACAAGTCAGAATGGATGTGTGTCGGGGTTGTCTTGTTTTTTTTTCTACGTGAGCTGAAAAAACTATGAAAAAAGACTATTTGTTTAGATGTCTTTGGATTGCAGAAGACAAATCATAAACGGTAAGTGGGTGTTTTTTTTGATTAAACATTTGGCGCACGAGCTTATTTGCCGGAATTTCGTTGTTCGAACATGATGATCACGTTAGTGATGGAAGAAGGAGAAGTTAACTCACAGAAGTATTTATTTAAGAGAATAAACCACATTTACGCGATTAGTAGTCTATAGAATATATTTGTTTGTGCTTAAATCATGTAAACTATGGATGTTTTCTGGGTCTCGATTGATTACTGTGTTTGGATGGATGGAAACTACCAAAAAAGGATTTTAGATCAATTTTGTGATCTTTTCTTTTTATTCTTTGAATCACTTTGAAGAAAAACATATATATTTTTTATTTCACATTGTGTTATAAAGTAAAATCTATCCCAGACATTACACTATCCTGCATTAGTTCAGTGGAGGAAAGAGACTGATGGGTTAATTCAGTTACAGGACTTTTTAATATTCCAGCTGAAATCCCATAAAAGCACCTAGTGTGTAACTGTGTTGACTTTAATGTCCACAGTGTATCTGAACAGGATGCAGTGTGTGCTCAGGCCTGTTTCCTCCAGCTTTCTCACTGCATGGGCGTGGAAGATGGCAGCTTCCTATTCAGCGACCACAACACTGATCACAGAACCTGATCAGCTCAGCGTGTATCACGTGTTTCACCTATTAAAGATCAGATGTAGTAATAAAGAGATGCTCTTTACGGGTTAATCTTGATAGTTTAGTGAAATGAAACTTTCAGCGTGCCTGATTGATGACCTGAAGTGTGTCTGTGTTTTTAGAATATGTACTGATACCATTAGAGATGTTTAGACCGGCTGCTGGATTACATTTAAACTCCTGATGCTTTCGGTGCTGTAAAACATGTGTTTTTGATTCTTCTGAAGCATGTCTTCATCCCATCTGTGATGTTCTCCTACACCTGGATACATCTGCTGTTAAACAGATGTCTCTGCTACGAAGAGGCAGACGTTATTGAATCAGTATAAGGGACTTGTCAAAAGTGGTAACATTTTAAGACTGAAAGGCTCGGTGCATTCCTGTTCGAGTGTGCAGTTTTGTGTCTAATCAGTTTTCCTTTAGCATTTACATTTTACCTCCATCTCTGAAAACATAGCAGTAGGTGAACTTACTACACTGATTGGTCCTGTGCGTGCGAAAGGGATGTGTGTGTGTGCGTGTGCGAAAGGGATGTGTGTGTGCGTGCGAAAGGGGTGGGTGTGCGTGCGAAAAAAGGGTGTGGTGTGTGTGCGTGCGAAAGGGATGTGTGTGTGTGCGCGTGCGAAAGGGATGTGTGTGTGTGCGCGTGCGAAAGGGATGTGTGTGTGTGCGCGTGCGAAAGGTGTGGGGTGCGAAAGTGGTGTGTGCGTGTGTGTGTGTGCGTGCAAGGGGTGTGTGGTGTGTGCGTGCGAAAGGGGGGTGTGTGTGTGTGTGCGTGCGAAAAGTGGGTGTGTGTGTGTGTGTGCGAAAAGGTGTGTTGCGAAAGGGTGTGCGTGCGAAAGGGGTGTGTGTGTGTGTGCGTGTGCGAAAGGGTGGTGTGTGTGTGTGTGCTGTGTGGTGCGTGCGAAAAAGGGGTGTGTGTGTGTGCGTGCGTGCGAAAGGGGTGTGTGTGTGTGTGCGTGCGAAAGGGATGTGTGTGTGTGTGCGTGCGAAAGGGGTGTGTGTGTGTGTGTGTGCGGTGCGAAAAGGGTGTGTGTGTGCGTGCGAAAGGGGGGGTGTGTTGTGTGTGTGCGTGCGAAAGGGGTGTGTGTGTGTGCTGTGGTGTGTGTGCGAAAGGGGTGTGTGTGTGTGCGTGCGAAAGGGGGTGTGTGTGTGTGTGCGTGCGAAAGGGGTGTGTGTGTGTGTCGAAAGGGTGTGTGTGTGTGGTGCGTGCGAAAGGGGTGTGTGTGTGTGTGCGTGCGTGCGAAAGGGGTGTGTGTGTGTTGAAAGGGTGTGTGTGTTTGTGCGTGCGAAAGGGTGTGTGGTGTGTGTGTGCGTGCGAAAGGGGTGTGTGGTGTGTGCGTGCGAAAGGGGTGTGTTGTGTGTGGTGTGTGCGTGCGAAAGGGTTGTGTGTGTGTGTGCGTGCGAAAGGGGGCGTGCGTGCGAAAGGGGTGTGTGTGTGTGTGTGCGTGCGAAAGGGGTGTGTGTGTGTGTGTTGCGTGCGAAAGGGGTTGGTGCGTGCGTGCGAAGTGTGTGTGTGTGTGCGAAAAGGGGGTGTGTGCGTGCGTGCGAAAGGGGTGTGTGCGTGCGTGCGAAAGGGGGGGTGGTGCGTGCGTGCGTGCGAAAGGTGTTGTCTGCGTGCGTGCGAAAGCGGGGGGGTGTCTGCGTGCGTGCGAAAGCGAGGGGGGTGTCTGCGTGCGTGCGAAAGCGGGGTTCTGCGTGCGTGCGAAAAGCGGGGTGTGCGAAAGCGGGTGTGCGGTTGCGTGCGAAAGGGGTGCGCGTGCGTGCGTGCGAAGGGGTGCGTGCGTTCGTGCGGTGCGTGCGTGCGAAAGGGGCGATCGGTGCGCGTGCGTGCGGAAGCGGTGCGTGCGTGCGGAAAAGCGTGCGGTGCGTGCGTGCGTGCGGAAGGGTTGCGGTGCGTGCGTGCGTGCGTGCGAAAAGGGGTGCGTGCGTGCGTGCGAAAGCGGTGCGTGCGGCGGGTGCGTGCGTGCGTGCGTGCGTGCGAAAGGGGTGGTGCGTGCGTGCGTGCGAAAGGGTGGTGCGTGCGTGCGTGCGTGCGAAAGGGTGCGGGTGCGTGCGTGCGTGCGTGCGTGCGAGCGAAAGGGGTGCGTGCGTGCGTGCGAAAGGGGTGCGAGCGAAGTGGTGTGCGTGCGCGTGCGTGCGTGCGAAAGGGGGGTGCGTGCGTGCGAAATGGGGTGTGTGCGTGCGTGCGTGCGTGCGAAAGGGGTGCGTGAGTGCGTGCGTGCGTGCGAAAGGGCGTGCCGAAAGGGGTGGGTGCGTGCGAAGGGGTGTGCGTGGGTGCGAGCGAAAGGGGTGTGGTGCGGGTGGGTGCGGTGAAAGGGGTGCGTGCGTGCGAAAAAGGGGGGCGTGGTGCGTGCGAGCGAAAAGGGGTGCGTGCGTGCGTGCGAGCGAAAGGGCGTGCGTGCGTGCGTGCGAGCGAAAGGGGTGGCGTGCGTGCGAGCGAAGGGGTGGGTGCGTGCGTGCGAGCGAAAGCGAAAGGGGGTGCGTGCGAGCGAAAGGGGTGCGTGCGTGCGGGGTGGTGCGTGTGCGAGCGAAAGGGGTGCGTGCGTGGTGCGTGCGAGCGAAAGGGGTGCGTGCGTGCGTGCGAGCGAAAGGGGTGCGTGCGTGCGTGCGTGCGAAAAGGGGGTGCCGTGCGAGCGAAAGGTGGGTGGTGGGTGCGTGCGTGCGAGTGCGAAAGGGGGCGTGCGTGCGTGCGAGTGCGAGCGAAAGGGGTGCGTGCGTGCGTGCGAGCGAGGGGTGCGTGCGTGCGTGCGAGCGAAAGGGGTGCGAAAGGGGTGCGTGCGTGCGAGCGAAAGGGGTGCGGTGCGTGAACGGGTGTGCCGTGCGTGCGAGTGCGAGAGCGAAAAGGGGTGCGTGACGTGCGTGCGTGCGTGCGAAAGGGGGTGGGTGCGTGCGTGCGTGCGTCAGTGAGAGTGTGTGCGAGAGTGTGTGTAAGAATGAACAGGTGATAATCTTTAGCTCTGAGACGTTTTATTGTTAGTGCTGTGCTGTATTTGACTGAACACCACCGCACTGCAAGCAAGAGCCTGCAGCAGAGACTTTGTCTGAATGAGTGAACACAAACAGTGAAAACATGTCCCCATCGGCGGTATGTGGCGTAACGTCCTCTCCTGTTCGGTAAATATGAAGTAACTTCTGCTGCAAGGATGTACATGTTAGCACAGTGTTTAACGGATTGCTTAACGGGGGTGAGTACAGCATCAGTCAGAGTCCCGTACCATGTGTCATATGCAGAAAGCCTGAATAGCAGACAAACTTATGTAGATAATTTCCTCTAACATAAAGGCAAAAAAGCAGAACTTTTAAGAGCTCTGGAAGCTTTTGTAACTTTTTTTTTTTTTTTTTTTTTAAATGGAACAATCCAGTTCTAAGAGCTGAATCAGTGTTTGGGGAAAATCACAACTGATTACAGTGACTTTCACAGTTACAGCCTGAGAACAAAGCCATCAGGACTCTTGACGTCCCTTCTGGAATAAGGAAACTGCTGTGTTTACAGGTGTGATGATGATGATGAGGATCAGATAAATGCAGGATTTTCCAAATAATGTGAAGTTTGCAGCTTTCTTAAATAAAGAATTTTTTTTTTTGCATATATTTTTACACCCCAAACATGAAGCTGCTCAAACAAACTGTGATCGGTTTCTTGCCGTGTCAGTCAGATAACCTTTCGGACAATAAAAGCTTGCGCTTACGCCGGGTTTACACTGTGTGAGGTTTTCATAGTCTTGTGCGATTGTTGCTTGACAGACAGTAGGAACATCAGTTGTCCTAAAGTCAGTAACCCGTGTTCTCTCGCTAAATGGTAGCTAGCAACTAACAAAGTAAGTTCCTTTACCTCAGTAGGTTTCTTTTTCTTCTGCTGTTCTGTCTACCGAAGGTTTGAAGGTCCTAATGGTTTTTGGTTTGACGGTCATCATGGGATCAGGAATGTGCCTGAAAACGTCTGAATTTCATCATGGGGGGAAAAAACTGATCGCAAAGGCTAGGGCTGGGTTATATGACCTAAAATCAACCTTGATTATGATAAGTAAATGACTTCTTTTTACAGCTGAGCTATTGGTGGTAAAGGGCCTTGCTAAGGGGCCCAAGAGCTGCAGCTTGGTGTTGATTTTCAAATTAGCAGTCCAATCCTTTAACCACTGTTCTACCACTTCTCCGGAATTTTTTTTTAACAACCAATTTTAGATTTTGTTTTAACTCGTTTTAGCTCCTCTTAATTTTTTTTATTATTATTTTTAAATAAAAAATGAACGAAGGTAAAGTTTTTAAACCCGTTTTTCCGGGACTTTTACGGGGCATTGCAGTAAGTGTTTAGAGAGCGGGACATTCTGGAGAAGTTTTAAATGTACCCTGACTTCCATAAAATTAAAAGTAATTGAAATTCTGCCCTTTTTTTAAATTTTATTTATTTTTTTAATTAACTCTGTGATGATTTAGGTTTTGTTGAGCAAATGATTCATCATGCACAGTTCCAAACTTTAAATTAATGAATATTTCTGGTCAGTTGCTTATAGAAGTTGTTTTTTTTTCTTTATACTAGCATGAAGAACAAGATTTGTAGTGTTGCGCTGGCCTGCTGGGATTGACCCCTAGTTTAAAGCATCCTCAGAGGATGTTGTGCTGCAGCCCAGACAATGGCCCATTGTAGCCGGCACACTTCTGAAAGAGCCGAGAGAGACAAGAATAGCACAGTGATAAAATGTCAGCTGTGTCATTTGGTCTGTGGTTGAACTGTAACACTGGGTCATAGAAACATGTGAAAATGTTATAGGTTGGGAAAAATGAATGACATTTAAGAATTTAATTCAGTCCGTTACCGCTTTAAAGTCTATACAGTCAATCAGTGCATCTGTCTAATATCTAAAATCAAGTCATCAGACAACTTCAAGGATTTGGTTTATAATTTATATTAAATAACATGTATTAAAGCCAGATGTACAATGTGCGATTTTTGGCTGTGATTTGTTTGATATTCTAAAAGATTCCTATAATCCTACGCAAAATTTGGGGTGTTTGACATGTTTACAAAAACAGCCGATTGATGGCCGTTGCACTAATTTTTTTTCCTCCACTGATCTTTCGCTAGTGTCAGAAGCTTTTACATACTTACCCACAGTGTGACAACCTCCACACCAAGGACCCCATGACGCAATTAGCTCAACAACTTCAAACCACCACAAGAAAAATCTGGAAACAAGTCCGGTGGACAGAATATCAGGAAGAGAATTTTTATCAGGGCATGCCATGATCGACATTACCGCTACAGATGTGTGTTTGTTCACTGCTAGCTACGGTTTAGCGTTAAAACATAGGTTAAGGAACGTGTGACGGATTGATGACGCAAAAACCTGAATGAGTCCTCTTGTGTAAGTCTGTTTTTAACAACTCAGATCCTGCAGTGTGACATGATGATCATGTTCGTACAGTCTAACAAGCAACAATTGCAAAAAAATCTCACAATGTCTTTTGCCGCATCTTCCTTTAACTTTTCCAACCTCTGCTAGTCTTAATTGGACATCCGCTTCCCTTTTTCTAGTCTCGTTGGCATGTCTGTGTTTGATAAAACGCATTCATTCTTTCTGGATCTGGATCATTTTTATTTTTAGTCTGTTATTGTGTGCAGATTTGGAATACTGAAGGAACATGAAGATCTTATTGTGCAACGTATGTTGTTTAGTCTAAAAACTCAAGCCTCGTCCCACTAGAAGTGCCCACACATCCTGCTTAAGTTTATCATGGACAGCAGATGATACGCCACCTGTTTAACAGGACTCCATTAAACCGCTAATGAGCTAAGCATGTGTTTACTTTCTGTAGTTAAAATGAACAAACAGCTTTGGGACCGCAGAAATAAATGTGGGTTAGAGACCATATTAATGATCGGGGAGTTGAGAAAGGATTATTGCAATTTGACCTTGCAATAGGTCCCCAGAAGGTAAACTGTGGCACACAGAGTCCAACATTTTCGCACGTTAAAAATTAAATCTTAATTCACGTTATGTGAACCTGGTTTACACACTGCCTCTGAAACTTTTTTCCGTCATTCAAAAATGTAAATGAGGTGTGTGTGTGTGTGTGCGCGCGCGTGCAAGACATCCAGACTGGCAGTTCTCGCTACTTCTGTATTAGTGTGTTTCTTTGTGTAGTGGTAGCTCATGAGTGGCCCATGATTGGTGGCTCATGATTAAGGTGTTGGATTACCAACCTGAAGATTGTGGGTTTGATTCCCAGCTCCACCAAGCCACCACTGTTGGGCCCCTGAGCAAGGCCCTTAACCCCCAATTGCTCAGTTCTATAAATGAGATAAATGTAAGTCGCTCTGGATAAGAGCATCTGCCAAATGTTCTGAATGTGTATAGTAGGGATGTAACCTTTCAAAGAAATTTTCTGAACAGTTAAGCAACATGTAAAGTGAGATGGGAACTAAATCAGCGTCAGTTTCTTAAGTTGCTTGAAAAACTGAACATCAGCCGTGGACCCAAATAAATAAGCGAGCATTTATTACGTATTAGGACATTTTCAATATTAAAAAACTAAATTAAATTGTGCTAAAATAAATTAACAAAATAAATTAAATAAATGAAGCCAAAAAGAAACTTTAGCATTAACTTCTGCGTTTTAACACCAAATTTTCTGCTATTCTTTTTCTTTTCAGTGGGTTCAACTAACGTGATAAATAAAATTTGACTTCTGCTGCCGGCCCGTGATGTGATGAGGCTGTTTTTAAGTGTCTGTTCTCTTGTGACGTAAATGATTAACTTATTTATTACTTATAGTATTTAATAGAATAAAAAATCAAAACAACATTTGTGGCGCTGGTGCTATGGTGGGCAAATGATGATCGGTGTTGCAGCTTAACAATGGATTATTGATTATTGATAACTGATCATCGCAGCAAAACTAGTGTTTACAGCATTCAAGCATATGCTTAACCGTCATTAATTCTGATTCTGGTAAATCATAAATACTTTTACATTGGAATCTGCTTAGTTTCTCTTATAATAAGTAGAAATGCAACCTAAATGTAAACACTTGAAATTGTTGGACTGTCTTGACTAGAAAGCGAAAGTTACTCGGGCAAAACTCAAAGAACAAGTAAATCTGAATTGCCTGCATGGTTTATGTAATTGGCAAACTGTCAAACCATCATCATATGACAGGTGGATAAACATCAGTTTTTAATAAAGCTCATGCCCTGAATACCGAAAGCTGTCCTCCTTTATTCATTTATTAATTCCACCTCTTCCTGCTGCCCAGTGTTCTCTTTCGAAATGCGTGTTGGAATCTCTTTTAGATGACTTCCTGGTTGATAAGTCCCGCTTTTAGAGAACTTAATTCGGATAAATGTAAATAAAGTGGAAGTTGTTTAGGGGAGTTTTCCATACAACTGGCCAAATCTGATGAACGCAAAATTTATTTTGAATCTTATTTATCGTTATTTACATCTACACTTTCATTGAATGCGTGTTTATTCAAAGCAACCTGCAAAAATGAATTAGATGCTAATGTATAAACCGAACAAAAGACTGTGTGACTAATTGAGTGCTAAAGCAAGACAAGTACACAATTTTGAGATATTGGTGGAAGAGGTGGTTTTGTTTTTTTGTGTCGATTCAGTTGTTTTGTTGATGACAGGTTAGTTGATTATTAATGAATTAGGTGGGTATTCAGCTTTTTTGTAAAAAGGTTCTACAAGTTAACTCGACTAAAGCGATTATTTTCTGTGACTTTAAAATGATAGTGTGCACAACCCCCATTCTCTGTTGTTTAGGTTCAATAATGCCAAACCAATGATGCTATTCGTGGAGATACATAATGGATACACGGGTAATCCATATGTGTGTTTTAAACCAAACTAATCGCAAATATCATTGCGTCAAATAACACAAAATACTTTTCTTTTATCAAAACGCTAAAAAAAATGTGTTTAAATGAAATCACAATACATGATATCTCTTAAAAACCTGTATTATGGCATAATTTCTCACAATATCTTTATTGTATTGTTTAGCTTTAGTTCTTAATACACTCCATATGACAGCTAACACCCAATACTTCTCTTTTGTTCCTTTTTCTAGATTTGAGATGAAGAAGGACATTGACACATTAATAGCTGAAGAACGAGCTGAGATCATCTCAAAATATGACAAGGTTAGTCAGAAATCATTCTAATGTGGTTCAGTTCTAGCCGAGTTGGAAGTCAGTCATGGTAAACCTGTTGCCTGTTCAGGCAGGATTTTATTTAAAGCCCCGTCAGGTACTGCTGCAGCTTGGAGCTCACGTTTGAAGATAAACAAGCTGAATATTTACATTGCAGCCAAGTGTGTATCTATGACGATCACACAATTGCTGTTCTAAACTCAGAGTTAGTTCTAGGGCAGCTGTGACGCCACCTCAGCACTTCCTGCTTTGTGCTTATAGTCACAAACTATTTATATGTTGAATTATTCCGACAAGACATGTGGATCTTATCTCGCCTTAGTGTAGGTGTGTTTCTAACTGGGCTTCAAAAAAATAAACTCGCAGGGACTTTAACCATGATGTGGTTTTTAGCACCAGACAGCTGCTCTCGTGGCAAAATCTTAGGTTTTTACAACCGGTAATCATTGAAGTTTACATAAAAAAGTAAATCTGTGGACAGGTCTAATGAAAGATACAGGATTCGAAAGTTGATTGTAAAACATTAGATATTTTTGCAGATGATTTTGGTTAATTTCCTTAATTTACCTTTTTGGAAGTCTTTGACATGGAGTAGTGAAATATCACTATAGTCAAAGTAAATAAATACATTAAAAAAAAAGTCCAAAGAATCATGCAGTCTTTCCACCTGTTAAACATTTATAAGATACAACAACCTACAGCAAGAACAACTCGAACTCAATTATTCGTCTTGCTTTCAATTGAGTAGAAACTTGCCTTAGACCCAAAGTGCTCTTTACTGTGCATGTGACCTGCGATTAAATGCAAGAGGTTGTTAAGCACAGTAATTGATGGGTGCCCTAAATTAAGTAAGTGCAGATCAATGGCAACATGGATTTCTTTGTAAAGTTAGTTTTTAATAATCAAGGTAAAAATAAAATGGTGATAAATAAATAATAAACTGTTACAATAGGAGAAAAAAAAAAGAAATCAAGAAGCTGTTATTGTTATTTTAATCATAAATAGCAGATCTAGTACATGAAATGAAATAGCATTTCTCCAGCACCAGGGTGTAACATAAAACAGCACGGAGCTACGTAAAACTAAGAACAACACCGAGCTAGAGACTAGAGAATAAATCCCAGCCACATGAAGTTTATAATGTGAAACCTGGTGCAAAAAGTGCAAGACAGACAGCAGAAAAACACAATACAATCACCACACCTGACAGTGCAAATAAACAACAAAAAACACTTTATACAAATACATTAAATAACACCAATCTGGGTACAAACTATTGTGCAAATTAGAAATTCACATTGATTGATAGCTATATAGTTGATGAGTTAATTGTTAATGACTGAAGCCACAAAAAGTATTTATTTAGTTCTATAGTATAGTTTATCAAAAAATCTGATTGAAATCTGTGAACATTTTTGAAAGGGCACTTGAGTCGAGTTTTTTTTGTTATGTGTTTTGTGTAGCGTTTTCCTCGTGTTAGGACAGATATCCTGATTAAGCCCTGCATTCTGAGCTCAGCTTCTGCTTCATTTGAGGATGTTATTGTGTCTGGACTAAGTGCAACACAAAGATTTTACTCATGTCTCACCAAGAAAACGGTGGAACATTAAAGGGTTTTGATCCATATAGAGTAAAATGTCCAGGGCTTATCATCGTTATAGACATAGATTTTATTTTGATTTGATTTTATATTGTTTATATTGTTGCCCAGTCTTTATTAAAATCTATGTTTAAAAACATCATTAAAGTTTCTCTGTATTAGAACAGCGTATTTATATTTGTGATTCTTCAAAAAAAAAGAGGTTTCTATATAATGAGTGTGTTCGTGTGTGTGTGTCAAGTGTGGTTCAGAATTGTTCATGTGTGCACCTTTTATGATGCATTAACTGATACATTAACTGTCTCTGACTTTCTCACACTGGGTGGATGTGACAAATCAGTGTGTGAGCTGAACCTGCAGAGAAACGGCTAAACATGGTATAATGAGCTATAAGCTGTTTATAATTTTGTATATAATTTTATTAATATTTAAGTAGAAGATATTTTTTGGGGGGACATTTTTTGCCTTCATTGATAGGACAGAGGGATAAAATGAGGAAGATAGAGAAGAAGGTGGGACCGAAAAGGACTCGAACCCCGGAATCGAACCCAACTTGCGCATGTGGGTGCTGGCTGGGAAGTGAATTTTTAATTGTTTGGGTAAATCTAGTGCATAAATAGCCATTTGAGACACTTTTTTTCTAGCTTTTCTAGATCTTTTCTAGTGCTAATTAATTCACAAGTTCAGGAAATAATATTTTTGTAGAATTTTATTTATATGTGAAGTCGCTTTTTGTGTGCATGTGTAGTGGATTAAACCTGAAATATATCCATTCTATTTATTTAACGGTTTTGTATTCTTTTGCATATCTAGTCAAAAATCACAATATTAATCATACTCTGTTATTTAGTCTCACTATTAACTCATCCTGAGATTTTTTCCGACATTTTACACTTTGGCCTTGTCTGTCATCTACACAAATGATTTTTCCCCCTGGTGTGCTAGTACATACTGTGTTTTCTTGTGCACTTTATGCTTGTTTTTGCTCCTGCTGGTTTCCCCTTAAGTTTTTTTTTTTTTTAACCCTTGCAGGGCAGAGCAGAGGGCGTTCACATTAACTCTTGGGAGGATGCCAACTACAGCGTCTACAAGGTCATGGACCGCTTTGGTTTCCTGCAGTAAGTCATGCAGTTTTCTTTGCTCTCCAGTGCAAAATTTCGTTTCGGGGATTAAAGACTTCACAGATAAATCACAGATAAAACAGCTAACAATTTAATGTGTCACCTAAAATAAGATGAGAAAAAATAAGATTTTGAACTTTCTACATCCTGAAGTTCTTTTTCCTCGAAACTGCTTACAAAAGGAAAAAATATAATGAAGGAAGTCGGCTAAAAAAGTATGCAAATAAAGGTTCTAAGAAACTAGAAGTGTGGATTTTATAACCTTAAAATCCATATTTGCTTGAGATGGATTTGTTTTGTTCGTAGTGATGTAACAGGCGTTAATGTTAAAGTCTCTCATTTTCTTGTTTATCCTTCCAGTGAGGAGGAGTTACCCACACCGAGTGCAGTGGAGGAGAAGGTCAGATCAATACACACAGATACTGTGCATACAAACACACACAGTGTACACTGAGTGACCCCTTGTTCCCTTAGAGGAGATAACACCAGTTCACTTTAAATCAATACTCATTTATTGAACTGATCAGCATTATTCAGTGATAAAACACCTCTGACCTGATATAAGTGATTACTTTTCCATCCCATCTACATTGCACAGGCTTTACTGAATGCTTTTAAGTAAGTCATTTGTACACCATGGCCTTAACATGCATTACATGCATGGCCATAACACCTATGCGAGAGTTTAAATGGCCAAAAGATTAAGACACTTTTATTATATATATATATATATATATATATATATATATATATATATATATATATATATATATTTTTTTTTTTTTCTTTGTCACTTATGTGTGCTGCCGTTATGATGTACATCTATAAAGCAGAGAAAATTCCTATTTATCATAAGCTTTCTTGACGCTCTGCTTACAGCATAAAGGCCAGCAGATGGAAAGGGTGGAGAAATGGCTGAAGATGGTTAAAAACTGGAACAGGTACCATAACAGCGAGAAGGTGAGCAATGTTCCTACTAAAGAAAGCACACAAAATATCTTCCAGTCAAATGATACTAGTCCAAGTGTGTGTGTGTGTGTGTGTGCAATGCAGATGATCAAGCGTGTGTATAAGGGGATTCCCCTGCAGCTGCGTGGCCAGGCCTGGGCTCTCCTGCTGGAACTGGAAAAGGTGAAGCAGCAAAATCAGGGGAAATATGAGGTAAGAGACTTTGGCAGGATGTGTGTTCGGGTTTCCCTTTGCTCTACTATGGAATAAATACAGGAAGCATAGGGGGAAACTGTAATTTCTATGGCCAGATATACTTAAGTCTTCTTTTTGGGACAATGGTTATTTAATTTTGTAAGATAAAAAAGAATAAATATAGGGCAAGTCACATGATTCACATGGCTGATTTTTTTTTTACAGTCCAGCACACGATCGTGTAGTCAATCGGCATCCAGTGGTTTATTAATTGTAAAATCTGTAGTCCAAGGGACTTACCAAACAGCGTCCCTGAGGGTTGGTGTCCTGTAGAGATTAGCTCCAACCCTGTTTAAAAACCTCTAATCTAACTATTAAAGGTGTGGCTAGATATACTTAAAGCTTACAGGTAGGTGTGTTGAAGTAAGTTGGAGCTAAACTCTGCAGGAGTCCTGATTAAAAGAGAACTGTAGAAAAATCTGGTCAGCAATCGTGTCGGTGCTATTTAATGTATTGTATTGTCTATTTTGCACCGTCTGGAATAGAGTTTGTATTGTTTATTTGCACGCATGCACTTATTCTCTAGTCCTCAGTCCTGCTATGTGGCTCTCTGTTGTTTTGTGTAGTACCATGATCCTGTGTACTGCATTTGCTATATATGGTTGAAAAGGCAATAAAGCTTCTTAATACTTGAGAAGAAAAAGTTTTATGATCTCCACCTAAGCTACCTATAAACAGTAGAAATGTAGTTTAAATCACAGTTAAATCAAAAAATATATATTTACATTACATTTACAGCATTTGTCCAGAGCGACGTACAAAAGTGCTTTGAGTCACATCATTGGACAGCTCAATACTGTTACAATAGTTCACAAATCAGTGTAACAACAAAAACTGTTGAAAAAGTAGCATGAGAGTTAAATCGGAGTTAAATCAAACATTGTGTTTTTCCTGACATGTTTACAATAACAAAACCATAGTGCCTATGTTAAATGTAATAGTAAGTGCTATTCAGTAACATTTCTCTAGAATCGTTTCTCTATCTTTATATATATGAACATGAATTGTTATCTTATTTCGTTAGTAGATGAAACGACATGCTATAATAATATATTATGTTATGTAATATCTGCTCTATTATCTAGTGCATGAATATCGGAAGGACTCTCCTGTTTCAAAAGGGACATAATCATTTTGGTTGATTAGCTAATTAAAGTGTATACACTACTTACACTATTTATACTACACAGTACATGACTTCGTGTGTAAGTATGTGATTTGGGATGCACCTAATTAGATCAATAATCCTAACCCTAAAATCCTAATAAGATGGATAATATTTTAATTTGATCATTTGGGTATTTATCTTTTATTTATTTTTTATAGCTTAGCTCTAAATGATCAAAATATGCGTATGACCGCAGATCGACATAAACTCAACACTTTCATCTGTTTTGATGTTATTTTTTTCTCTTATATAAAGCTGATTATATAATGATGTATTTTACTCGTTTTGCAGAAAATGAAGGAACAAGCCAGGAACTTCTCAACAGAAATTAAACAGATTGACTTGGATGTCAACAGGACATTTAGGAATCATGTGATGTTCATGGAGAGATTTGGAGTCAAGTATGTCTCATGCTAAACTTCCATCTGAACACTTAAGCTTAAACAGAGTTTAATCACGTCATATCTGGTTAAAGATGCTGCTATTGTTTACGGTCTGTTTCAGCTGCCCATCAAAGAAAGATTAAATGCTGTAAATGGTTTGCTTTGTCTTCCTGTCATACCTTAAACCACAGTCTTTCGGAGGTTTTGCACTTCAACAGAATCATTTTTATTTTTCAAAATGTCCTGCTGCGTCTGTTTTATTTAAACTCTTTACAGTCTAGTAAAAGAAATTAATCAGCTGTTGTGGTTTAATTCTATGGGTTTTTGTGTTCATGTGTTTATGAAATAAAGCTGTAACCAAAAAAAGCGCAACATCCTCTCTCTCACAAAAAAAAAAAAAAAAAAAGTTGAATATCCTGTAAGTGAGCAAGGCGTTACAGGAAGTAACAGCCCACCACTCAGTGCCCAGAATAAATGTGTCGTCTTCATTCTAAACAATACCATATCCTGTGGTTTCTCTTAGTTCAGGTGACTCACAGACTCATTATGGTTAGAACTTTCTGTTCAAATCGAGATATTAAAACAAAGCATGCATCAAGAAAGCAGATTTAGTTCACACAAAGGACATGGAAAGATATGGGCGGACAGAAAAAAAGTCATAGTCATGTGCTCACAAGAGCAGCACATCTTTGACACATCTGGGTGCTCCTGCTAGACTGCACACAAAAGAAGAAGTGCAATGAAACTGCCTCGGCGCTGCCCCTCCACCCTAATAACACCTCTGTGCATACGGAAACAACGGTTCTTTGTGTCTGTTTTCTCTTGTGTAGTTTTTATCACGTTTATAGCCGCAGTTTACTTTTTTAATTAAAGCGTAGTTTTGTGTGCGTCTGTACATAAATAAGATAATTGATTCAATTGAATCACCATAATTTTTCTCTCCTCAGACAACAAGCCCTGTTCCATGTGCTGGCAGCATACTCGGTGTACAATACGGTAAGTTTGTTAAGCAGGAAGTATGTGCTAAATTAAGCAGGGTAGAGGGAAAGAGCACCAGCCTTACATCCCATATTTTTCCCTTTAATCTTACTTATCCTTGATCCCTATCTATATAATATTAAAAAAAATTAATAATAAGCACTAACACTACCATAAATGATACAGAAAGCTCTTTCGAAAGAAACACTGCAACAAAGTATACAACAAAGTGATAGCGCAGTGGCTAAGGTGTCACATTGCTAATTGAAAGATCAGGGTTCGATTCCCAACACCAGCAAGTTACCACTGGTGGGCACCTAAGCAAGGCCCTTAATCCTCAATTGTATGAGAGACATAAATGTCAGTCGCTTTGAATAAGGGCATCTGCTAAAAATGGTGTGAATGTTAATTATGATTGTCATTTTAACCATGTGTAACCAGTGCAGTACATAGTGAAATACGGCGACGTTTCTCTGGGATGATAGTGCTACAGAAAACAACAAGAAGCTACATAAATAAACACACAATAATAAAAACAGCTCTAGACGGTCTAAAACACCTATTTACCTAATCTGGAAGTTTTTTATCAGCACAACCCTGAGACCCAGTTGGAGCTAAAGGCATGACCTTACTGGGCAACATGGAGGAAATCGCTAGAAAACATCACTTAGACGGATGCTATAATTACTTTTTAAATGTTACATTTTTTTGGACATCGTGTGCTATTCTGTTCCTACAATAATTTTTTAGTTTTTCAAGCAGTGTGCAAATGCATCTGTATTAACTGACAGACTGGGTTTTCTGTAGGAGGTGAGCTATTGCCAGGGCATGAGTCAGATCGCAGCCATTTTGCTAATGTACCTGAACGAGGAGGATGCATTCTGGGCTCTGTCTCAGCTTCTCACCAATCAGAAACATGCCATGCACGGTGAGACGATCTACTTCACGGTGTATTCAGGTTGAATAAATTGTACATGTCCAATGTTTTCTATATCATGATGTCTGATTTCTCTCAGGATTCTTTATCCCCGGCTTTCCCAAACTACAACGCTTTCAATCTCATCATGACCAGATTCTGGCGAAACTCCTTCCAAAACTAAAGAGGCACTTGGTATGGTTCTCTTTTTAATATAAAGTGAGAACTGGTAATTCTGTGTTATTTTTACGCTAATTTTTACGACTCTTGTTTAGGATAAGGAGCAGATGACTACTGGTATATACACAACCAAATGGTTCCTGCAGTGTTTTATCGACAGGGTGAGCAGTTTACCACGTTGTGTGTGTTTTTTTTGTTTTGTTTTTTTTAAATAAAGCACTTTTAGAGAACAGTGTTTGATTTAGCCTTTATGAAATCCTGTAAAATGTGGACATTGCATGAAAACTTTACAGTTTGGAACTGATTTTTTTTTAATTTATTTAGATGCACAGGGTGTAAATAAGTTGAATATCTATCATGTGTTTATACAAATTAAAGTCATTCACACCCTGTGCATTTTTATATTATATATATATATATACATACAGTATATACTGTACATAGGAATTATATACCAATACCTTGACAAAAAGGTCTATAATTATCTATAATTAGGCAACACTAATGTCTTTATGACATAGACACCCTTCACATTGACGCTCCGCCTATGGGACATTTACATACTTGAAGGAGAGAAGATTTTGCCTGCCATGGCCTACACAACTCTTAGAATCCACAAAAGTAAGAATCACTTTGTGCTTTTCACACTCAAAATGTCAAATGCGGCTTTTAGTCAGTTTGTTTTGATGTAAATAGTGCAAAAGTAGATAAATGTTCTTACTTGCACATTTTCAGGACATCTATTGAAGTTGCCTTTAGAGGATCTGCGAGAGTTTCTGCAGGAGAGCATCTCCTCCTCCTTTCAGCTAAGTGATGATGCTGTTATAGAGCAGCTGCTGGTTGCCATGTCTGAGCTCCGGAAAATGAAGCTGGCTCTTCCTCCTGCACGTAGGCAACATTTTTCTATGTTTTTTTTATAAAATAAAAAGGCTTGGTGTGTTTTGTTGCCTGTGAATTGTCAGGCAACTGGTCTTGTGTTAATGTGTTGAAGTCATGGAGCCTTACAATTTCTATTGATAAACCTTTGTTTCGGAAAAAATATCAAGGAGTGCAAAAATAAATACTTACAGGTGCAAGATAATCTGAGAGTCGTACATAATCTAAAAACTCAAAAAAAAGAAAAAAGTAACAGTCTCTGTATCAGCGAATATGAGGGGGAAAAATTACTCAGAAATACTCTTTAGACCACCAGCAATCAACTGATTAAGAAAATAATGCCCAAATTTTTCTTTTTAGCTGCATTAAGCTGATTTGTTAAGTGAAATGCTGCACCAAGCAAAAATAACCGTTATTATTTTGGAAGTAATAGAAAGAACTTTTTTCAGATTCTACAACAGCAGCTGGATTTAATGTGGTGATTAAAATTACTGTAAAAGGAAAATTCAGTTTTGAAAAAACAAAGAAGGGGAAGAAAAACAATGGCACCTTAAAGTTCATCTATTGTCAGCAACACAGTCTGCTCAGACAGACTTTTGTCTGTGTGTGATCGTATGTATGATCATAGGGAACTTGTATAGTCAGGATTTTACATTTTAAAGGCTCGTCTTGCTGTATGTTGGTTGATTTGATGATAAATGATTTATACTGTAGGTAAAGAGGTGCTACGTTTGTTTGCTGTTGAGATCTAAATTTGAGATCACGTGCCAAACGTATGACCTCTCATAGTCAAATGTGGCATAATAATGTTCAGAAAATCAAACACTTTGTACTTCTCATTCATCGTTTGTGTGTGTAATCATAGGCAGATTCAGGTTATATGTTTGGGGTCATTTCTTCTCAAGGAACGCTAACGAAAATAGCTTTCATCTTAAAAAGATTGAATATACTAAGAGTCAGGTTGTTTTGACTTACTGCAGTCAGGGAGCATTAAAAAAAGCATCTAGATTTGTTATATATGCTAAATTTTGTTCTTTTTTGTCTGTTTGTACAGCTAAAGATGATGAGCTTCCGAAGAAACCTCTGGGTGTGGAGCGTCCGATTGTGCTAACCCCTATAACTCCAGTTAAGCCAGTCAAATATGCTGACCAACCCCCAGCTCATCCTCACAGAACCCAGACGAATCAGACCCCACCTGTTCCCCCAGCCAAACCATCCCTGTTCACCCAGACACCATCGCCAAATCCACAAAGCTCATCTTTACAGCCTGAGACTTATCTCTCTGGTACTGGTTCTGAAGAGCAGAGACTCGTCCCCCCGGAGATAAGAGAAACTCTTTCTAGGACAGACTCGGTTGAATGGCCTCCACCCTACCTGCCCTCAGAGGTTGATTCGTACAGCGTGGACTCTTTAAATCTTCCTGAACTGCCCCCACCTCCACTACCCTGCCTCGACCCAGAATCTGGAGTTTACCTTTCACCCTCAGGGGATTCGCTTCCAGTATCACCAATGCAGGAGGAACTGTCTTCATCACCGTCCTCCTACAGAGCACAGCGGCAGGTCGGCAAGTTTCCAGTCAATTTCTACATCCCAGCATCACCAGGTGCTCGAAGGCCCTCTGAACAATCTCACTATGACAATCTGTCTGAAGAAGAAGAGCAGCCAGAAATCCGGGGGAACTCTGGACTCTGTTCTTCTCAGCTCTGGCCTTCTCCACCCAGCTTCTTTTACATCCCCGAATCAACTCCTGCTCCACCTCCAAAGCACACCGCCATCGATGTAACGTCAAACTCTTACTTTATTCAACCCCCACTCGAGTTTGACGACCTGCCGTCCACTGTTTCCTCCCCCCTGCACTGTAAGGCAGCCAACCAGAACAAAAGCCACAGGAATCAACTGCAGCGTCCCAGACTGCCAGTAAAACCCGCAGCACTGTCCTCCGGACCCTCCGCAGCCTGTGCTGACTTTAACCGGATGCATGTCCCGACTCACCAACCGCCAAAGCCAGTGACCTTCTAGCACAGGAAACTGTGCACTCGCCTTTTGTGCCATTGCAATAAAAAAAAGAACTAAAGCGGCCATGTTGTGTGTTTGTGATGGTTGTTGTGCGCAGTTTAAAAAATTCCTCGTTTTTTTAATGTCACTAGTGATAACGTGGCATGCTTTGATTCCTTAAGGAAGCGAATCGTGTGTGTTTGTGTATGTAGATGTGTGCGAGTGTGTGTTTTTGTTCGTATATTTGTGGGTCTAAGGGTTTTTTTTGCGTGTGGGAGCAAAAAGATTAGTATTAAGACTCTGATTTGTTTTTAATTGTTTTACATACAAGGTAAACTGTGCTGTTAAACGGTGACATTATTTTGTGTTGGCCGTGAGCCCACTCGAAAATATGCATCACACCTACACTTGCACTCCTCCTTCTACCAATTTCTTAATGGTGTCCAAAGAAATCCTCCCTTTTACTCCCAAAAAGTAGCTGACAATTTGTTCTTTTGTGGGGTTTTTTTGGGGTTTTTTTTGGCAAAACATGTATGTAAATTGTAATATACATTACTTTTTTTTATTTAGTAAGGTGTGTGTATATTTCCAAAAAAAAGAGAAGAAACTGATATGTGAATTTATTCTCAAGGTCAAGATAAAGGTGACGGTTGTCTCTGGATAAGCTTGAATATAACCTTTCCCTTTATTTCTCGGCTCAATCTTACTCAGATCTTAGTGAAAATTTATAGAGGTTTTGCACAGCTCAGTAGCGCCATCTTGTAGATAACTTTTCAGGAAAGATTATCATTCGCTGACGTATTCACTTGAACATTCAGATCTTTTTTTTTTTTTTTATATTATTAATCTCAGACTTGGACTCAGTTGTAAGTAGATCATATACAGGGGTTGCATAATGTTGCACAATTTAAAAAAAACCCCAAAAACAAATCATCGTCTGGAAATGAATGTAAAAAGAACCAGAAATGAATCTTAATCTCGCAAACATAAATTAAATTCACAAATGACTTGCAAATAATAAAAACTAATTCACAAACATATGTTTATTCTACCAACACAACATTCACATTTGTGGAACTTTTAAAACATTTCTAACCTGGAGCTCAATAACAATCTACGAATCAGAGACTCCAATTAAGCTAATCAGATACTGGTCACTTGGTGCTGGCCAATCGTAGCATGTTTCTGTTTTTTGTCTTGCGATCAGGGCGGGACAAGCGCCAAAAATGAGCCATTCTGTTATAACTGTTTTATTTTGAATATTATTACTATTATATTATTATAATAAGATGTGATTAGCACCACTCACCTGTCGTGAGCTCTCCTGGTCATCCATTTTAAAGACAATCACCGGTCCTGATTGTTGTGTTTGTAGAATAAAAATATATTTTTGGTAATGTCTGTAGATGTGATTTATGTTTGCGACACTTTTCAATTATTTTTCAAATCGATTTACATTTATTTGTGAATCATAACCTTTTTTAATTGAAATGATGCAACAATTCTACCCTATCGTAACACAAGGAAGAACATATTCTATATATATTATGTTTTAGAAAATTCAAGGACAAAAAGTCTCAGTGATTTGTCCATTGTTGATTTTTTTTATTATATATATATATATATATATATATATATATATATATATATAAAGTGTTATTTAACATCGTCCAGTTTCTGTGTTCCTTTAGTATAAATACTTTGATGGGCTGTGATGCCATGCAGACAGTACATAATAAAAACCTTTTTTTTAAAAAAAAAAAAAAAAGACGTGTTGTTTTTGTTTAGGTGTAAAAGTAAATCAACAGACATTTTACACGTAATTAATCTATATATTAGTGCTGTTTTTTACAGATTTTTATTAGCAGTACACGTTAAAATCATCTTTATTTATCCTAACAGAACCGCAGGCTGATACAAGGAACTCAACACACATAGAGACACTTCGACGTTTAGTAAAGTGCAACACAGTGCCGTCTTAATCGGAATTTTAAAAATCAATTCTTTACTCCAGACCCGCTCCCTTCACATATATATACTTATAGTGACGAACACCTTTTAACTTCAATAAGTAAATAGTTTTAGTGCGATTTGGTTATAATTCTTCGGCTTATATGGATTAGAATATGGTCCATCGTATGTAACTTCACGTTATCGGTTTCATAAATGAAAGTAACAGTAGGAAAACATAAAAACAAACATGGATGTGCAAAGTACAGCTACAGTGTTTGTAAGGAATCTTCTGGTTGTTATTGCGATGGTTGCATTAAAAAAATCCTCTTCGTATGAACCTTTAATACAGTAAACGTGTGACTGTTCATAGCAGTGAGCATGAATTAAATCATAATTAGAAAAAGTGGGGAAAAAACGTGATCAGGTGATCAAATGTATTCTCATGTTGTTTAGATGACTTGAGTGTGTGTGTGTGTGTGTGTGTGTCTGAGAGAGGGAATGTGGGATCTTTCTTCCAGCTTCCCTTTCTAGTCCCAAAATTCTATAAACTTTACCTTTTCAAACGCTTCGTTGAAAGGCACCATGAAGTGTGGGAAGGTAGCAGAGCCGTGTGTGTGAGCCGTGTGTGTGTGAGCCGTGTGTGTGTGAGCCGTGTGTGTGGCTCTGGCTGAGGTTTTTTTTTGTTTTGTTTCAGAATTTGCTGTTACCGTTATCATGCTGCTGCTGCTGACTTTATACTGCAAGTCTTTGCTAGGATCTGATGGGGTTTTTGGAGCTAAATCTTCAGCTGTGTAATGAGGTCGTTGAGCGTTGAGACACTTTCCTTTAGCTTGGCATCATCTTCAGTGCTGAGGGTCACGCCTGCCAGACGGGTGGAACCGTTTGCCCCTAACACACAGGGCAAGCTGAGGAACACCTCAGAGCCAATACCTCCCCATCCCTGAGAGAGAAAGACACAAAGAGGGAGAGACAGGCAAAATAAGAGAGAGAGAGAGAGAGAGAGAGAGACAAGAGGGAGAGAGACGACAGGCGAAATAGAAAGAAAAAAGAAAGAGAACGAGAGAAAGAAAAAGAGACAGAAAGAAAGAAGAGAAAGAAAGAGAAAAAAAAGGAGAGACGAGAGAGAGAGAGACAGAGAGAGAGAGAGAGAGAGAGAGAGACAGAGAGAGAGAAAGACATAGTGGGAGAGAGGGAGGGAGTGACTGTTGGTAAATAAATACATTCGACTGAATAAAATAGCTTTCTGCTTCAATAAACAAGTTTTCTCAGGTGGTTTATAGAACAGTAGAATACAGAGCTACTGTCCATTGTTGGGAAGAAAAAATAGTAGAGACGAGTGACGGGACAAAAGTAGACACATAGTATAAGGGACGGCTGAAGGGCGCCAATGAAAGCATTGAAACTAAAGAGTTTGGAAGGAGAAGTGATGTTAGGAATTTCAAAATGAGTGACATGCATCGTGAAATGATCAATGAAAATTTCTAGGGGAATGAATAAAGATAGCGCTGCGTCATAATGTAAAATTATAGGGAGGTGTGTTTTGATAGAAAATAAGAATTATTTGTGAAATGATGATAATATTAGGTTTAAGAAGTCAAAAGCAAAACTCGTGACGAGAAAATACACATAGCGGGTTATAAATTAGGGAGACAGACGGGGGTCAATTACATTCACGTTCTTGGACTGCAATAAAGAGACTTTCAACTCATCTCAACCCACGACGCAAGACTCTCTTTCTACATTTCGGCACTGGCATTGGAGGACAGCCCAGTTTAGGTTCTGACACCAAGCCGTCAAAAAAAACCCAACTAAAATAAACTCAAATGCATTTTAACACTACAAAATCTATTTAATTATATTAAAACCGAGTTAGCATGTAATTAAAAGTCCTAAATCGAAAACACACACTTATAAGATACAAGTGAGCAGTTTCTACATAAATTAAAAAAAATATGTCTTCTGGAAAAACAGTGATACTGTAAACTGTGATCAAACTGATAGAAATCTTGATCTTGAGACTAACCTGAGCCAGAGTAGTGATGGAGTGTGTTTTTTTCTGGTCTGTCAGAATAGAGTGTGTGATGTCAGCGATGGACATCCCTACTGACCATGACCTTTGCCCTTTCCCCTTTAACAACTCAAACGCCCTGCATGGAGAACACACTGATTTATTATAATCCACAGGTCACTACACATAATGCAAACAAACCACAGGAAAGACTCCATTCATAATTTTTTTTAATCACAGCACTGCTGGATTTCTGATTGGTTAAAGTGTCTTGATTTTTTAATTAGCAACCCAGTTTAGGACAAAATAATTACCTTTAATTAACTTTATAAACAACTGGTAATGTAATGACTGTTTACAGCTGCTAGACTAATAAGTGAAAATGTCAGTAGTTATTTTACTATGAAACAACAAACTATATTTATTCTGTACATAACAGCATTTTGCTGCCACCTGCTGGTCATAACAGCAAAATTTCAACTTTCTTCCTCATATTTTTTTTCAGTTTTTCTTCTCACCACGGTCACCTTTGGCTTGCTTATTAGGATAATAATTATTTATTTAGATTATTTATCTAATTAAAGTAAATTCAATGTAACCTAAAAATTCTTACCTGTCTATCAGTGGTCTTGTGGAATTGGACACAGGGACTAATACTTGGTGCTTGTCCCCACTTACATTCGCCCAGACAGCGACTGAAAGTGAATCATAGTAACATTATTATAGTCAGGATCTACAGAGAGCCAAACACAGGAAGTGTGACACTAAATTCAACCGCAGCATTTACAAGGCAATCATCATTACTGAGGATCCCGAATCATCGGTAAGAACAGAAAATGCGCAGATGAGCTCACCCTTGTTGCCAGATTGTTCTCCTATAACCCAGGCTTTTTTGTTTGTGCTGTTGGCCAGTATTGCAACGTTAAGGATGTAGGATAGCCTCTCGGATTCCAGGTTACATCCCACACCGATCACATGCGTAGGAGGCAGACGACTCTGTCTCCATGCCACATGGGTCATGATCTCCACTAAAAACAAAAACAGTTCCAGATCACATTAACACACAAACATAACGCAAATTTGTACTGTTACAATTTTTAAGGAAGAACCTGTCTTAAAAGTGTTCGTTGCCTTATGTAATTCCAAAAAAACACATATACATATATATATATATATACAGATCTCCATTCCCAGCCTAAACAAACCTTAAAATGTGAACTGCGATAGCATGCTAAATAATGCGATGTTCAATATGAAATATGAATTTAAAAAAAAAAGAATTAACACATGTTCAGTGCACATTCACCTGTTCTGCTGTTCTGCCAAGCACAAGCTAATACAAATTGTTTGGTTTTGTGGGGACTAAAAAATTTTAGTGTTTCCCCTTTATGTTTTGCCTCAATATTTCGATATTTTTGATATACTGCTCAAAAAATTACTCATCGGTTAAATTAAAGAAACACTGGAGTTAGTAGACGGCAAGAGAAATCTTACCGATCAGATCTGTCAGCCTCTGCCAATTCCAAAGTGGTGGCAGTCACTGCGAATGCTTGGAATAACCAAGCGTATGCAATAACATACTAACCAATAGTATGCAATAACATACTAACCAATAGTATGCAATAACATACTAACCATAGTATCAATAAAATACTACCAATAGCATGCAATAAAATACTAACCAATAGCATGCAATATAAAATACTAACCCAATAGCAATGCAATAACATACTAACCCAAGCGCATGCATAACACTAACTAACCAATACGCATGCCAATAACATACTAACCAAGCGCATGCAATAACATACTAACCAACATGCAATAGCGTATGCAATAACATACTAACCAAGCGTATGCAAATAACTACTAACCAATCGCGTATGCAATAACATACTAACCAATAGCATGCAATAACATACTAACCAATAGCATGCAATAACATACTAACCCAATAGCATGCAATAACATACTAACCAATAGCATGCAATAACATACTAAGCAATAGTAACCATGCAATAACATACTAACCAAGCGCATGCAATAACATACTAACCAAGCGCATGCAATAACATACTAACCAAGCGCATGCAATAACATACTAACCAACGCATGCGCATGCAATAACATACTAACCAAGCGCATGCAATAGTATACATCACCATAGTATGCAATCACATACTAACCAATAGTATGCAATAACATACTAACCAAGCGTATGCAATAACATACTAACCAAGCGTATGCAATAACATACTAAGCAATAGTATGCAATAACATACTAACCAAGCGTATGCAATAACATACTAACCAAGCGTATGCAATAACATACTAACCAAGCGTATGCAATAACTAACATACTAACCAATAGCATGCAATAACATACTAACCAATAGCATGCATAACATACTAACCCAATAGCATGCAATAACATACTAAGCAATAGTATGCAATAACATACTAAGCAATAGTATGCAATAACATACTAAGCAATAGTATGCAATAACATACTAAGCAATAGTATGCAATAACATACTAAGCAATAGTATGCAATAACAACATACTAAGCAATAGCAATAACTTTACAGGTTGCAATAACATTTACTAACCTTTATTTAGAAAAATTTGTATCATTTCCAATAAAAGAACATAGTGAGCATGGATGCTCTTGGTTTTGTGTTGCATTATGGGACTTTTTTGGAAGAGAAATTCCGGTGCACTGGAGGGATTTATTGTTTGAGACACACAATATAATTGGAGACTGACGCATCAGTGCCTTGACTGCTGAATTATGGAACTGATCGAGATCCAGAACCTATTCTAGATGTGTCACTAGTAGTAGGAAATCCAAGCCTAGCGTCAATGCCCTATTACTCAATCCCCGGATGTTCCAGCACACTCAGCATGACTTAGTCATCACACTGCTACCTCACTGAAATAACTACATATGGCAGGGTAAGTCAGATGCCCACAAGTAGCACATTATATCCTATGTCCTGGGCTAAATCCAGTTTAACCCAGATGTTCGGCACCACAACACCAGATTCAGTCTAAAGAAGAAATAGCCAGGATGTCGGGTGAGTGAATACTGAAATCAGAGAGGACTGTGCTCAAAAGAGGCACACTAACCAGGCTGAGAGGCGATGAGCAGAACTGCACTGGGACTGAGGAGAGCCAAGGTCGGGACGATCTTCCCGTACAGATCCACGTTAGTCTGCACCACACTCACAAACGACTGCTGGTTATTCCAAGCGTTCGCAGTGACCACCACTACCTTGGAATTGGCAGAGGCTGACAGATCTGCAGGAACACACACACACACACACACAGTATTACACACCTGCTACTGTTTAAATCTCGATATAGAAAATGATCTATAAATATATTCGATTTAAATATATATTGAAATAATATATTTTTATAGTGCAATAAATACTAAACGTATTAAAAAATGACCATCAGATTGATGTGTTCTTTAAACATCCGCTTCCGGTTTAATCTAATTCTATTACTTCTAGAGTAATTTCTACACTTTGTGGCTGTGGGGATTTTCTTATTCAGTCACAAACGTATAAGTGAGACCAGGCACCAGTTTCGGATGAGGGGGTCCAAGGTGCGGTTGGTGTTCCTGTTCATCCCAAAGGTGGGGTTAAGGTCAAAGCTCTGTGGTGAACACGTGGGTTCTTCCAAAGCAACCATAACATAGCATGTCTTCATGGAGTTTAGGGGTTTTGTGCACATGCTGGAACGGTGTTTGGGTCTCTTTTTCAGTTTCAGTAAAGGAACTATGCTGTAATGCAACATACATTCTTAGTTTGGGGACATAAATTGTTATGGGTGTAATTGTAAGATGTTACCAAACAAATGTAATAGATAATAATATATGTTTGTGTCAACTACACATAAATGCACTATATCTAGAGTTTGGGAATAAATATAATGTAATGACATTTAAAGGTTTAGAACAAATATTTTAGGGTCCTCTAAGCAGGAGATCGGGAGGTATTAAAAACATCTGCATAAATAAAACTAATGGTACTATTGTCAACATACATTTTTGCCAGAATTTGTAAGACAGGATGGTTAACACCAGCATTAGAGCTGGATGAAAGCACGTCACTGATATTATCTGAGGAAATACAGGTGCAGCAGGATGTAGGATAACCACTAAACCACCCAGCCTTTAACCTGTAATTGTTTTATAAGGTAAAGGAGCGGAACTGGAGGAATCATGGATACAAAGTGTTTGGTGAACTGGGATATTAATACGCTGTCGCTCTTCTACTCTTACACGTTCACTCAGGTTTGTTGACGGTGGTGTGACGGTGGCCGGTTCTTAACCCAGAGGTGTCTGTGTTACCTTCTGGCTCTCTCGTTTAGTTATGCTGCCATAGCTCTTACACTTGATAATCCATACCCCTCCCTCTCTCTCTCTCTATCTATCTCTTTCTTTCTTTCTCTCTCTCTCTCTGTCTCTCTCTCTCTCTCTCTCTCTCTCTCTCTCTTTGTCTCTCTCTCTCTCTATCTTTGTCTCTCTCTCTCTCTCTCTATCTTTGTCTCTCTCTCTCTCTCTATCTTTGTCTCTCTCTCTCTCTCTCTATCTTTGTCTCTCTCTCTCTCTCTCTCTCTCTCTCTCTATCTTTGTCTCTCTCTCCGTCTCTCTCCCTTGCGAGTAAAACATGGTGCGAATTTGAGGAGCTTTAAGAATATACTGGGACTTACTCTACTCTACTGACCCACGGCTACATCACATTTCATCACCGTTACCAAAAACTGTAATTAACAAACATACAGTGTCACCCAGATGAGGATGGGTTCCCTATTTAGTCTGGTTTCTCTCAAGGTTTCTTCCCATGTCATCTCAGAGAGTTTTTCCTTGGCAAAGTCACCAACGTCTTGCTCATTAGGGACAAACTGTTACTGCTTTCCGTGTGAAGCTGCTTTGAGACAATGTCTACTGTCCAAAGCGCTATACAAAAATGAAAATTTAAATGAAACTTGAAGTGAAATTGAAGTGTCTCTTCTATAGAAACAGTTGGTTCCTATTACAATAACAGTCTTTACTAGGTCAGCGGTGGCTCAGTGGTTATGAGCTCATGCCCTCAAATGGCTCACCATAAGCTCAGACCTTCCTTCTAACACCTGACCTGCCTTATAACCTGTCACATGCAAATACAAGAACAGCTTCATCCATTTGTAGTATTTTAGGCACTGAATTACTGCGAACCTGTTGACATTTCCACATTCGGCAGGCTGAATATCTCCAAGTCCATGGTGCCTCCTTTAGTTGAACTCTCTGGTATGTCGATAAAAACCAGTTTGTCCACAAAGCCCTGCATGACAAAAGAAAAAGATAATACAAAAATGAAAAGAATTCTCATTAATGCAATTTATAAAAATAAAAAAATATGTTAAATTGGGTTTGGAGATACTTACTTTTGACATTATACTCAACACAGCAGCCATGCCTAAATCTCCTCCTCCAATCACAGACACCTTATTTGCACTCTGGTTAGATGGATTTTCACCTACAAAAACAGATAAATCAGTTTTATCAATTACGTCTCGGCTTTCGTAACAGTTAAAAAGGCTTTCTGTTTAAATTAAATAAATAAATATATATTTAAGTACAGTTGTACCTTGACTTACGAGTGTCCCAACTAAACAGTTTTTCGAGATACAATTTTTTTTTGCCTTGAGTTGCGGGCTAAAATTCAGGTACGAGCCAGCTTCATACACCTAACCGCTAGTTGGCGCAGCGAACACCACAGTGAACGCCGAAACATTCACCCAGCATCCCGTGTCTTACTCGATATCTTACGCATTATCAAGTGAGTTAACCAGTGGAGTCGCCTGATCTCCAAGGTAAATGTTGTACATTATACTTAACCAGTTTATTGCAGTACATTCTATTGTATTGTTTTTTATACAATAATCGTTATTTATATAATAATAATAATAATAATAATAATAATACTTTTCTTATTTAAAAACATGTAAGAAAAAAAAAAATTGTGGTGTTTTTTTGGGGCCTCGTTACGAATTAATGGAATTTCAATTCATTTCCATGGTGAAAATTGATTTGACATAGGAGGCATTTGGGTGATGAGCTCCGTCACGAACCAATTAAACTCGTACGTAAGTCAAGGCACCGCTGTATGTAATTTTGCAATGTATTAAGAGTTCCATCTATTGAACGGCAATACTTTTTTATTTATATATAAATACATATTATGCTATGAAAATTTAACCAATTAAGGTGGATCCTGTTCCGTCATATTACAGCTTAACCTCTGAATGTTTTAAAGCATGAACACTGGGAACTCTATACAAAAGTGCTGCATTAACATCCTCACATAATAGATCACTATTTGTAGAATTTAATCTAATAAACTATTTATTTAAAAAAAAAAGCATTTAAAAAAAAAAAAAAAATCACATAAATCTATTTTTAACTAGCTATAGAAAATAAACTTTCAGTTATATAAAATACACCTTCAGATATAGAAAATAAATCTTTAGATATATAAAATAAACCTTCGGTTATAGAAAATAACTTTCTGACCCATTAGAAACAACAATTCACAAATTCAACAGTGCTGCGGTACAAATAGAAGAATCACACGGTTCGATTTTACACGTAGTATTAAAAAGATAAAAAAAAAAAAGCACCCTCGTTGATGTTTAGATGTGAAGCCATTGCAAGCAGCTCATTGGGATCTTTTCCATCTCCTGAAGACTTTGTGGCCAAAGGAGGATCCTCTTCAAACTTAGCTATCATCTCCTCCAGCAGCGCAAGTACGGTGGATTTGGGCTAGGAATTTAGACAGAAATTAAAAAATGAATTAATAAAGAACTGTTGTCTCATTTTTATGATACTTATAAATAATTCAAAACACATATTTTACTAGATATTGAGCTAAACAAATATATTTTTCTTTAGATACACTTAATGGCCAAAGGTATGTGGAACCCAGAATGTCACACCAATATGTAGATGTCAATGTAACACAATATACAAAACAAGGGCCATGAACACACAGTGCGTTATGATTAAAGTGCAAGAATTTGATTGTTCTGCACAAAGTTCTGACGTCCCTCCCAATGAAGACCATTGGGATAAACTGACTGATCCTGACCCAACATCAGAATTTGATCTCTGCTTATTGAGCACAAATCCAAACATCCACACTACATTTACATTTGCAGCATTTGGCAGACGTCCTTTATCCAGAGCGACTTACATTTATCTCCTTTATACAAATGAGCAATTGGGGGTTGAGGGTCTTGCTTAGGGGCCCAACATTGGTGGCTTGGTGGAGCTGGGAATTGAACCCTGATCTTTCAATTAGCAATGTGACACCTTAGCCATTGTGCTATCACTTTGTTGTATAATTTGTTGCAGGGATGAGACAGAATAAAATTAATGAAAGGTTTAACGAGCACATACGGGTGTGACAGGATGGTATTGTAAATGTTATATATAGCTTTAGACTTGATCGACATAAATATCCCACACGAAATAAAATCATTTGCGTGTGCATTTATTTCTGTATACAAAGACTGCTTGATTATCAGCACATTTTAAATACATTTTCTCGGTTATGTTTCCTACATGGTCCCAGTTGTGTAGTGCAGGCAGGTGGATTCGGCCCTTGGCGTCCACGTGTTTGCCTTCTCGGATCACCATGTTGGCTGTGGGACGAAGAAGGCAGATAGGTGGTGTAAATGGGAACGAATCCAACAGCCACAACTGAATAGGCAAGTTGTAGGAACGACCTGAGGGGGGAAAAAAATAAAAATAAGAACAGAAGTTAATGCGAATGCTGTGCATCTATCCGAGCTTTACTACAGCCATTAACGAAGGGGGTTTATCACCTTGATATCTGACAGGGATGTTTCCCACTACCTTAAGCAGCTCCTTCTGAGTACTGTCCGTAAACGCTTTAAATTAAAAAGAAGAATCATTTTAAAACCTGAACTTTGAGTCCTTAAATACAGAAAGAAACAGGAAAAGGTGTGGGCCACATTAAATCATGTCAAAGGTGTGTAAATTAATTACTTACTGTAGGAACTGGCCACTGTTTTCATGTCTGGGTAATTGTGGTGGATTTTCTGTAATTCCACCACGGCAACATCGTGAAATTTGTACTGTTAAAAAAAGAAAATAAAAGCAAGACATTCAGACATTTTCTGACCCTTCATTCTATTTCACTTGGCAGGTCTGACCAGTTGCTCCAGGTCACCTGACTAGTCAAAAATCCCACACATATTTTCACATTTCTATCAGAAAAAAGAGAAATAAAGTCTAAAACTCACCTTGGAGAGAATCTTTTTAACAGCCTCGTTTTTTAGATCCATCGCTCTCTAAAACTTTTGAGATAAAAGTTTTTAACCGGCTGTCGCCTTCTTTAGGAAAACCCACAACAGTAAACAGAAACTTCCGCATACATGCGGAATGATGCTGAACACAGGTACGGCAAGTCAAAGAGGACAAATGCGTTTCGGCGTTCTGTTTGTCTTGAGACAGTACAAAATAAAAGCGATCAATTAAAAAGTCTTTATTGGCTTTTAGGAAATAATTAGATCTGTAACAATTGAGCAGTATTTGAAACTTTTATGATATACTTTTTATATCAGGTACATCCAGCTTGGATTTGCAATAATTACAACTTTTTATAGACTTAGATAGATTTTTAAACTCACAGGCTTTTTTTCCCCTACTTCTAAAATATCTCCTGTCCTAGTTTATTCAAATCTAGTAAGTGGGTGTAAATAGTCTGTTGCTAAGAATAATTTGTCCCATCTGTCTGAACAAAAGAACCGAAACAGTGTTCCGGCATGACAATGACCCTGTGCACAAAGTAAGCTGTATGTAGACATGTTGTGGGATGTTTAAGCAGATGTGTCTGATAGACATTGTAAATCTGATTATTATTAAGAGAGTGGGGCAATCTGCCAAATGCTAAGATTTTAAACATTTCCCATTATTAGACATATATACCATGCTGGTCCACCAAACATCTTTACACTTTGACAGATTGTTTTATGACTGAGCAGGAACTCTAGGATTCATTTAAAAAAAAAATTCCACAGACACTGCCTGCACCAGATGTATTCATGTTATAGCGAGGCACATTAGCATTAAAACTGTTGTCAATATTGGTCAGGAGACAAAAGACAGGTGATCAGGATGGAGAAGTGGTAGACATGTAAACATATTTTTTTATTAAAGCCCGGCAAGTGGTTCACAAGAGGAAAGTGCTAGCACAGTGGCTAAGGTGTTGTGAGCTTGATCACCAGCACCACCAAGTTAGCACTGCTGGGCCCCTGAGCAAGGCCCTTAACTCTCAATTGCTCAGTTGTATAAATAAAATGACTGAAAGTCACTCTAAATAAGGTCGTCTGCCAAATATAGTAAATGTAAATCAACATCAGTACAATTGTAAACACTTTTTCTAAAGACTGAACCCTAAACACAAACAGGTCAGTCAGCCAGTCAGTGTTTGAACACCTGTCTCAGGTATCAGATAAGATTATTTATTATCAGCTAATAATCTATAGTGTCATGGGGATCTACACTAAAATATAATTTGGGGTTAGTCATATATTTTAGGACACACATCTTTCTGATAATGTAGACATTAGTATGGAAAAAAGTAACAAATATAAGAGAAATTATGAATAAAAAGTAAAAAAAAAAAATAAGTAAATAAAATTAAATAATCACAGGACAACTTGATCTGTCAAACTGCTTTAACAAGAAAATACATTGCAAAATACTTCAGAATGTTTCTTTCCTCCGTAAATATTGTTAATAAAATAAGACTCGTAATCTTGTAATTATGAACAAAGACCAAAGCAGATTCTGCAATTACATAACAGTAATTTCATGATTTTCACAAATATAAAAAAATGGCATTAGTGACATTATATATTACTCTCTCTAAAGCTCAGCTATTGAAGATGGGCTCCTGGTAGTGCAAAACTGATTCGCTATTTTGGTAATTAAAAATAAATAACGTGACCCCAACAGCAGAATGGCACGCGGAAGTGTCGAGCCTGCTCTACGTAACTGACTTTACTCCGTACAACACAATTAACATTAACGTCAAGTCTTTTTGCGTTTTGCTTTCATTGCTTGCTTTCTTTTCATCTCCTCCTCCTCCATGCGCATTTCCTCTTCATCTTCTTTAATTCCTAAGCGCAAACTGCAGCAAAGACAAAAGACAAAGGCATTAAGGTACACGCTGGTTTTAGCCGGATGAGCAAAGGGTTCATTTTTCTTTTCTGTCCCTCAATAATTCATATCTTTCTCCTCTTTCCCTCTTTGCGTTTCATTTCTTCCAACTCGCAGCGCTCTTCTTCCTGATCCTCGAGCACAGCCAATCGCAGGCTACCAGCACAAGGCGCCAGGCAGAACACATGAGAAGTACGCATTATGAAGCGCGGATTGGCAGTAGGTTCAACGACTAACGTTATAGATATGCAAATGAAAGTTGTAGTGTTTTTACCTTCGTGCTTCTTCCTTCTGTTGTTCTTTCCAGCTGCTCTCCATGAACTTTAATGCATAGTCACTTTCATCTTTGTATCTAATAACACAGGGACAGAAAGGATTCATTATGCATTAACATTGCAACATTTATAAGTTCTAAAAAAAGAAAGTGGACCATCAATCGTGGATCGTGGGTTTGATTCCCATGAAGCCTGAGCTGCTACAGGGGGTCCTGAGCAAGGCTTTAAGTGCTCAGATGGATATAAATAAATAATTGTTTCTCTGCATACAGGTTTCTGCCCAATGTTAATAAGAACGTCAAAAATAAATGTGATTTTACACTCACCTGTTCCGATCGTAGCCAAAGATTTCTCTGATATGTTTTGAGATTTCATTCTGGTCTTCTCCTTCATCATCAATGAAGTCATCCATCTCAGAGTCATACTCCTCTTCATCCTCATACTTCCGTTTGTAGCTGGATGTTATGGGTGGTAGCGATGGTCCTTTAATATTAGGGGGGGGGGATCAAATCATGTTTTAAATTTAATAAGAACACATGACATTTCATACACTACTAAAAACCTTGACTTCCTTTTTTTTTTAGAAAAATTGATATTTTATATCAATAAAATATATACACCAACCGAATATATATACCAACATGTGTATTACTGCTCATCATCACAACGAAATGCAGCCAATTAGAAAGTGCGGTAACATTACTGGACACTCGTAGACCTGTACGCAATTGTAACTTGTTGCTTTGTAGCTGTACTGAACTTATTAAAGCTAAAAAAAATACAAGAACTTTTTCTAGTCATCTTAAAAATACACGGGCTGGTAGCTTTTCTTAAAAAGATTATGCAGTCATGTGAATTACAAAGCAAACCTGAGACTAGCACTATAAGGAGGTCTGAATCTCAGGTAACCTGCCCCAGACGTACCAGTGACCAGTTTATCTGGCCTTTTCATTGAATTCGAGGACAACTATACGTTGTGTACCCCACAAATCTGGCCTTTATGGAAGAGTGACAAGAAGAAAGCTATTGTTAAAAGAAAGACTAAGACTGGTTTGCTGTGTCCCCTACTTGGCTTGTGGGAAACAGCAATCATGTGAAAGAAGGTGCTCTGGTCAGAGGAGACAAAGTTGAACTTTTTGGTCTAAATGCAATCCGCTATGGGTGGTGGAAAATAACACTGCTCTTCAGTTTGAACACACCATCCCCACTGTAAAACATGGTGGTGGCAGCATAATGCTGTGAGGATGCTTTTCTTTAGCAGCGACAGAGAAGCCGGTCAGAGTTGGTGGGAAGATGGATGGAGCTAAATACAGGGCAATCCTGAAAGAAAACCTGTTGGAGGCTGCAAAAGACTTGAGACTGGGAAGGAGATTCACTCTCCAGCAAGACAATGACCTTAAACATCATTAAAATAAATCATAAATCAACCTGTAAATCATGCATTAAAAATTGCAACTTTAAAATAATTTGAAATAAATATAAAAAAATTTTCTTACCAGATGGTCTAGCTAAAATCCTATGACCTGTTGGTCCTACAATTGTTCTGGGCCCCTGAGGTACTGGAGGCCTGGCAGCTAATCCTTGTTTAGGTGTAAAGTTTTTAGATGATATGGTCTCTGACACAACAGTACAGGGAGGCCGTCCATATCCCGAATCCATTGGTCGACTTGGTCTGCCATGTCCATTTACAACAGGTTTTGCTTGTCCAGAAACAGGACGACCCTGCACGCTGCCTCCAGGTCTTGGCTGCTGAGGAGGTCCTGCTTGTTTTGAGGAGCCAGCAGGTGCAGATCTCATAGGTCCATTGCTACCTGGTCGGGGTGGTGGATTGCCTCCAGATCGCGGCACATCTCCCTTTACCGGCTTTTGAGGAGCTCCCTTTTTATTCGTTATACCCTGACATGGTCTGGTGTGTCCAGAGTCTCTAATCCCTTGCCCATGACCTGATGGTCTAAATGAGTTTGAAGCAGCATCAGCTCGGCTTCCAGAACTAATTATTTTTCCTTGAGGCGGTCCTGGATAGCCTTTTTTAGACTTAAGGTCACTTAGGTTTGGCTTTTCACTAGACTGGGGCCTGGGCCCTGTTTGCTTCACTGAAGCTGAAGTTCCCTTCATTGCAACTTTACTACTTAAGGCACCTGAGGAGCTAGAGCTGGGTTTTGATCCATGAGAAAGTTTGGCAGACGTGTGTGGTCGCTCAACTTGTGCGTGCGGCTTTGGAGTTTTGCTGAGTCCACTGGAGGGCTTTTCACTTGTAGGCCTGCGTGATTTTTCTTCCCTGTCAGCCATATTTTTTTTGTGAGAATTTGCACTGTATTTACCATCTTTGTGCCCTGAGTTTTTTTCGGGTTTAACATCTCTACATTTATCCTGTTTTTTGGCTTTGCGCTCAAGTTCCAACTCTCTAATTTCCTCTGCTGTGCGAAGCCTTTCTTCCGTTTTCTTTGTTGGTTTTAACTCAACAGGTTCATACTGTTTTTTCTGAGCCAGTTTTAACAAGTCTGCAAAATTCATAGGTGGTGGAGCAGCCCTGGGTGGCATGCTTGGTTTTTTGTGCGTGTTGCTTAGTTTGGTTGAACCATTGCTGCGTTCCTGGGGCTTTACTGCAGCTGGGGGTTCTGGTTCCGATTCAGAGTCAGTGCCCTCATATTCGTAATTGTCCTCATCATAACAGGCATCCTCATTGCCTGACTGCTCATCATCCATTTCAGTCTGACCTCGTCTTTTCTTGGGCTTATCTACAACAGGTACGCCATTGTAGCCATGGAAGTTGTCCTTGGTGCGGGACGCCATAGCACGTGCCTTTCGGTCGGATTTCAATTCCACTCTCTTAGCCAGAAGAACCTCCTTCTGCTTCTTTTGCTGCAAATCTAACAAGAGAAAAAAATGCAAGGAATCATGAGGATGCATGTACAGCGCTATAGGTATGTGTGTGTGTATAAAAATCACATCTAATCAATTCCCTGAGCTCACCTTTCTTTTTCTGTTCGAGCTCTTGTTTCTTTAGGTATGCTTGCACGGCTGCAGAGTTTACACCTTTTACTCTTGGGTCTTTTTTTGGAGGGCCGGGTTTTAAGCTGTAACGCTTCTGCAAAGCAGCAGGAATGAAAAGATGTAAAATACAGAAAGAGGACCGTCACGCAAACAACCATAATCGACACTTACATATAACCAACTAAGAAATACGTAATGGTGACCATTTAATTTAAACAACAGATAAATCAACCTTGAAAATGTGATTGACTGGTAAGTAGTTGATGCAAACAATCTTAAATTAAAATAATATATGCAAAAATTTAATAATTAAATAAGCTATTAAGTTACATAATTAACAAATTACATGTGTATATACTGCAAATGCAACATTTACAGCATTTGGCAGACACCCTTATACAGAGCGACTTACATCCATCACTGTTATACTGAGCAATTGGAGGTTGGGGTCTTTCTCAGGGGCCCAGCAGTGGCAACTTGGTGGTGCTGGTCTTCCAATTAGCAGTCCACACAATTAAGGGGATATGTTAGGTCAGTGATTAAGGTGTCGGACTACTAATTTAAAGACCAGGGTTCGATCCCCAGCTGGGCCCCTGAAAAAGGCCCTCAAAAGACAAAAGTACAGTCCAACACCTTAACCACCCTATGTGAAACACCTACAGACCTACCGACAGTTATACAAGCACGCCATGTTAGTGCCTGCGGTATTTAAGAAGAAATATTCTGGTTACCTAACAGAACAGGTTTTACAATCCTATAAAATAATAACTTACCGGTAAGCTGCTCAGGCCTTGGTTTTGAGAGGCCATGGACAGCACGTTGTTGAAATCCATTCTGCCAGCTGTCGAGTTTCTTACAAATAAATGTCGAAATAACCGCTGCTGATCTACTAACTAATTACTAATTTATAACACACATCGGCTTCAGTTCTCTCAGTGAGCCGCACAACGCTGTCGTGGCATTCTTACAGCTGCTCGTCCTGCTAACTGCAATTAGCTTCCCAGTCAAGCAACGAGCTAGCTGGCGACAGGAACTCAACTACAAAACGCAACAAACCAGCTTTTAACCACTAAATTAAAGATCTCTTGACGTCGTCGTTCGTTTCTAATTTCATTTCTTATTAAAGAACCAGAAAAACTGAAGAAAGACAACAGAATGTATTTTTAAAAAAACTCATGGCCTCTGATATCAAGAAGGGCTTTACGTTGGTAAGCATAATCAAACGTCATATCCGGTCTCAAGCATTCTGGAAAAAAACGCTTATCCTCTCTTAGCTGGGAAAAGTAGTCGGTGTTGCCAGGTTGGTATTAATCCCGATTTATTTACATGCATAACATACATTTATTTAAACTAGATACAAAATGTTTTGACAAATCCAATCAAAATATTTAAAACTGCTTAACAAGCTTAGAGAAAAAAGAGAAACAGATGGTTAGCTCTAAAAAAAAAAAGTTGGATGCAAAAAAATGTAGTAAGTATAAAATAAATACAGATAAATTGATAGAGAAGAGAAAGTGTATGTGAGTGTTGGAAGAAGTGATGGAAAGAGTTTGTGATGATAGAGAGACAGTTTGGGGAATATTTGATCAGTCCCTTTAGGAAAACTGTGTGATCAGTTGAAAGTAAATGGCAATATATTTGTTGAACAAACTTTAATTTTGATTGGATAGAATTATAATATATAATACAACGCGACTGTAATATATTTACATTTTCTATACGGTTTTAACGATTCACTATTAAGATAATGCTTTTATTTAAACCACAAATACCTGGCAACCCTGGCTCTTTTTTAGTATTTGCCGAGAGTCAGAACAGCCGAGAGTCAGCACAGCGCATTAGGTAAATCCGATTCAAGTCTTATATGGCATATTAACATACAAAAAGAACCGCATATTAACAAAAAAAAAACACAATTTAGCAGACATTTATTTTATTTTTGAATGTAAAAAAAAACCCATTTTTTTTTTTCATAAATTCATGTAGGATGTAGTCTCTTTTCTCAGCCTTCGTTATATCACAACAGAGCGTTTAGTTAAGGGAAATATTAGCATAAGAATAAAGCAATAGATGAACGCATGGCTGATGTGAGTGTAAATAAGGCAGCGACGTCCTTTCTGTGAGTGGGCGGGGCGTTTCAGTGACATTCTCCCATTGTGATTGGATAGATATGTTCACTCTGACCTATCCCTGCTCTCCTTTTATATCTCCACCCACCGTTACAGCTGATTTCTCTCCTCCCCCGATGCTGAACAGTCCCAAACAAGAGACAAAAACAAATTTCCTCACAAAGGATCATAAATACACTTGTCGTCGCCTTTCGCTTCACTTAACTGCTGTTTCTGTCCTGACATCATCCGTGCAGCTCACAGATATCATCCTAACATTAAACATGGTTTCACCTGTTACTGTGGTAAGTGTATAAATATTTATATGTTTAACCATATCTGTATTGTATATTCAGCAGGGTGTTCATATAAATATACAAGTTTTATTTTTCTGATTTTTAAAAAAAATTGCTTTAAGTGCATCCTGATTCTAGTATCCCATCTTCCTTTCTACTCTGCGTCCGAGGCTGTTTATTGCATAATAATGCAATAGAGTTAAAACAGCCCAATTAGGGTATTTCAGATCATGTCAATCAATTTGCTATGTATATGATCTTTAACATAATTATAGTGCGCCCAGACAACATTAGACACGTGACCACAGCGTGTTGGTGTTTATTGTTTACCTCAGCGTCTTCTGCTTGTTTGATCTACACGAGTAATTAATATCGTTTAAACTGTTAGGTTATAGCTCACTACACATTTTTACAGCATAAAGACAATAAGTATAACCGCTAGGGTTAACTTTAGATCTAAGCTATTGTCCGTTAAATGACATGTCATGAAGAATATTCTCACGCATTCCTTATTGTGACTGCGCTTTCAAAGGGTTTATGCTGAAAGGAAGTGGTCATGTGACCACGATTTCGACCGTGCTTTTCCTCTTTGATTCTACGCATGCGCAGAGAAACAACCCGCTTTAGCTCTGTAGGATCTGTTATTAGATGATACAAAAAGCAACATAGACATAGACCAAAAGAATAAATGGATAGATATTTATAGAACATATAGATCTGAAGGTAAATAGATTAAGGGTTAAAGGTGTATTGATGTACACACGAATATAAATCAAAACTGTATAGAAACAGATATCTAAGGTGTATATATAAATAATTATCTGGCCCTTTTTGTCTCATAATACATTTTCAAAGAATCTAAATAAATATAAATATTTGGATACAGATCACAAGAAATAACAAGATAAGCACAGCATAAATTATTGCATAAATAGAAATGTCATAAAGACATTAAACACTGCTTCAGTTGTGCTGGCTTTTCCTACTGATATAAAGACTTTTGCTGAAAGGCTACAGTTTCTATGGAAGGCTTTAGAACCCTTACTTCCCCCTTTAATTTCCTTAATTCAGCATATTGCTCATTCGGCATTAACACCATATGTTTTATTAATAAAACTCAGAGGGTTAGAATTTGTGTTGTTTCACAAAGACACAAAAAGGGTGTCTGTATAGGTAACTGCATGATGAGCCTCTAACCTTGTAAGTACTTGCTTTGATTGAAAGGTCGTACCAAAGAACAAAACAACAACTGGGGAAAATGCTAAATTGCTGTGTTTTGTTCCAGGCTGGTTCAGCCTTCCCCCGACCTTTCCCAGGCTACGAGGGTTCAATCTGATTAAAAAATAAACTTGCTAACAATAGCTCTTTTTCCAGCGGAACAACGTAACTGCTGACGACCCTCAGCAGCCGATATTTTATTAATTTCAGTGTAATCTACTGATCCAGCATTAATCTTTTACGCTGGTTGATAGGATTTATTATGCTTTAGGTTCAAGATCATGCACACAGAATGCAGCACTGTTTTAAATGCATACAGACTTGTAGATTGATGCAAACATCAAGATTTTAGATGGGAAACAGAAGATAGAACTGCAGACTGCTGCCAAGTTATTTACATTTAGACCGTAGGAGAGCTGAAGAAACTTTCCATTGCATCATTTTTGTGGTGTATGTGTATAAACATTATTTTTTTTCCCGATTATATTTGTGGCGGTTTTAATTATTTAATTCAATTAAGGCACCAAGTGTATTAGTTATCATTACATCGACCATTCTCTCTTACTCAACTGCCTTTGCTGTAGAGAGGACAAAAAATGCTATAAACCAATGTCTATATACTTATATATCATTTACTTGTAACCTAACAATGCATCACAGCAAGTTGAAAAAATTCATATCCTCTCTTAGCTCTGGAATGAGTTTGTATTGTCCCACTTTGACTTATCACCTAGTTTCTAGGGTTCTAGGCACAAGGGTAAATGTCTGCGGAATCTTTTTTGTGTTTTTTTTTTTTGTTTTCAATCTCTGCCTCCTTTATTTGTTCTCTGCCAAAGTGATCTAGAACACTGTGGATTTGATACTCAGCTCCTTCCTGCCAAAAAAAAAACAAAAACCTTTGATTTGCAAAAGCAAAATGAAATCTTAGAATACATTTCATTAAACGGTTGATCTGAACAACACTGAAACAATTTTATCTGAAAATGTTAAGAACAAGTAAAAAATGTTCATCAATAAAAGTAAGATTTATTAAAGACTTCACTTAGTCCAACAAAAAAAAAAGCCACCAAACCTCCAGAAATCGAGGAACTGCAATGCAATTTAGAAAAACAATTGTATAAAAGCATATCTAACCATTTTCATCTAAAGTTTTTATTTGCTTCTAGCTTGCAAAAAGTAAGCCTATGTGTTTTAACCATGTTGTGAAGACTACGTTTAACACATCCTGGTACAGAATGCTGGATTTTGAATGGAGAACTGGTTGGAAAGTTATGTCAGCACAATGATCTGTGACTGTTTCACATGACTGTTGTGAATAGAATTCAATAGAATAGAATAGAATTCAATAGAATAGAATAGAAAAACTAACTTAAAACTCTATTATGGCTAATTTTACACAGTTTTATTGTTTCTCTACAAAATGATGACGTCATAATTTCCTAAAGTTCATTTTACAGACTTTTCATTCACAATGTATATTTTGTGTCTTTTGTTTTGTTGTTTTGTGCAGGTAAAAAGTGAAGGCCCAAAGCTGGTGCCATTCTTTAAAGCCACCTGCGTCTATTTTGTGCTGTGGTTGCCCACCTCCAGCCCATCTTGGTTCAGTGCACTTATTAAATGTTTGCCTATTTTCTGTCTTTGGGTCTTTCTGCTGGCCCATGGCATCAGCTTTTTAGAAGATCACTCAAGTGCTAGAAAAATCTTTGCTGGTCTGATATTTTCAGCTCTAGGAGATGCCTTTCTAATCTGGCAGGAACAGGGCTACTTCAGTCATGGTGAGTTCATTCACACTTTTTATCGATGCTCTTGATTTTTATGTTAAGAGTAATTAGATTTAGTACTTAGTGTAGTTTGCAAAACCTAAAGTAATTTGATGACTGTGGTTCTTTCTCTAATGATTACATGCAACATATTTGAATAAAATATTAAATTTAATTTGTTTATGATGGTGTTAATCAATGACTCATTTGACTTTTGTTTGTAACAGGACTGCTGATGTTTGCTATTACTCACATCTTGTACTCGTCTGCATTCGGGTTAAAACCACTTAACCTACCTGCAGGCCTGGTCATCGGCACTATCTCAGGTCTTTGCTATGCCCTTCTCTACCCTTATTTGTCTGGCACCATGACCTACCTGGTGGCTGTCTACATTGCTCTGATTGGTTTCATGGGCTGGAGGGCCATCGCTGGTGTGCAGCTGGCTAACGACCTGTGGACATGGACCAAGCTTTCCGCCTGCTTGGGAGCTGTTCTCTTCATGGTTTCAGACCTCACCATTGCCGTCAACAAGTTCTGCTTTCCCGTGCCGCACTCACGCGCTATTATCATGGCTACGTACTATGCAGCGCAGATGCTGATCGCCCTTTCAGCTGTGGAGTGCCAGGATGCTGACGGGGCCAGGAAGAGAGTGTGAGGAGCTTAAAATCCTGCAAAGGGTGGCACCTTCACTCCATTCCCAAATTAGGGTCCATTTCCCCACTAAACCATTAGTCATAAACATCATCTTCCCAAAATGGTTTTTTTTTTTCAGTTTTATGTGTTTTTTTAAACACTGGGAAATTATGGGATCTGGTCTGTGTTAAGACTTTATGCTGATTTTTTCAGTTGAATTTAGACTGCTCTGAAGTCCATTTTTTCACTTTATAATTATAGCCTAGTGTCAGAATCTTAGTCATACACAACACAAAATTGTGACGGAAAACACTTAAGGCATTGCGTTTTCATTTGTTTTAAATTAGTGTTTCACTCAGAAGACACACCGTTTGTTAAATGTTTCTCTTTTTTCCCCACTTTTAAGGTCTCAGCTGGTCTGAAGAATTAAGAGTTCCACCTGTAATATAGCTGTCATGATTAATATTAGCTACCTGCTGGTGTCAAAAGAACAACATGGCCCACATACAATGGATATACTTTATACTTGGAGTAATTTATTTCAGGATGCTGGATTCCTTACATCCTTTTTTGTTAAATATTATTTTATATTCTGCATTGTTGTTTTACAGAACTATTTACATATCCTTGTACTATTCCTGAGTCACAAGCTCTTACAATCATTGTCAATTTAAGCTTCCGAAGCTTCCAACTTTTCAACCAACTCCGTCCTCCGTCCAACCTCAACCTTAATCCTGTCAGGCAGTCACATTCAGTTTAAAATATATCCACATCCTTATGTTGCTGTGGTGGTTAATTTTTAGTGATTTCTTTTAAAGTGATATTTTTATCAGAGCATGCTAATGGTAATTGTACTTCTGTACTAGTCAAAAACACGAGGCTCAGTAATGCGATACAAAAAAAATAAATCAATTAAAATCAATCAATGCAACTATAAATGGAATATCCTTCTTGGAGGACATTCACAGAAAGGAAAGGACTCATGCCTTTAAGATGACTTTGTAAGCAATCGTCAGCATTTTTAACTGCTGTACTTCTACACACGTGTAAATAGAGATGTTCTGATCTAGGTATGATTTTTTTAATACAGATGCTGTAAGAATTTTTTTTTTTTTTTTTTCAGGGCCTAAACTACAACTTTTTTTTTTAATTTATCTGACAGGTCATGGTGATCACAGAGTCAGCTCAAAAGCAGTTGCACTGCACTGAGCCATAACCTAGACAGATCTGGTTAATTCCAGGGTGTCTTTTATATGTACATACTTATATAATCAAGGCTACAGTGGTACTATGTTGTCTTACAGGATCCTTATGATAGTCAGATATTTTCTACAATTGACAATTCAGGAAAGATCAATTTTAACTAACCACATATACTGTATATATTTCTGCCTTGCTTTCTTGCTTTTTTTCTTTTCTTTGATTTCATTTGTATTGTCCAGGATATTCAGACAAAAGTATTCACCTGACCATCCCATTCATTAGTGTTACATTTACCTGCACTGAGGTTTAATGGAAAAATTTAAATACACTTAGCAATTTTAACTACACTAAGTATCGTGCTTGTTGATTTGCACCCATGCACAGACATGTATTGCGACATGCCGGGTACCATAGTTCAAAGCTGTATGTGGTTTAACTTGATTCATTTGCTTCATGTGGTTAACATTGCTCATCGACAGTCATGCAAAAAACAAAACATTCGCCTCGTCAGTGTAAAACCTTTCTTTCTTTCTCTTTTTTAATTTCGTGTGTATTGTCCAAGATACACAGGCAAAAGTATTCACCTGACCATCCCATTCATTACTGTTTTTAACATCCTATTTCCTAAGTTCAAAATTTTCTCCCATAATTAAAACACTACAATTCTAGAGTGTGGAATGTAGTTGTGTGAATTAGCTCATTTCATTTCAGTAAATTCAGGCACTAATGTTTGTTAAGTTGGTCGGGGGTACTGTCAGGGGGTGGTTGTGGGCTCCGGGGTAATGTTATGCAGAAACAGTGTTTTGGTCGCCTAGTTCCATTGAAGTAAAATTTGAATACACATTATATACAGTTTATACAGTTGTGTTCCATCGTTTGTGGCATCAGTTTGGGAAAGAAATTATGCATGTACTGTTAAGGTGTTCAAAATATTTGGTCGTATAGTGTTTATCCAAACCACTAAAACATTACATTTTAAAAGGTGCTTGAAAATGGACTTTAATCGGTGCGATTGTATAAATAAAAAAAATAATCGCTAACTCTACTAGATGCCTTCTGATATTGCAAGTTTTTTTGCAAGTATAAAGGGATCAGCATCTTTTTTCCTGTTGCTGCTTAACAAGATGGTGGGGGGGGGAATAAAGGCAAAATTACAAATGTTATTGAGGGTTTTATGTATTCAGCTGTTGTACTTAGGTCATATATGTAAACAGTCCTGCTACAATTAAGATAACGTAGCAGACAGATCCCTGCATGTAACCCAACCCTGAATGTGTTTTTTCCCCTCCGCTCATTATCACGCACACATACCTGGATAGTAATTTACAATATAATTTATCTTTTTATTCTTTTTAACATTAATTATTTATTGCATATATATATATATATATAAAACTATGCTAATATCTCAGATCAAAGTATTGTGCTTGAGGATTTGCACCCATGCACAGACACGTATTGCGACATGCCGGGTACTACAGTTCAAAGCCGTAAGCGGTTTTGCTAGCTTAATTTCCTCATCGACAGTCATGCAGTCAGCAAAACATTCACTTAGTCAGTGTAAAACCTTCCAATCGCTGCACTGTCATCGGAAAAGTCTCGTATTTCACTTTTGATGACTCTTGCTCAAATTGAAGCAGTTTACTCTAAGGAATTTTTTATTTTATTTCTAACAGATTATTTCAGCCTAATATATTTTTTCAATTTTTCTTAATTGTTTTCCTTTGTGCGTCAAGACTTTAAAGCAATTATTAAAGTGAGGTTTAAACGATATTTTAAAATAAGACCCGAATACCGATATTTTGAAACAAGACCTAATAACCTATAAATGCTCAGATGATGTCAATTAAAATTGAAATGTTGAATGCAGGCTCTGAGATGTGATTAGATGTTCTCGCATGTAAGCATTTCAGTGTGGTTCAAGTCAGTTTTTATAAAATCTGATCTAAGTTCCCGCTGCCTCGTGTCTGCATGTGTTTCCCCTAAGCAGTGATCATTTTTATTAGTTCAGACAAATCTGACCCTCATAAAAGCCTATTCTTTGTTTGGAGTCTGTCCTGTTGAGGAGAACAGGTGCAGTCAAGAAACTGCGACATAGAAACCTTATCCACAGAAGAGGCTTTTTGAGTCAGGAAATGCTGGACAACACAGGGGGAAGATTTTCTTTCCATCTGGCTTCGTAGAAGGCCCCATTTGACCCCCTGCTATGGCTGATCACTTAACACTCCCTGTCAACACTGTCTACTGTTACTGCTTTTGTGTATAGAGACAAAGGAGTGTAGAAAAGCAGTGTGAATACAGGAATGATGATAGTGTCTGTTTATAAAAGATGTATTTATACTATTGAGTAAGCGATTGGTAAGAAAACACAACTTGCATGCATCTTTTTGCTTTTGGTAAATGCTATAAATATTTTTATTGTTATCATTATTATTTTTGCTAATTTCTTCTCCTTCTATGTAATACAATCATACGTTTGATATGGTTATTATTATTGGGATTTTTTCAGTTTTAGTCTTTACAACAAAATGCACTCAAGCACTCAGACGTCTCAAGGCATCTATAAATAGGAAGCTGCTTTGATTGTTGTCGTTCAATCAAGATTCATGACTGTGTTTTTTTTTGTTTTGGTTTTTTTTAATGAACAGATAAGTCTTAGCAATATCACTTTTGGTACATACCAGAAATCCACTGGGAACAAACGTTAAGATTCTGAGCCTAATCCTCTCTGTGTATTTTATTTATTTTCTTTCTGTATTTTTACCTGCTGATGTCCATCATTCCTTCGAGAATTGATTCGTTCACTGTACTACTTCTGTAAATGGTATGTAGTTGCCTAAACACATAAACTGCCTTCCAGTGTGGTAAAATGTGCACCAGAATATCACATTTTCTGCTTGATCATTTCGACTGCTGTGGTCATCAGTTTATAAAGTTTATATTAGGAAAAGTAGGAAAATTATTTCAATCTAATATTACGACTTATATCATTGATAATATGCTGTTGTGATTGTAGATATACATATGATGAATTTAACCAATTATTTTAAAGTAATTAAGTAAAAGAAATTATATTTACAGTACTAAGTTCTGTATATTTCAGTATTTTTGCCTACATTTTCTACATATTAACCACCTCATTTATTTCCTGTATTTCATGTTCTGTAGTAAATGACCATAAAGCTTATTTCCTGTAGCTATGAATGTCATTTAATCAATAGAATAAATAAATGCAAGTACAATGCAATGGATATCTGGCGTATGTGTCATTTGATTCTATTCTCACCTTTGTGTTATGGGTTTTGCAAAGGAAATAACCCCCCAGTGATAATAATGATGTTATGTAGTAAACTCATGGGTCCTATATTTTATGCATTGAAAGTTGAGCATGTGATTATAAGTAACCTTCACAGCCTGATACCATTCATTTGGCATGTTATCCTATCTGTACACATAAGAAGCCACTGGGGTGAATAATTAACTATGAAAAGGGAACAAAAATGTGACAGAAACTTGTGTGTGTAGATCTGTGTGTGTCCTTGAACTCTAAAGATCTAACTAAGAGTTCCAGAATTAAAAAAAAAAATACTGAGCTAAACACATCATGTCCTTGGACAGCTTTCGAGCTTCGCTTATATGTGAAAGCTTATTGATACCTCCTCTGCTTCCTAATGTTTGTACCTTCTTTTAGTTTTTGTCTAATCCCTTTGGACGGATTAAAAAAGGAAACAGTCAACAAGAGGCTTTCATTCATTAAGAAAAGAGAAATAGACCACAGTCTCTGGCCAAAGCAGAAGGATTTCCTGTGTAGAATCTGGATTTTAAAAGGAACCACTGTGAAGAGCGACGCTGCACCAGGTCAGACTGCAAGTGAGCTGAATTTTGATCGAAAAGCTGACATGATGCCACAGTCAGCTGCCCAGTTCCAATATAGGACATCAACATCTAAGCCTTCTTGTGGTCATGGAGAGGAATTACAATTAGGTCTAGACAAAAACCAAACATCAAATGTAAGATCGTCTGCCAAATGCTGTAAATGTGAACTGACCTTTAAATGTCAACATTCAGAAGACAATTTTGTTTGTCAAATAGTAATAATTCTGAGATTTTTTAACAAAAAATTATATATGAATTGTTCGCAAGTCCTGAGAGCATTAAAGAGGCTGCTGAAGAGGTGTGTGTGTGTGTGTGTATGTGTTATCGGAGGCAGATCATCAAAGGCCCCAGGTTCAGTCTATGTTTTTACTTCAAGATATCAAAAAGAATAGTTTTATAATGTGATGCACGCTGTGTGACCAAAAGGAACTGACATCACAGCATACAAGAATTCCAGCTCCAACCTGCAAAAACACATAGCGGTGGGTGTCAAACAGACGCCTATTTAAACCCTTTTAATAATAATTTGGTATCTATGAGTACTTTGATCTCATTGTAAAACTATATTTCACACACTGTCTGAATATTTAGCCTCAAATGTGCTCTGGTACAAGAAATGACAAACACACATTCATAAACAAACATTTCTTCAGTTTTTTATATCTAACACAAAACTAAATAAACTGAACAGCAAACTGGGACGTCCTACATTTATACAACTCATCCATCATCTATACAAAATCAACACAGTATTGTATTTTATTTTATTCCTACCTAAATAATGCATGTACATGAAGATAAAATGTAAAAATAAAGTATATTTTTAAAGGAACTCCTCATGAAAGAAAAATAAAATAAAATCAAGACAGAGTTTCAGTGTTAGAAATACAACCGAGTTCGTTTGAGATTTGATTGTTAATGACAGGTGAGGTGATGTTAATGTCCATCACAGGACTGAGATTGACTTAACTTGACTTTAACCTGTTTTATATAAGCAGGACAGAGAGAGTTTGGAGGAGAGGGATGTGAAAACTCGCCAAGTAGTTCAGGGTTTTTACTTCATGTTAATCAGATCAGAAGTAACTAGTAACTAATTACTTGAGTAGTTTTTCATTTTCAGTTTTTTAAGTCTTCGTATATAAAATTTGTTACTTTTAGTTGAGTAGTTCCATAAGTACAGATTTTGGATACTCAACCACATCTGCAGTCAACACAACCCTCTTTATAAAAGGTTTACCTGTTAGAAAAACATTTGAGTGGGTTTAAGATTTGAATGTAAATGACAGGTTATGTGATGTTAATGTCCATCACATGTACCGTACCGTCCCTGTACTGATGCTTATGAACTCTTTCCCAACAGAAAGTGCTGCCCTCTTATGATCGTTTCATGGTATTGTTTTAGACTCACATGGCTCTTCTGTGCTTCCAATAAACACCGCTGCTTTACTCTAGAGAATCTGTCCGTCATACTGTACATGACACCTGATACATGTTTTTTCAAGCATCTGTACTACAAGTTCAAACAAGCCTACAGCTTAAGAGGCCTGCGGGGATATTCACCTTCTGCCCTCAGGATTTTAAAAGTAAGCTTACCGGTTATCCACATGACCACCTGGCACCTTCAGCTCTTTATTATTGTTGATCATGTGAGTTTGTCCTATTCCATGCCTGATGAAACTGTTTCCTGATTATGCTGTCCGCCTGACTACATGCAGTAAGGTCAAAGCCCGAACAGTATTTTGCAGTTAATGATCTGTAACACAGTTTACTGTTGTTCTGGAAAAAATCTATACCATGAAAGTCATATTGAATTTGCTGACATAAGTCAAGTCAACTTTATTTCTATAACACTTTTTACCAATAAAGAAGAATCAAAAAGATACGGTCTAATTAGTATCTGGAAATTAAGAGTCCCCAACTCAAGCAAGTAAGAGCCGACAGTGACAAGAAACCAAAACTCCATCAATGACAAAATAGAGGAAAAAACCAGGCTTAGTCGGGGGTCAGTTTTTTTTCTGACCAGACAAAAGTAAAGTTTCCGTGGAAGACAAGTTCATCACTGGAAAACTACCTTTGGGGCTTATTGTCTCTAAGTGCAAGATGCATTTATTTGTGATAAAAGGCAGCTAAATATATCATATATCGGGGAGTTTTAAATCAGGATTAAAAGTATTGCTTAGGAATTTTAATTGCCAGTATAATCCAAACTAATGTTATAGATTTTTTGTCTATTCAAGGCTCAATTCAAGGTTTCTGCTGATCTTAAAATACAATAAATACAATAAGTTTTCACACAAATTGGTTTACTCATTTAAAACATTTATGGTTCATTGTATTGATCATTGAAGTAGCTATAGGTAGTTAAAAGGTTGTACTGCTGATAAGAAGATTGTGGGTTCCAATCCCAGCACTACCAAGCTGCTACTGCTGGCCCCTAAATTTAATCGGATAAAAATTGACTTACATGTTAGCTGGATTAAGGCGATCTGTCAGAAATGTAAATGTAATTGATTTTGTCTGATTATATCTGAAACTATAAGGCACCGTATTTTATTTTATTTTTTTCCCCAGTATGCTAAACGCAGAGTAAGATTTACATATGATGAATAGTGTAACAGAATTGCATTGTATGTTGCAATCATTTTTGTCTGCTAATGAAAATGTATGCTAAAAATTGCTTTTTATAGAAACCTACTTGTGATTTGATGACTAGTGATGCTTTTTTGGAACTACAGAGAATTGCAAGGAAGTTTAATGGCTTTGTACTCTGCTTATGTAACATGTTTTTCTTTTCCAGAATCCTGACACAGGCTTTTAGCACTCTATAATAATCTTTATCTGCCGCAAAAAGAACATTTTAATTAGAAATAAAAAAACAGCAGTAAATGGTTGTCATGTTGGTCACTGTAAATCGATGTAGCACAGCAAGGAGTATCACCTGACTTTTGTCTTCCCATTTTTTATATTCTACTGACTGATGATAACCAGCTTGCACTTGCATTCAGTCTTCCCCAGTTTATTCTCCACTATTAGCATGCAGTCTCCACGGAATGATAATTCAATTGCAAATCTAAGGCAAGCTTCACCTCATGCTGTGTGTGTGGAAAAGGCTTCATAAGCAATGTGAACTGTTTTGCAAGTATGATTAGATTAGCAAAAAGCATAAATTAGAAATTATTAAAGGCAAATACATGCTACAAAGATACACATCTTTCTGGTTTTTGGTTTGTTTAGTTTTTTTTTTTTAAATAAACAGAATTTGTTAAGCTTGTTTAATTTTTTAACTTAGTTAACTTTTAATAATTGAGACATACTGATTAGACCTGTTAAGTAGCTTTTGGTGTATTGCGTAATTCTGTGTTGTTTTATGTAGCATCATGGTACCGGAGAAACATATAATATAAATATCAGATAATATGACCAGAAAAACTTGTTTGTAAGAACATGATAAAACTTATGTTAAATTTACGTATATTTATATGTATGTTCTGTCTTATATTTTACCTGAACCTGTGTGTATACCTTATTACACTATTCCTGATATATAGTTGTTTTGTGATAGAAACTGTTTAAGTTTTGAAGGGAATATCTTAACTGTTTTGTAACATATAACAAACATGAATACATTATTAACACTAACACAGGCTCTATAGAAAATAAGGAAACTGATGTTTTGCAAGGAACATCATCTTACAGCTTCTCTAAAGAATTTTAAGGAAACATCTGTATAATGTAAAAACATCTGTGGAAATGAAATAAAAATAGTGGATTTTCTGTAACCCAAAACCCAAAATAGGAGCACTATCTTGCACTGGAGCAGCCTACATCACTGCGACTGCATCTTTACTCACATTACTAATCTGAAGTTATTGAGTAATACCAGGAAGCGCTAGGCAATAAAGTAAAGTATTACATGGATATCTGACAATGTACAGTTAGATATGATTGTATTTTCATTAAAATAGTAATTAAAATACAATTTTAATATAGCATTTAGTAATTTTAATGTAAATATGCAGCAAGATTAGACTAATATCACTGTTTCCCTCTGATTGGCTCTCCACCATAGAGCTGATCAGTTTCTAAAATGTCACCCAAACCCGGATACGATACTCATTTGCTTTTTTCTCCCCAAATCTGTTATCACAGAACGTGATGGTCTCCATCCACCTCTTCAACCTTGGTCCAGGACATCCTGCCCCCTATTATCTCGTGGTGATTTCCACTTCATGGTTATTTACACATTGCTGCTGTCCATAAAATAAACTGTACCCTGAGGGGGTTAAGGAAGACCTAGAGAATAAAAAGTCTACAATCTGTAGATTGTTCGGTTAACTGAAACGCTTTAATGGCTTGCAAACTCTGCAAACATTATATGTAGTGTTATGGTAAATTAACAAAATATATTTATTAGACATATAAAGACAATTTTAATGAAACATTTAATGTATTTTAAAGTATTGTAATACTGTTCTAGCTTATAAGACACACATTTTATCCAGCTAAAAGGTGCCGGAAGCTAAACTGCGCTCACTCTTGAGTTTAAGTGTGACAATGCCATTATTTTTTTTATCTAAAACATTAAGTGAGTATTAGAGAGCTAGATTCTCCACTGTGTTCAACTGCCGCCTGTCTATCCTCCGCCAGCTCCAACCCTAACCCTATATGATGTTACATTATGACCTTTGGGGCTGGTTTGCCCTTGGAGATCATGATGGTGGAAACCTCACCAGCTTTCACTGTCACTGCTTGGCTGGATAGCATTTCTAGCAGTAAGAAATCAATAATAGGAGGATCTACAGGGATTATTTAATGCATCTTAGTTTCACAGTCAATACGGCTCTACATTGATTTCATTGATAAAGTCATGATTCACAATTGAAAGTTGCTGATGTAACTGAGGTGAACCACATAATAGATGAGGATAAACAACATTATAAAGCAGAAATGGACAAATCCTACTATAATGCTGTCTGTACATCTATTTACAAACTGGCGTCTATCCCTGTATTCATTTATTTATAATTTACTCTTTTAGGCATATGCCTTTTAAGGGACTCCTCTTAGGCGAGACATATTAGAACCCAAGTGCAGTTTATTTACAGGGTGACGAAACATAGCAGAAACATAGCAGAAACATAGCCTCACCACAATGGTACGGGGAACAACAAACCACAAAGACCAAAGGATACAAGAGGTTATATATGCAAGGAACAAGGAACACATGTGAACAATACAGACCAAACTAACCGATGAGACAAGGACAAGGGGAAGACATGAGGAACAAGGAAGTGCACAAAACACTGCCTAGGCTAGCTAGCATAGCTTAGCCTAGACACAAAACAATGAACATGAATCAATATAAAACAAAAAAAACAACAAAACAAGAAAACCCTAAAACAAAACAAAAAATGGAAACCTTACATGCCTATTCTTTCTGTCTATTTATTCACCTATCAACCTACACAGACCTACACTCAGGCCAACATTATTCATTGTTTGTAAAAGCAGCATATAGACACAAAAATTTGCACAGTATATGAGACCATTACGTTTGGTTTCATATCTTCTGCAGTAAGGTTTAAGGAGGTCTGATATGCTCGTTGATGTTATTGTGCTGCGTGCACACAATGGTGTTTATTCTCCACTGTCTGACAGCTCACTATTTTCGATGATAAGCTCAGCTCTTTTGCCTTCCCAAATGAAGACGTATCTTCGGTTGTTCGTGATGTCTTTTCCATCCATTAAGGACCGCAAATGAACATCCTTCAAACTCATTTTAGCCTACAGTCTGGCTTTGCCCTTTGTTTTTTTACACATACATTGTTTGAATGGCTCACAAACCTTATAGAGATTACTGTTAAAAGAAAGAACGGAACGGGGACTCGCTCGAGAAGGAATTATGTCATTTCAGTTACAGTTTTCTAATGATACTTTTAATGTTGACGGCTCGAGGCAGTCAGGACATATTTAGTAATACTGCATCTTTACAGGTTTTAATTGCTTATTACATAATTTGTATGTTAAGACTTAGTAAATTATGGCATGATATAATTAACAAAAAAAATTGTAATAAATTTGTATTAAAAAAAAAGTGTCTCACATTTAATGAACAAAGAGGCTGTAGGGGTTGAATCCCACATCCCTGATCTTTAGCTCTTTCCCCTTAACCTTTAGCCACACAAGATGGCTGTCTTAGCGAACCTCAATTCAAACACAGTCGCCTGTCTCTCCAGTACTCGCAACGGCTTTTGTTCTTTTTTTATCTACCATAAGTGCATAAAGGGATAAAAAGATAGATGAATGGATGGATGGATGGATGGATGAATGAATGAAAGGATGAAAAAGGATGATCATCTGATCTGGCTTTATGCTGTTTTTTTCAGCTGTACATTTTTCTTTTGAAAAAGTAAAAAAAGTTCAAAAGATGTATGACGTAAAAAAAACTATACAACAGGAAATATTCACTTGTTACTCACTCGTTCACTTGCAGTGAACTTAGAAGACAAGATTATTTTTTAACCTTTATAGTGTATGTGCAAGAATCGGTGAAGATACCAGTGATGCACAGCAATAATGTTTCAAATGTAGCTTATATAAACAAGTGTATAAAAACCGCAGGAAACGCTGGTGACATGGTGAAGTGGGTTAAAGTGTTTGCATCTACATGATGCTATTGTGCTCTAGGTGACCCGGGTTCGATTCTGGCTTGGGGCTTCACCTGTAGACACCTCTATCCTGTCAATAAAGGGTAAAAAATCCCTCAAAACCACAAGAATATTAGGAAAGCTTTATTAAGTGCATCTACATTTGAAAGCTATATATAGTAACTATATGTAACTATAATTGTTTACAAAAACTAATCAATTACAAAAGGTAAAATTACAATGGCTGAGCGTGTACAAGCCAAACCTAGTCAAAAGCTACACAGAAAATCTGGGAAAAAAAAAATTCCAGACACCATGGTAATAATTCAACACACGCTATTTGTGTTATTTTTTTTTTAATGAAATCTAAAACAATTTCATTGTGCCCTGAGTGTATGCATATTTTTCCTTTTAATATAACAAAATGCAAATCTGTTTGTGTTTGAATCTTTTCTTCTTAAAGCTGACTAATTTTTATTTTTTATAGTTTTAGTTTTCTTTTAAATGATATAATTTTACAGCATGCTACAGTGTGAAATAAATATCTATATCTCTATCTATCTATCTCTCTCTCTCTCTCTCTCTCTCTCTCTCTCTCTATTATATATATATATATATATATATATATATATATATATATATATATATATATATATATATATATATATATATATATATATGTATGTGTGCATAGTCATTCCTGACAGAATCTTCATCATCTTCTCTTCAGTTGGAGGCTTTTTTCTTTTTTTTTTCACTCCTGCATTATATAATTCCTGCTTTCGAACCCTTCAAGCTAAATATACAGCACATTTTTACCTGGAAGGGATTTGTCAGAATGCTGTTGTAAAACAGATGGTAGAAAATAATACAGGAATGTCTTCATTAATGAAGCTCTTGCAGGTCTGACAAAACCGTAACAGGGTTAGTAAAATAAATCTTTAGTTAAATTATGCAAGCTGTGCTTTTCGTGTACTGGATTAGAAAGTAGTAGAAATTTATTTTTTGCATTTTACCATTTTTTTAGTTTTTACTTAAACTATATCGCAGGATCTATGACAAACAGAAAGAAAAAAAAACTATGTACTATGTGAAGTTTTTTTTTTAAGGTTTTATTTACCTCAAACTTACTTGCAGTGACAATAAGAGAGACTGAGAAAGGGGCATTTGAGTGGGTTCAGTTGTACACATCAGCATCCTCCAAGGTTTTAAACCTAATAAATGTATAAAATGAAATAAAATAAAATGTAGATCAAGAAAAAAGTATATAGACCTTTAAAAAAGCAACACACACTAGATCCAATTAAAACATGCGGTACTCCTTATGGCCAACAGGGGGCATATTGGTATCTCTGGATTAATTTTGCCCTACTGGAGCTTTTCTCAGTCATTAAACAGATGGTGGAAGACAATAAATGTCAGCATGAACATCTTAATTACTTCCTAATGGCAAATCGAGCTTCTCTTAAGGCACATAACTGGAAATAGCACACATTACAGAATATATTTATAAAGTTACTTTAAATGTTTATTTCCCATACTTTCTTGATTAATGTTGAGTGCCGTTGAGGGATTTTGCCGTTGAGACTTTTTTTGGTTTTTTTTTTTTTTCTTTATAATGTGAGTGCCGTTTTTTAGTTTTTTAGACCTCTAGAGTGAAAGTAAGACTGACTTACTGGCATTAAAAACACATACATTTTACATGTGCTCATAATATTTTGCAAATTGGATAATGTGAATAAAACACATTTCACTCTTTACTTAAAAACTGCACATATGGCGTCATATGAACAATTTGTAATCATGTTAAAGAAGTTGTAAAAATCACATAATGATAATATAGGAGATGTAAATCAGGGGCAAGAGATATGAGAAAGTCAGTTCCATTTATTAAAAACTGCAGGATTAAAATGATATTTTATGCTACTTACGGCAGATGTATTTTTTTGACAGGAAGCTGCCTATAAAAACATTTTTCACAGGCAATAAAAGTGTTGTGTTAAAACTGTGCAGCACTAAAATGGTGAGTAATTAAGGAAAGAATAAAACCTGATAGGAAATTGATAACGAATATATTATTATATCGGAGGTATCCTAATGCACACTAGTTTCTGTTTACACATTAAAGCAGGTTACATTCACGGCATTTGACAGACATCCTTATTCAAAGTGACTTACATTTATTTCATTTATGCAACTGGAAGTTTAGGGCCATTCTCGGTGACCCTGCAGCGGTAACCTAACAGTGCTGGGAATCAAACCCACAATCTTCTGGTTAGCAGTCAAACACCTTTAACACTGAGCTAACTTAGTTATTTATTAAAGAATGATTATTAAGTTCATTTTCTGCACTGCAAAACGAGAAACCAAAAGCTTGAAGCTGTGTCTCCTGATAAATTTTTCAAGCTACAAAATAATAAACTTTAAATCTTATCAATATAATAAATTAAACATCACTTTAACATCACAAACTGGACCAATCAAAATCAAGAATTCCACAGGACTGATGTGTAACATCAGATCGATCTGTCTTGCTAAGGTAACTGCAATGTATTGGTAATTTCTTTTGCTTTATGCACCCCCATTTCCTTATTTTTAATTAATAAATAAAACGTTAAAAAATGAGTTCTGCACGTTACATTAAAAACCCTGTCCTGTGTAAAATGCTCTTTAGGTTTGTATAATAAATTTGGTGACCCAAATACGGGGTCTTTTACTGCAGCTGCAGTATTTTCTGATTTATGCCTTACTCATTGTTCATTGCAACCTGATTACTTGTGTTTGATTTTGCAAAAGACTTTACACTATATTAATAAACCATAGTTATGAAATCTGCAGAGACCTGCTGACATTTTTGATCTAAAGTACTATTTCACTGCATTTTTATTACTTTCTACTTGATGTACTGCATCTTTCACTCCTTCGGAATACTTAAAATATATCACTAACGTCAATGCCATAAATGCCACTGCTATGGTTTCTGCACCTAATAAACCCTCTATTACTTTCTTAATGGATCCAGAACTACAGAACACATTTGGTTTAAAAAAATTGTTATTTCTATGTTTTCACTGTAGTGTTTCAATAGGAAATACCAGTTTACACTTCCAAACAATCTTTTTGTAGGAATCCAGTGAGATTTTTTGTTTGCACAAGGAGTCGAGAATGAGAGTTGAAGCCTAGAATACCGTGAAGAAACTGAACTGAGACAGACTAAATCTAGAAGAACTGTGAAAATATCTCCAAGCTAGAGGTGGCAATAGTGCTAAATGCTAAGCTTTCAGTAACAATAAGAGAGATTGAGTAAAGAGGATTAGTGTGGGTATTGGATGCGATGCAATTGCACACATCAGCATCCTCCAAGGTTTTTATTCTAATCAATGTATAGAATAAAATAAAATAAAATGTAGATTAAGAAAGAAGCACAGGGAGTCTTGAATGAGAGTTTAAGTCTAGAATGACATAAAAAAAACAGAACTGAGACAGACTGAATCTAGAAGAACTGTGACAACATCTTATTGTAAGCATCTCTGATATCTATCTATATGTGAATATTATGATATGTGTACTTTATATTACTGCTATCTTTTTTTTTAAACTCAGCTAACTACAAGTACAAGTACCCATTTTGATATATCTGCACATTAATATAAAGCTAGTGTAAGTGTACAAATGTAGTATTAGCACAACCTTAGTATTAAGGTTGAAGTAATTGTTGCAGTGCAGACCCAATACTGTTGTATTGGTTATTTAGTTGTTTTTTGAACTATATTCACAATAGACATGCAGCAGTCATAGACTGTAATAACATACAGATAAAAAAAAATAGATTCAAGAGTTTATTGTCATGTGAAAAAGAAAACTTCTGTTACGTTACCATACAAGGAATTTCTTACTCTGTGAATTCTCCTCGGAGTCTATAACATAAAAAAAAGGAAGCAAACAGGAAGACACAAGATGTATTTATCTACAGCGAGGAAATAATGTCATCGAGAAGTAACTTTCAGAATTACTTTTAAAAAATGTAGTGTGTAGTGCCAACCAATAACAGCCTTATTCCGATCTATACATGTTAGCTGACATGATTATAATCTTAATAAGAGAAATTACTTAAAGGATTCTAATAACAAACATAGACACACCATTTAAAAACACACATACTTCAAGCTTTTGATTATTTAATATTTTATTTGCTCATTTGAATATTACAAAACATTACATAATTTACAGTATTATGAATACTTAAATACTTAAATTATTTATCCGTATGAGTTTATGAGTGTTTGGAATATTTCGTTACTATATTTAGTCATGTTATGCTGTTTTTGTAATGTGTGATTTTCCTCACCCTCCCTATAAAATGTGTTCATGCAGGGTGGGGCGAGTGGTATTAGGAGTGTAATTAATTTGACATTAGGGTATTATTTACTATATTAACAGTGTTTTGAAATTTTGATAATAAAAAGTGTCTGAATGACATATACTAAAAGGCACAATGTTAGTTTTGTTAGAAATCAAGTAAAATTACGCTTATTAAAAGGACCAGCTGCTTAAATATCACCCTATGACTTGTAGTAGAAATTGATATTTTAAATCTATTCTAGAGTTCTCCATAAGTTTGCAGTATAACTCACTTAACCATCGGGTCTTTATGACCGTTGTGACTATATGCTAATAAAACAGGACACCATAAACGTGGACTGTAGTGATTTATATCAAATTATTATTCTGTCATCACATGTAAGCTGTGATGTCATCTCACCTTCTTGAGCTGTAACAGACTGAAGTCTATTCTCAAAGTCAGGTATACTTTTCTGACTCCATCACAGCTGAGGTCTTACACTGCACTGTGGACTGCTCAGTAAGATAAAAATGTCATTTTTATACAGCACCTACTTACACAGCATAGTATATAGTACATACATACATAGAGACAGGAATTAAAAATACACTAGCAAACAGACACTAATACTTATTCGACCTTTTCCATACACATATAAGATACTGCAAATTACACATTTAATAATTGCAGATGGATACAATAAGGATAAAACGCCATAGTTGCTGGTTTATTCTTATTAATCTTCTTTTCCACTCAATGAATTATTACAGACTGAGGCGAAGCAGATGACTGTCAGAATATTAAATGAATTAGCAAATGTTGCAACGGGAGCTGGAGTTTAACACTTTTTCAAAAATTCAAGCTTTAGAAAAATTTTTACTTTGTTAAGTTTTATTTTCTAAAGTTTGGTTTTGGCTTTACTACAAAAAGTATTTATATTTAGTCCATAATTGAGCTGTAGTTTTTATCTACAAGTAATTTACATTTGGATGGGTTGCCATTTGAAATCTAATATATGGTCTCAAGGTCAATTATTTTGACCTTTATGGTGTTTCTCTAAAGAGATATAATTTTTAAATCTGAATCTTACTGTAGGTCCTGTTCGAGGATTATCTGGACTTAGAGGTAGATGTGGATTTATGGATTTATGGGGCAAAGTGGTAGCATTTTGGTTAAGGTGTTGGACTGCTAAGTGGAAGATTGATGTTTCCAGCACCACCAAGTTAACACTGCTGGGCCCCTGAAAAGTAAAGTTCTTAACCTTCCATTGCTCGGTTGTATAAAGGAGATATGCGCAAGTCGCTCTGGATAAGGACGTCTGCCAAATTCTCTAAAAGTAAATGTAAATCTGCAAGCTTTTACACTCAGTCGACTTTTCAGATGATAATATGCCCCAATGTATGAGATTATAATAAATAAAATTTATAAATTTCATTAATCCTGTTTAGTATTTTCAATAACCAAACAAAGCTCCTAGTAAGTGTACTAGCAATAAACCTTTATTTGGTAACCTAAAAAATACAACCTGGAATAGCAGTGAGCTTCAGAAATCAAGGATTCTGTTGAGCTGTAGGAAGTGCCATGCACTGATCCACCAGTGCTGCCAGATCCCAAAATCCCCTGCAAGAGTACGAACCATCTGCACCTGCTGCCACTCAATCAAGAACTCCATATGACCACCATCCACTCACTCAGTCGCAGTCTGGTCTCGCTAACGCTACCTGACCTTTGCTACCTCCCTGACTTCCTCAGAAGTTAAGTAGTCTTTTCTGTTGGATATAAGATCATTTCTCCCTCCTTACTACCAACTCCTTTATTTTTTTTCTTTTGGTTTTTCAAGTTTACTATCAACCACCTTGTGTGAATTAATCTGCCAAAATTACTAGCTCTCTCTGTGTCCTGATTCCTGACAGAAGACCAACCCAAAGGGATAATACTTCAGGAGAATACCCACCTGCACAGCTGCTAATCCGGATAATCCAGACCCGTTTGCTGACCTTGTATAATCTCTCTGTGCATCCCGCATGCCGCTGTCAGCTGCCTCTGCCAGGCCCATGGTCCTACCCACTTTATATTCTACTGAGGTGGTGGAATATGATAGATTTCTCTTCCAGTGCTCTGTCTTCTTTAAGATGCAGACCCACAGGTTTGTCTCAGAACAAGCTAAGGTAGCCTTAATCATCTTGCTTCTCACTGGGTGTGTCTTACAATAGGCACTTGCCCATTGGAACTCGAACACCCCTGTGATTACCCCTTTGGAAGCCTTAAACACTCACTTTAGGAAGGTTTTTGGTCAGTTCACCAGTGAGCCAAAAATTTCCAATCATTTTTTTCCTTTTCAGCAATGAAAATTCTTCAACAGCAGATTGATGAGTATTGATGAGACTCTCCGCATGTCACTTAGACTCCTCTGCATTTCCGACCATCTCGCCCAACACTATACTATCCCCTCCGACACCAGAACTCATGCTGATTGATTCCTATCATTTCTTCCAGGACAAATGGATCAAGGGGATGAAAAATTCATTCATTCATACTCCACACCTGTTCGGTTCGGGTTCTTCCAGTCGCATCTTCTCTAGAGCTGCTCACATTACAAAAAATGTCTCCCTTGCACTCCGTTTTAGCCAAAGTCCTCCTTAATTTGGGGTCTTTAGAAAACTTCCTCTCACTAAACCCTCTTACTCAGTGCCACTGAGCTCACCACATCTATCTTACGATTCACACCATCCACAGTTACTTCACCACTATTGAGGCTTATAAATTTGTGTAAACATTTATGTCCAATTTTCAATATTGCTTTGAAGCGACTGTGTGAACTTTGCTATTGTTAAATGTGCTAGACAAATAAAACAAAATTTACTGAATTAATATTATGTGTAAAAGATGACAGTAAAGTAGGGAAATCTTATAAATCAATAGCTTTTAGATATATTTACAAAGTACAAAGAAAGATAAGAGAAGTATGCAATTGTCGAGGTCCTGGTGACACCCACCTCCCCCCCCCCCCCCCCCCCCCCCTGATCTTTAGCTTTGTATTCGACTTGCTTTGAGATGAGGTCCTTGTCTCAGAGAGCAAACAAATAGAGAAGAAAAAATTGGGAGCAGCACCTTATTCTCTGTGTTGTGAAAAGCTTTCAATGTTATTTTTAAAGTGGATTGCGCTCATAAGCTGGAGTCATTTCACTGCCTGACCCTCTCTGACTCTCTCAATCTTTGCCTCGCAGTCAACAAATTTCTGCACAGACTCTGGACAAATAAGCAATTGTGGAAGACGCCCTTATTCCCCTTTTAAATTAAGTATCCTGAGTCAAATTATTGAGACACGGTCATGGCACAGAACTATTTTTTAGCTTTATAACCGGTGTTGGGCATGTTACTTTAAAAAAGTAATTAGTTATAGTTAGTAGTTACTTCTTAAAAATAGTGAGTTATAAAAAGAATTAATTATCAGGAGAAGTAACTATTGTGTTACTTTTAAAAAAATGTTTAAATATGTACAATAACATGGGTAGTAAATAGGTTAAATAAATAAAATGGGTCCTTCGCCCTTGCAGAGGCGGCTGGGATGGGCTCCAGCAGATCCCCGTGACCCCGAATTAGGGAATAAGCGGGTTTAGAAAATGAATGAATGAATGAATGAATAAAATGGACACTGAATAGATTAAATTATTATTCTAAAACATTAAATAATCGAATCTGCACTATTTTAATGTTGTGGCGTCATGTGATGATGTAAGGTGATTCTATAGATTAAACTGGTCATAAGTTGCACATTAAATAAACTTTTTTACTGCAACGAGGGAAAAGTAGTACTTAAACTTCCAGTAAGCTTAAGCTACCTTTGAACTTGTTAGACCTGCCATCAGTCTGAATCCTGTAGTACGTCCGAATTCATTCATAGGACCCATTAAAATACTATATGGAACATATTTTTATTTTAACAGTCGGGAAGGATGTACTTTTTGTGTGACTGTGCATGCTTGTGTGTGCACTATTTTCTTGCCTCTGATTGACAAACGATGGAAATTTACTCTACCTAAACCAATCATCAGGTATGTGGTTGGCTCCCACCTCCAACACACACACACACACACACACACACCAATCGTTACTTTGCAGGCCCTCTAGCTGAGAATGCCTACTCCGATAAAAAGTCTTTAGTGAGCTCAATTATAATATTAAATGTTTATTTACATTTTATTTCAAGCTTTTGGCAGACGCCTTTTTAACCAGAACAACTTACATTTATGTTATTTATACAGTTGAGCAATTGGGGGTGAAAGACCTTGTTCAGGTGCCTACTGGTGGTAACTTGATGGTGCTTTGAATTAAGCCCACAATCTTCCGGTTAGCAGTCAAACACCTTAACCACTGTGCTATCACTTCCCCTGTTAGTTAGTAACACATGTTTTATTGTAACTGGGAAAACAGTAATTCCTTCGATTACTCAGTACTAAAAAAAAAGTCAGTTAGTTAGTAGTAGTTAGCCGTTTATTTATAACGCTGTTATTCTCAACACCGCTTATAACTGTGCTTTTTTTTATGTAAAGACGCCCCACACTCTCTACCACCAACTTTAATCGCTTGCTGATTCTTTTTCTCTATTTACCCTCTTCTACATGCATGAGGTCATACATACATGTCTGTAATTGACTGGTGTTACTGTTATTGACAGGAGAACAAGTAAGATGTTTCCTCTTTTACCCAGCGTATAGTAAATTTGTTCTGCTGGCCATCTGTTTGCCGTATATGGAAAGCAGACTGTCACAGAACCTAGAGGAATTATTTATTTACACAAATTTGCAAACTCCACTTGGTCCAAATGGGTAAGGTAAAGTGGCAGATAGGCACTCCAGAGTGAATTGTTTGTCTTTGTGATAAGCAGTGGTATAAGATTCATTGAATGGATTAGGGCAAAACAGAACTTGTTTATAGCTTGTTTTTGTTGTGCAATTAAACACAACCACCTAAATGAGCTAATTACCCCTTTGAGCCAAAGATGCTAAATGTTATCATCGGCCTATTTTTATGCAAATGTGGTCACAACAAACCCGCAGGATGACGGTCACATACACATATTAATATTTATATCAGCTCAAGGCTAATCAGTGTTAAATATTCAGGCTCAAATCGCTTTCTGTTTTTTTTTTTTTTAAACAAAAAACATCAAACCCATGCAGTACAACCAGCTGCTGTACCTGTTTCACTGAGAACTCTGTCTCTTCTTTCTGGAGAACTGCTACAGAGGTTTTGTCTCACAGATGCGGAGGCTTTTGTGCTTCCTTTAGCTCAGATCAGTACAGCTATTGCACAAATAAGACTGGACGTGGAAGAATGTGACCCTGACCAGTAGAGCATCCCCCATGTGAACCAGTGACATTTACTGACCCATCTTACATTTTTAACTTTTACACTCAGGCAGCCACAGATATGATATTTCAGGACAGATAACAACTTACAAAGCTTAATAATTTTTTCCTTACATCACAAATATGCGTATCTCTTCTCTGAACCTTTACTTTAAAAATGTATTCTTACTTATAACACATTTAAGTATATAATATAATTGGCCAGATTATTCAAGAAGAAAAAGTATAAAATTTTATTTTAAATAAATCTACCAGACACTCTTATCCAGAGCAACTTACATTTATACAACTGAGGATTAAGGGCCTTGCCCAGGGGCCCAGCAGTGGTGGCTTGGTGGAGCTGGGAATCAAACTCACAATCATTGGGTTAGCAGGTCAACACCTTAACCATGAGCCACCACTTCCCAGCAACACCTTCCCAGTCCAACACCTTAACCATGAGCCACACTTCCCACCGCCAAATCTGTTAAAAAGTTTTAAATTTTAATTCATGAAACCTAATCAGAGCATTTTTGTTAAATAATTAGTCTATAAAATGTACATGTTTTAAAACCGCCAAACTGATCATACATTTTGCACACCTGATCAAGCCAATTTATTTTTCCAATCTTAATGTTCAGACCAAACATTTTGATTGGATGAACATTTCTTGGTTCTATGCCTTCCACAGAATATATAAATACATATTAAATACAGGATTTAAGGATGTAAAGCAAAAAATAATTTCTGTAAAAAATCTCTAATTATATCTATAAGCCTGTTTAAGTCTAGAGCTTACTGACTTTAGCAGGAGCTTTAACCTGACATTTAAGATAGATGGGAAGGTTTAAGTGATGTAGCTCGTGATGATAATCAGATATATGTCTCGAAGGTAGCCACAATACGGTCCTCCATCCATGTTCTGAAATGGAAGCACAAGACAGTTTAATAGATGATTATGTTCCTATTAAAAGTAAACTCTGTTACATGAGACGGTAATAATATAGAAACTGGAGGAACAGTATAGTGTCGTTTGTTCAGTTGTAATGAATCAATTTTTAAAAATTTTTTCCAACTTTTTAGCAGACCCCCTCATCCAGAGAAACATACATTTATATAATTTTATACAACTGAGCAATTGGGGGTTGCAGTGGCAACTTGGTGATGCTGGGAATCAAACCGCGGTCTTCCAATTAGCAGAAAATAAACTCAGTGATAAAATCAGTTATTCTGTGTGAGATAAGTATCTGGGTAAGGAGGAACTGTTAGTGAGCAAGAGATACCCATGCTTCCTATTTAGACCTGTCTAGATTTATAATCCACATGACATTTCATCAGAGGTTGGCCAGATTACCGTAATACCCCACCCGCTTTAGAGATAGAAACAGAGTGGGAAGCTGGATTCTCTTTCACAGGAGTGGATATGATGTTAGAAAAATAAATAAATAAATAACAGAAGCTTGTGACCACAGGAGCTGAGTTGACCTTTCACTAATCCCCACAGTCAATCCTTTTCCTTTTTTTCAACTATTTTCTCTATATAAATACAACACCGATGACAGCTGGACATGTCATCCTGAGCACTACTTACAGAGCCACACTTTATGATATGTGGAGGACAGCAAGCTCATCCAGGCATGTTATGTTAGCTAGAATTGATTTCTCATTGTGACACTTTAGGGAGGTGAAAATTACTCAAAAGTTATAAATTATAAGACTCGACTGGAAACAGCCTGCCAAACTGTAAAAAAAACTTTTAGTATTAATGTTTAATGCAATTGGCCGATGCTCTGTTAAAGGTTAAGGGCCTTGCTAAGAGGTACAGCACTGGCAGCTTGGTGATCCTGAACTTGAATCCATGATTATTCAATCAGCACTCCGACATCCTCACCACTGCACTGTACAGCTTCCAACAAAAACAACCATGCGCAATTACACAAACTTATGACAAACAAAATTATTTATTTTATTTTGTTTGCAACTACTAATAAATTACATAATTCATAATTTAATAATAGGTCATTTTTTTGTGAAGCATTAGCCTTATATCAAACATTGAGCCAAGCAGATTCTTTCATTATGTTATTTAACTTTATCTAACAAAAATTGCACTCTGAAATTTTGCTAAATTATACAGAAATATTGGAGCGGTGGTCTATTTATTTATTTAAAAAATAGAGAATGTAATGTTGTCCTTGAGTATGTATTCATTCTTGTTATTTATTCAAGTTATTCACAAATGCACAAATTTTGATTAGTCATAAAAATAAATAATTGTAACAGCAACTCAGTGTGTTACACAAATAGCAGATTTATAACATGTTTGTTCTGGAGAAAGTACAAAAAATTTCTACTAAATAAAATTTACTTGTTGCAGGGTTAGGGTTGGGGTTTACAAGTAGAAGGACTGAAAAATAATACGACTTAAATAGGAGTAAATAAGTATTTTGTTAAAAAAAAGTACTCAAGTTACTGTGTTACGAAGTACTTCAGTGGGTAAAATGTGATTTTAAACCATTCAGATGGAATGTGTGAAAGTGATGTCAGCTCTGGCGACTGTTTTCTGTGCTGCACACACAGATAGCTACAGTACCTCTCATAGTCTGCGAACTCTAAACTGATTTCTCTTTCATCTCTTATGCTTGAACAGATAATAAATATATACAAATTGTCAAAAGAATCATCGTTAACATACAGTTTTGTTCAAAGTGAATGTGTACAGTTTTTTAATAGGATTTTTTTTCTAATAAGACAGACAGACAGAGGGTAAGATTTTTTTGTTACTTTTTTGGCACTGGCAAAGTCTGAATTTACTGATGGCTGGGAACAAAGAGCCAGAAAAACCCACACAGAAGTCCAGACTTCGAACCCATTTGGAATAAATACATAAACCAAACTCTTTCTGGCTGAAGCGTAAATAAGGATGTGTGAGAGGAAGTGAGATGGATTGTTGATCAATATAAGTTAAATGAATTCTGTACTGATACATTGCAGTAGACTTTAGGTCAGTTTAGGCTGCCAAACCTTTCCATATGTCTCAGCTCAGACAGAATGAGCTTATTTAAAATGCTTACCAGGTAAATATATTCTCTAGTATCCAAACTGTCAGCCTGCAGAAGGTCTGGACCACGTAGTTTCTTTCGTTGACCAAAGGTTGTCTAACCAACATGTAAAGCACTGATTGTTGTTTAGTCCAAACTGGAATTCAACAGATCGTCTTTATATATATGTATTAATTTAGTTGTTAATTGAAAGACCAGGAAGACCTGGCTTCAAGTCCCACCACCGCCAGTCTGGTACTGTTGGGTCCTCAAGCAAGACCCTTAACCCTTCCTGCTCCAGGGTGGTGGATCATAGCTGACTCTGTGCTTTGACCCTATTTTACTAGGATGTGATATGCGAAGAAACAAACTTTACTGTCTTGTATAGTATTTATAACAAATAAAGATCTTTACATTTACTTCTTGGAGTTGGTGGCTCAGTGGTTAAAGTGTTAGGCTGAAAATTTAAAGATCGAGTTTCAATTCCCGGTGCCATCAAGTTACCACTGTTGGACCCCTGAGCAAGGCCCTTAACCTCCAATTGCTCAGTTGCATTAAAAAGATAGGTCGCTCTGGATAAGGGCGTCTGCTAAATTCTGCAAATGTATCTCTGAATTGAATCTGCCTTATTATGGATTCATGTAATTGTATTTTCCTCAACTGATATGATAACATAAATAAAAGAAATAATAACATAAAAAATAAAAATGACAGTAATGACAGTAACTATGTAACCCTCCAGATGATAATAATAATAATCATCATCATCATCATCTTCATAATAACCATCATAATAATATTACTCTTTATGTACTTTGATGGATATTTTCAAATTTGAAGTTTATTCGTCAGATAAGGAATCATACATATTACGATATGCTATTTACAACTGTTCAAACTTTGTTTTTATAAGCAACATAAAAAAATGAAAACATGTAAAAGAAGTAAATTAAAAAACAGTAGAAATGAGTACATAAGCATATAAGTAGGAGTATTAAAGTATTAAAGTTTAAACAATAGTATGAATTGTAGCATATATATACATATATATTAAAACAATCTGCATATGCATATACATATAAATATAAATTTTAATTTGAAATAGTAGAAAGAAAATTTGGGGGATCCATGTAAAGTGCGTATGATGGTGGTGGTTTTTACCATTTAATTATATTGTATTTTAATCATATTTGAGGGCCTAAATTCTCATAGCGTGAAAAAATCTGATCTTCTATTTTATAAATGTTATATATATATATATATATATATCTATATATATATATATATATATATATATATATATATATAATTTTATTTATTTATTTATTTTTTTTTTTTACAAAAGTTGACAGTAGCTGCTTTTCTTATTTATTAACAGGTGCTTTGGTAAACATTCTGCTGCACTGATTGCAAATCACGTCGCATTCCACCTATAGTTCACTACGTACAACATAGAAGCCGTTGCCTATATTCCCTCCGTAGTACACTAAAGTAGGACATAACTAGATATTTGAGCTTCAGCCGCTGATTCGCCGATACGGTGACGCTTGTAGCTCGGTCTCTGATAGGTCAAAGCTCATCTCGGCCCCGCCCAAGTTTGGTTGCCCGGCAGCGTCATGGATGCTCAACTGGGGCGCTACGGAAACGGGAGTAGGGGACTGGTGGCGTTGGGAATGGAGTGGAGACTCTTCGGCTTTAAAGGATTCCGAACAAATTAATTTCTTTGTCAAAGAGTCGCAGGAAGCAGAGCGACTTTATTAAATAGCGACTCGTGACATAAGGAAGCGCAGTAGGAAAAGCCGCGCGCGAGCTGGAGGTTTTTGTAGGATTTCTACTCTTGCGTTTCCGGTGTCGTGGATGACAGGTTACTGTACATCGGATGCGTGTGTGTGTGTGTGTGCATCATGGATCATGAGATGTTAGAGGAGAAAAAATGGAGATAAAGTGCGTGTGTACAGCTTCACGCTGATGTTCAAATTGAACGGAATATCGCATTTCAGTTCACACACCGCGAGTTGGAGCTGAACATCACCGATTCCTACCGTGTTCATATTCTCTAAATATTCATTGATATCTTTAAACCATCGCTCAAGATTAATAAATACGCATTTGTGTCCCAGGTATAAAATAGATCGGACTTTGCAGCGAAAATGTTGCAGCAAAAATTACTATAACAATAATTCTTTGTCTACGAGCGCGTAGAGATCAGCCAAGACTGGACATCCAATGACATGTAGAGGCTCCGCTGTGTTTATAACTCACAGGCGTGTTTGTTGGGATGCAGTTAGTTATTTAGTGCCAGTTAAATTTGTTCCAATCATTTAGATTTGATTTGCTTTGGACAGAAGTGAGGAAGAATGTAAGGGGTGCATTATGATGGCCTAATGTTGAGGAAAGCTGTGGAGGTGTGACTCTGAGACTAAGGTCTGATCAGAGTTTAATCAGTGTCACTAAGAGGCCACACAGAAAGAGGATTTTGCACCGGATTAGTGTGCAACTCCGTCCAGAGTTCCGCTGTGGTGATGCTTTGATTCGTGCTGTTTTTGCGCACCGGGTCTGTATTTACACATGGTGACGCAATAAAAAGAAAAAAAAAGGCGTCGATTCGGATTTCCATCTCCAGCATCTTTCTAAAACGATCCGCAGAAATGACTCGAGCATCCAGACGGACGTCACGGGGTGACTTGTGAGTGTGCGCGCGCTGCGAGTCGGACCTGTTGAGGCGGCGCTCCTCAGCAGGGAATGTCGTGGAGGTGAGCGCGCGCTGTCCGTTTTCCGCTCCGGCTCGCTACGAGGATGCTGCGCTTTCCGGTGAAGAAAATCCGGAAGCAGTTCAAGCTGCTGCTGTTACTGGTGCTGCTCACTTTCGCCGTGTGGTTCACCTACCTGCACATCAACCAGAGCAAATCCATCCGACTGCACTTCAACTACGGCAAAGGTACGGGACAAGCGCGCGCGCGCACTGTCGGCTTGGGTTTGATGTGCGAATCGTGCACAAGTTGCAATCGAGTGCTTAACTAGGATGGGTGTCTCCAAAAAACAAAGTGTGCTGGAGATTTTAATGCTTCTAAATTCTGCTGCATGATGCCTACATTAAAGTTGTGTATGGAATGTAGATCACTTAGATCTACGGGGGGGGGGGGATCAGACAGATTTAGATTTTTATGCACAATAAATATATGCACTAATAATTAATAATTCTTTTAAACTGACATCCTTTTAGTAACGTCCACTATTTCCCAAGTTTTTCCAAACATCAGTGATCTGCTTTAAGTTTCCGTTCAATCTATCCTTCTGTCGTTTCGAGGGGTAGTAATGAGGACCTGGGGATCTTCTGCACCAATAATTTGTAAATATATAATCTAAATAAGATGAATTGTAAATACACCATTTGCATCTTTTAAGGATAACTAATCCATATGTACATTAAAAATACTAATTATCAGAGTATGTGCGTGAACTGTGTTGAACACACTTCTATGGTGATAATTACCATCAGTGCATGGGTTAAAACTTATTCAACTACTGATTCAGCATTTCGCTATCTCTATCATGTCGGTCCTTTAATTGACACTGAACCTGTGAATTTTTGAAGGACAAGATTTTTGTCAAAGTGTTTAGAAAACATGTCCGTACTCCTCTCCAGTCACGGCATTGTGCACAGTTCTAATTAAAAAAATCAGTTTTGCACAGCAAAATCCTCAGCGTGTTAAATTAACACCTTTAGTGTTCATACAAGTCCAGAGGACCCAAATGAGCGGTGGAACACGAGCAATCTGGCACTTATCATACAGTCGTGTTCCTGAGTCCTAGGGTTCCACTGCGTGAAAAAAAAGCATCATCAGACTAATGATTTATACACGTATACTACAGTGAGGCTACCCGAAGATGAGCTGTGGTCCTCTCATCAGGGATTAACGATTAAAACACAATGCTGATGTCAGGTCATGATGTTAATCCTAGGTGATGCTGTCAAACTGTAATATTGCTATTTCCTCAGTCGTCGTCAGCATGCACATTTTTAAACCGGAAAAATAAACAGGTATTAAAGGGAATTTTTGTACTGGTTATTGCAGTACATAACAGCAAACTATATGCATGCAAAAAGATGAATAGGAACGTTTTAAACGACTGGCTCTCTTGGCCAAAAAACGGGGTTCCAGTGTAGTTTGAACGTGAAGGCGGATCGGGTGGTGCTGCACGCAATGCATTATCCCTTTTCCAGCTAGCAGATTTACGATGTGCACAGTAAACACTGGACTGAATTCAGCCTGCAGTAAACACATTGCTGAAAGATTTATTTAGTGAGTTTAAAAGTCTGAGTAAGTGAGTAAGGTGGCAAAATGCGCTCTTCATTCTTTTCATTGGTGCTTTGTCTCTCCTTCTCTGTCTTCTCTGGTGGTTTTACCTGTTTTTCTACCCTAGTTCCCATGCATTATTAGTGCTTTTGTAACTGCTTTTGCAAAAACTTTCCCAAACACATTGAACTGAAGACACACCTTAAACACCATGTGATAAGGACACCAAAAACTTGCCAACTACTGCAGACAGGAAATCCAATCCAAAAACTATGTACGACTGCTGGGAAGCTTGTATGTCTACTTTCTTATATTTCCTCGAATCTGGTCATTTGATCATTCCCAAGATACCTAATAAGCAGATAGATCATTCCTATTGGCTAGGAAAGCGGTTTTTCATAAAGGTGGGAAAATATTCCTTTAAAGCTGCTTTAAGCTGCATTAACCTTTGTTGAGAACGGAATTACACTAAATTAGTGCGATCACTTGCCAGCATGGCTAATTTCGCTTTATTATAACTTTTCTTCTGCTGAAATGGTGAACACTAATCTGTTGCTTCAATCAGATATGTGGCAGTTTCTGCACCAAACTGCTGATTATACAGTGTTAACAATCACGATTGCATTGCCGCTTTCTGTAATTTGCACTACTTTATCATTATGCATCTTTGCATCATCCATAACTATCTATTCTTACACTTCTGTATATTCTATCCATATTTACTCTGTATTTACTGTATCATACATCCATAACTATCTATCCTTACACTTCTGTATATTCCATCCATATTTACTCTGTATTTACTGTATCATACATCCATAACTATCTATCCTTACACTTCTGTATATTCTATCCATATTTACTCTGTATTTACTGTATCATACATCCATAACTATCTATCCTTACACTTCTGTATATTCTATCCATATTTACTCTGTATTTACTGTATCATACATCCATAACTATCTATCCTTACACTTCTGTATATTCCTATCCATATTTACTGTATTTACTGTATCATACATCCATAAACTATCTATCCTTACACTTCTGTATTCTATCCATATTTACTCTGTATTTACTGTATCATACATCCATAACTATCTATTCTTACACTTCTGCATATTCTATCCATATTTACTCTGTATTTACTGTATCATAGATCCATAACTATCTATCCTTACACTTCTGTATATTCTATCCATATTTACTCTGTATTTACTGTATCATACATCCATAACTATCTATCCTTACACTTCCCTCTATTCCATCCATATTTACTCTGTATTTACTGTATTATACATCCGTAACTATCTATCCTTACACTTCTGTATATTCTATCCATATTTACTCTGTATTTACTGTATCATACATCCATAACTATCTATCCTTACACTTCTGTATATTCTATTGATATTTACTCTGTATTTACTGTATCATACATCCATAACTATCTATTCCTTACACTTCTGTATATTCTATCCGTATTTACTCTCTGTATTTACTGTATCATACATCCATAACTATCTATCCTTCACACTTCTATATATTCTATCCATATTTACTCTGTTTTTTACTGTATCATACATCCATAACTATCTATCCTTCTCACACTTTTCCCTCTATTCCATCCTATTTACTCTGTATTACTGTATTATACATCCATAACTATCTATCCTTACAACTTCTGTATATTCTATCCATATTTACTCTGTATTTACTGTATTATACGTTACATCCATAACTATCTATCCTTACACTTCTGTATATTCTATCCATATTTACTCTGTATTTACTGTATCATCATACATCCATAACTATCTATCCTTACACTGTATATTCCATCCATATTTACTCTGTATTTACTGTATCATACATCCATAACTATCTATCCTTACACTTCTGTATATTCTATCCATATTTACTCTGTATTTACTGTATCACACATCCATAACTATCTATCCTTACACTTCGGTATATTCTATCCATATTTTACTCTGTATTTACTGTATCATACATCCATAACTATCTATCCTTACACTTCTGTATATATTCTATCCATATTTACTCTGTATTACTGTATTATACATCCATAACTATCTATCCTTACACTTCTGTATATTCTAATCCATATTTACTCTGTATTTACTGTATCATACATCCATAACTATCTATCCTTACACTTTTTTGTATATTCTATCCATATTTACTCTGTATTTACTGTATCATACATCCATAACTATCTATCCTTACACTTCCCTCTATTCCATCCATATTTACTCTGTATTTACTGTATTATACATCCATAACTATCTATCCTTACACTTCTGTATATTCTCTCCATATTTACTCTGTATTTACTGTATCATACATCCATAACTATCTATCCTTACACTTCTATACACTATATATTCATTATGTCATTCCTTGCACAACTAGAACTGTATCATACTATATATATACCCTTATAGATACCCTATATTACATACCACTGCACCTTCTGTACATTATTTACTCTCACCTCTGTAATTATCAACCTCATACTCTTTTTTATTACACTGATATTTATTGTAAACAGGCCACTTATGCACTTTAGACGTTAGATGCTAACTGCATTTCATTGACTCTGTACATGTACCCTGCACAACTTGAATCCAATTTAATCTAATATATTTATAACATCGTTTACAGTGTCAGTGTATAGTCTCACAGCGAGAAGTTCTGGGGTTCAATACCCAGACAGGGGTCTTTCTGTGTGGAGTTTGCATGTTCTCCCCTGCGTGGGTTTACTCCGGGTACTCCAGTTTCCTCCCAGACCCCAAATACATGTATGTTAGGTTGATTTGGTGATTCTAAATTGCCCATAAGGGTGAGTGTGTGAGTGTGTGTGGCCCTGTGATGGACTGGTGACCTGTCCAGGGTGTACCCCCTCCTGCCTTTCGTCCTTTCAGAGACGTCTGGGATAGACTCCAGCAGATCCCTGTGACCCTGAATTAGGAGTAAGCGGGCATAGAAGATGAATGAATGGATAAATAAATGAATGAATGTATTTACTTTTTTATAAATCTGAGGGGAAAAAAGCTTCCAAAAATTGAACACTGATACCCTTAAATGCTCCTTTTGAAATAGTTTTGGTACAGAATGATTTTCTCTTTAAATCTATATTTACCTTTAAATATAGCATACAGACCAGCACCATGTGAGCCTATTGAACCTTGAAGGTGACACCTGCTTGCTTTCTTTTTAATTTTACTTTATAGTGTCCAAAAGCTGTCAGGACCTTGAGCTGGGCATATATTTGCATATGGAGGAGTTAAAAAATGAATATCCCAGTAGTTTGAAGGGGTCATGGGAAGTTGATCTGATTCCTTAGTGTCTTAATAAAAAGGGTATAATATACTTTGAAAAATATTAAATTGATTACATGGATTGTGTAAAAAAACTCATTTTAACTAACAGCAACTTTTTTCAGTGCATATTTTAAGCTCTGTTTACCCCACCCCTCTGTTCTGTGGGGTGTTTCCACTGCTCCAAACTGCTCCATTTAACCATCCAGTGCACACCCCCACCTGAGTAGTAACCAAATACACCTGCAGCTCATGAGAACATCATAATTATTCACCCTATTTATACACAAGCCCTACACTTAGTTATTATCTGGTCTCGTAAGTTTCACGCATTTTCGCAGACTCGCTACTCGTAAACATCCCACTACGGACCTGCTCGTCTGATTCCCCTGGTTCTTATCGAGGGCTTCTGAGACTCAGATCCTCCTAGCACCAAATTTAACTTTCCCCTTTGCTCTTGCCTGCTTGCTGCTCTCATAAATAAAGAGACCCGCTGGGTCTTATTATTATCTCTGGCTCCTCTCTGGTTCCTCTGTGACAATTATATCGAGTTTGTACATAGAAAACACAACATAATGTTCTCTGAGAGTTTACACTTCAGCCCATTTATCATGGAATTTGCTGACTGTAGCACATTATTAGAAAGGGTGATTTGCAAAGATTGATGAAAAACAAACAAACAATGCACTCACATTTTTAACAGTAACACTGACCCTCATCTATAAAGCAGTCTGGTAAGAAATAATTCCCGCAAACATGTGTGCATTCAGGTAGGTCCAGACTGACATTCTGCTCCAGCCTTAAAACACTGGCGGACAGTTTACATCTTGGTTTAAAGATCTTCAGCCTGACTAGTGCGTAAAAAATGCATAATTTTGAACTGGAAATAAATAAATATATAAACTCTCGTCCGATGTATCGAATAGCAGCCTGAATTTTAACAACCAGCCCAGTGCATTTTATTATTGATCTGACATGATTGAAATAAGTCCAACTGGGCAGGAATCCGCTTAATCCGGCAACACCGCTAGGGGCAGATCTGTGTAAAAAAATTGGTGTCAGTTAATAATCGTGGGCACGACTTTGGTCCGTGTGACGTCACAAAAAACAGGGATCTAAAAATGGCTCGATTTGAGAAAGGCGTTCCGTTGAAATGTTCTATTGGGTACTGTGCTAGAGAATCCCACATAACAAGGCAAACTGTAGATAAAATTCTGATACTGAATTCATTGTTCTTCAGCTCTTTTCTTCATCCACCTCATACTGACCCTAATCATATCACCGAGCCGTCTGCTTCTGGCTACACTAATGTTCAAGTGTGCACTGAATCTGTCTCCTTCGAGCAATGAAAGCGTTCTTTTACTTTGCTTATTCCGGTGGAATCATTCAAGTGCAAATTGCTTCAGAAATCCCAAATTAGCTTAGTTATGCTTTGGAAAAATACTAGTACACTAAACCAAAGTGAACTGGAATAAAACACACACACACACATGCACACAGACAAATAAGACCATTGAGCTACGGAAATAGTATAACACTTTCCAAATAGCCACATTATATTTTTTACCCCTGGGCACACAGTGATCACTTTATATCTTAGGACTTAGGAAAATGTTCTAAAAGGGTGGTTTAAGTTCCACACGCATAACCTGTTTCTGGAACAGAAGTCTTTTGAGCTGTGTTAAAAGTGAAGGAATTAACAGACATGAGCACGGGGTGCAGACGAGTTGCGCTCTGATTCTTTGTATAAAGGATGTGTTGTATTTAGTGTGAAAAAAGACTGATCTTATTCCCAAAGCTTATTTAAATAGAGAAGTGAAAAAGGGTGAGGTAACCGGAGCATTCAAGGACGCAGCTGGAGAGTGGCAGGTTGCTTACAGCGAGGGGCGGAGCTTATGCCTATTTGGAAAGGTCACAGGAGAGAGTGTGACTAGAGCTTAAAGGGGAAAAAACCCAGCCATGCACTTCTCTTACAACCCCACTAAGGCAGGAAGTTAATATATACAGTAAATACGCCTGCTTTTAAAAGGTTATCCAGAATAAGCGATATTACCTGCAAATTGGAAGTAGGGAATGATTAGAGTGAGGTGGGAATAAAATTCCGCTTGAAATTTAATTCGATCAGTACTTTTAAGCACATTTGCTTCTTAGCTCCATGGTCAGGGCGCTGATAGTGTGCACAGTTTTCCGGGTGCCTCTACGCTTAATTTATTTCCACCAGGTACTCTGATTTTTTTCCCCCAGTTTAATGTCGTACTTCCGCCATCTCGACATCCCAAAGTAGAAAAACTACACAAATTAAAAAGGATGCATAAATACATTGATATGTTTAAAAAACAGTATTTTATCAATATATAGTATCAATATTGTTTGTCTCATCTCAATAACAGGGGACACAGAACGTGTGTAAATGAAGACAGAAAACAGAAGGCAGTTTCTGTGAATCCTTAATGCTAACGTACATATTGAAAGACTGTTGGAACAAGAGTTATTTACAGCATATGAAACAACATATGTATTTTAAATAGCCTTTTTTAGGATTACACACATGATTCACAGGAACTTGATCTGCCGAACGGAACCTGTGCTAAGCTAGTCTGCTCTAAACCTACAGGATAACTTTCCCTTTACGCTGTGAGGCTTTTGGATTTTTCTCATTAATCAGTAGGACTTAGTCCTAATGTTACCTCTCCTGTGCTTAAATCCTTGTTTTTGTATGTGACTGACATATAATACGTAGACAGGCCGAGACCAACGTTATCACCAACGTTACACTGCTGCGCTAGTATAAGCTAGCATACATGATAGGAGGATGGAAAGATACTACACGTCCAAATCTTGTGTGGATGTAGCTTCGTATAGCTTAAAGCCTTCCCCCTTCTTGTTTGTCGATGTATGACACAGTGCTGGGATCATTTGAATTCACGTCGTTAAACGTGAGTAAAGAACGCCATAGATGCTGAGTAAAGAACGCCATAGATGCTGTAGACGCTTCGCATGCTTACAGTGAATGAGCCGACTTTAAATGTGGGCGAGAGTGTGCGTAAAGCCCACTTCAGATGGGGGACAGGAAGTCAAAGAACAGAATGGAATACATGGAGAAATGTCGGTTTGTATCGGTTTAGACGTTATATTAAAAGAAAGATATACAGTATGTTGGACACAATCCTTATATGATAAAGCAAAGCAAATTCTTTGCTGAACTAAATTATTCCCCCGCCATCTGGAAGGTAGATAAACAACAACCTTGTCGTCCAGACATTTTTCAACATTAAAAAAGACACAAAAGCACACAAAAGCATGGATTCATTTGAATTTTTTTGTTAGTGGATGGGTAAACAACCTTGGTACCAAGGATTTGCACAATAATAACCGGTTTTCGCCTGCGTAAGTGGCATTTATGGTTTAATCATTTTTTCCTTTGGAATAATCTAACAACAAGCATTTACTGCTGCTGCCCCTTTTGATGTCAACTTTACTTTACTTTAGTAGGTTAAAAACGCCACTAAAGGTCAAAAGTCAGCCGAAACGCCAATGAAGTCATAGATTATTGCAAAACCGAATAGAGAATTCCATGGTTGGGTAACGTATATACGGCCACCTGTATTAGGTTTAGTGTAGTGTTGCTTGTAGTGTCTGTTGTTTTAAAATATAATAATGCATAAATATAAAAAAGTATGGATGCACCAAATATATAAAATGAAAATATATGCAGTGACACATTTTTCAACACTTGTTACTATTACATTTATTAAACACTCGATGGAAGTACCATCATGGAAAAAAATATCAATACCATATTTTCCTATTTAGGGATGTATTGTTCGGGTTAATCCTTATGTAACATGCCGTGTCGCAGCATTACAAGACGATAATAACCAACCTCGTTTATAATCTTATGGAAGTTTAGCTGAATATGAATACTGCACACCTACACATGCACACAAACATATACACACACACACACACAAACACTATAACTGGTCCTGTGGGCCGCAGCACTTCAGTAGGTATTGAAGCAGAAGGCATTTTTTCCATGTTATTCACCAGAAGCCAATTTAACTGTAAAATATTTTCTACTTATTGTCAATTTATTTTTGACTGAATAGTCAATTGTCTGGCTATAATTAGATTTCCTGGTATTATAAATTTACATTTTTTTGCACAAGATTGATATTGGTCCTGTACACAGTACTAACCGATTTATACTTTAATCCATTTCGGAATATATTCAAGTTTCTGGGCGAGTTTGAAAGGTAAGCAGTAAAAGTTGGGATGCAACGATCATATAATAAGGAATGAATCTATATCTTACTTACAATCCTGAAACACACTGATATATAAGGCATATTATCTTTCTGCATACTGCTGAAGCTGTGCTGCATTGAAGATGGTGTTGTTTTACAGTAAGTGATCTAGCTGAAAAAGCAAGATTACAATCAGCCATGAAGAGCTACTTCCTCCAGCTGATCACTGCAGAGGCTCCTGTTATGTTTGTAATTGAAAAGGTCACCTTTATATTTCGATTTGCATGCTTATTAATTATGGCATGTCGTTAAATAGAGACGAACACTTTAACACCCAAAGCTGCGAAACATGATCAGATTTATGTAAAAAAAAGCAGTCACAAACTTTACATTTCACGGTTCCAAAAGTTTCATTGTGAAAGAATTAAACATATTAAGGTAAAAAAAAAAAAAAAAATCAAAATTTTGATTAAAAAAATTTCCCCAACTTGTACTCATTTTTAGTTGTTTATTGATCGACAGTGCAAATAAATGTAAAACTTTGTCTCTTCAAAAGAAAAAAATAGTGTATCCATATATTTGGTAAAAGAAAGCATCTACCATACAACTTCCTGTATGTCTGTGTCCCTTAAAAAGATAACATATCACAGTTTAAGGGCTTTGTTGTCATCGCCATTGTTTAAATTTGCCTTTGAGAAATTTTGGAAGGTCCGACCTGTTTAAAGCGTTTAAAGACTACAGTGTATGTTATTGATGAAAAAAAAAGTTATTCATGCCAAATAATAGTGATTTCAGCCCTGCACACAATACTTAATGTTATAATGTTCAAATTTTAAATGCTAAAAACCTGACCAAATCACACTGCGAGGACTGGGGGTAAAAGTATCACCTTTACTATACGTTTCCTTTGTACAAATATACAGATTTGCCTTACTTAAACGCACCTGCTGTATAAGGGAAAGATCTGTAAAGGTGATCCTTAGAGGTTTTTACCTCCATTTGGGTCATTTGCAAGTTTCCACTACCGTCAGCACTCCCTTATCACATCTACCAACCTGTGAGTGAAGGCTACAATATATGTTTTTTAAAGATTATTATTGTGTCATGCTTCATTACAGGGCGGAGTGTGAAGACAGTCAGAAAAATTAACTACCTTACTATTGTCTTTTATTTACATAAGCACACAGATTGTTTGTGCTAGGTTTCCACGGAGCAGTTTGCTTGCTGGCTTTTCATGCTTGCTGTAACCTTGAGCAGGCCAAATTTGTACTCTAGTCTCATAGTCAGGGCTACAATAAAACAGCCTCAAAAACAACCAGTTAATATTTGAGTAAATGTCGTTTCGCTAAACAAAAGCATACAGGTGTTTGGAGTTGGCTACCGATGTCTGTGGTGTGACTGACATCTAAAGTGGCTTTGCCCCTAGGAGGTCCAATCAAAAGCAGCTTTCAACAGTGCCCATGCTGGGATGCGCTATTGCACTTTGACTCATATTGTCATGGTTTGATTCACCTCTCAAACACAGGTTCCATTAACACCTTCCCCTTCAGCAGAAAAAGAGTGTTAAGCAGTGCAACAAGAATGGAGTAAAAAGGACTACAGTTTCGGGGGGGAGAGGGGGGGAGATGAATTGAATTATATCAATATATTTCTATGTTAAACATAATGCATGGTTTAGAGACAGGTGGCAGGGCTGGAAGTAGCAGAGCTGAAGATGTTGGTTTTCTTTGGGAGTGACGAGGTTGGACAGGATTAGGAACGAGTTCATCAGGGGGACGGCTCATGTTAGAGCTTTTGGGGGAAAAGTCAGAGAAGATTAAGGTGGTTTGGACATGTACATGGGAGGGACAGTGAATATATTGGTAGGAGGATGTTAGAAATGAAGCTACCAGGCAGAAGGCAAAGAGGAAGGTCAAAGAGGAGGTATATGAATGCGATAAACAAGGACATGAAGTTAGTGGGTGTGAGTGAAGAGGATGTAGAGAATAGGGTTAGGTGGGGACAGATGATTCGCTGTGGCGAACCCTAAAAAATTGCCAAAAGGAGAAGACGAAGATTGCTATATTTCTCTGTTAACTACTGCCCCAGTACACATCTAAATGTATTTATATGTGTAACATATTCTATAGAAGGTGTAGGACCAAGACATTTTTCAGTCTAAACATTAGATTTTCTACCTGCCTATCAACATATCAGGATACGCCATAAGAACATCCATGTACTGAGAAAATAAGGCTGTATTAAAACAGAACAAAAGCTTGAATTATTATCGGTGTTGTGTTTCCACTCTGAAGTTGACTACAGGAGTGAAAGGGTCTGAAACATAAGGTCATGGTTGCAGTATTTTTTTTGGACAGGTATCTGGAATATCTGGATAAGATTTTGGTGTGTTTTTAGCTCATCTACAGCAGCAGCATGTAATTACTGTAATACTTTTTATTTTTTAGCGTCTGCGCATTCTTGCGTTACTTTAGGTGATTAGAGTGGGACGTACATTTTCAAAGCTATCATGTTACATTTAGCGTTTTGCAAGATGTCCTATTGTACCTTTAAGCATAACATAAATTGTATGTAGTGAAAATTAACTAAAAGTAATAAATAATGCCATGCCAGTAATAGATCGTAATTTACATTAAAATATTATCTTACTTGTGAAAATTAGAAACTGTTATAAGTAGTGAAGCAATAGCAGTACTGGAAATGGTGAGAAGCTTTAATTAAAATAGCAAGTAATGACGGAGTGCTTTGCAATATTTCACACGTGTACTAGAAATATGTGAACGTTAAGTTTTCAGGGCTAACAATTTCCCAAGCAGTATAATAATAACACAGCCTAATTAATTATTTAATTTATACTTTATAAAATAAGTGTGTTGAGTCACTGCTATTATTATCACTACAGCTTGCAACTCCTGGAAAGATCTTTTAGATCCATGACTCAGAGCACATACTTTGCAAATGAGCTCTCAAGCTTACACTTATTCCCATTTTTGGCTGAGAGTTTTACAAGTCAGCAAGAATTCTACTCTGACTTTTACACCTGCTTCTGTGCCATTTTGCCCATTCATTTTCAGGTTTTTTTTTCCCACATTCCAGTCTCATCAGTTTCATTAGATCTGATATCTGCAGTTAAATCTTTAGACTATATTATATATATATATATATATATATATATATATATATATATATATATATATATATATATATATATATATTATATACTTTTATTCAGGTCAGTTGGCTTCGACAATAAAACAATAGTAATAGTAAGTCTAATATATAAATATGTGTGTATCTATATCCTATATCTATATGTATATAGTACATCCTACATTTGAATTTGTTGTATAGAATTAAACAGAAACCAAAGCGCAACAAGCTATTTTGTTGATAGTGTTTACTTTGATTCTGGCTTTTACAGTCCTAACAGCTTTACCAACGCATTAAGCTTCAGAGTTGCCATATAACGTTAGCTGTGACAGGAATATGTGTGTATGTGGTTTACAGTTGCTTACAGAAGGCCCTGTATAAAACCCCACAGTACGCCACTGCGTATACTGTAACTGTTAAGCTAGTCAGTTATTAAGCTAATTAATTTCTCGTTCAGACTTCCTCACTATGAACGTTTGGAATGAGCATGATAAGCTTTGGCTTGACAGTGATTTAAATCACAACTTTTTACAACTGTCACAAAGAGGTTAGCATCCCAAAATATACCGCAACAGCAGACATCAGCGGCAGTACACAGAAAGCTACAGTGTTTTTTGTACTTCACGTTGTTTTTTAAAAACAGTAAAGACTGTTCTGTGTGAGTTCTGGGTTTCTGAAGTAATTGTTTTTAATTGCAAATCATAAACATGAAATCATGAACAACTTCAGTGGTTTATATGAGAGGACTGGGTTTAATACTGATTTAATACTGTAATAGTCTGACCAGGTCTTAAATGTCGTGGCAGTAAGTTTAAAGAGACATTATGATGCTTAAAGTTTTTTTTTTCAGTTTTTTTTTTCACAAAGTCATTACCTTTATATCATTAACTGAAAGGCACTCCCATCATGACGAAGCTATCACCTCACTCGACAGTTATAAAGTACAAATTTAATGAGTGTAATTGATTGGTTGTGTTTACAAATCTACCCAATTTAAATATTTTTGTATAGCATACGAATATTAGGATATTATAAAACAACTTTACAAAAATATATACATTTACATTCATTTTTTTAACATTTATTTCCAATAAGCAAACCCGTGTCAACAATGGCAAGGAAAAACTCCCTGAAATAATATGAGCAAGAAATCTCATCTGAGTTAGAGCAAAGATCGTGATTATAAATAAAGTCCCTTCTACGAACTTATATTTCTAAACAGAATTTCAACCCCGAGATTTCGAGCAACTGTTTATTACAGGTCATTTTTCTGTTTTTGTCGCAACCCCTTAAATGTCTAATAATGGAAACCTGAGCACAAGATTGATTATAGTGACAAAGTCAAAGTCACTGCCATATTTCCCAGTCAGTTTTAACCACATTTACCTCATTTCACTTGAAGAAAACACTGTGACTAGTTTTGATACACTTCTGATCATTAGTCTAGAAAGTGTATAAGATGTAGTGATTTATTATTTATTTAAACCCGTCTGAGTTTGAAAGACTCTAATCCTAATCCAGATTTAGACTAATGAAACTTTACGGCTGATCAGACTCTTCGTTGTATATTTCAATAAATGGATTCCCTAAATTGAAGCTAATCTCGTCTCAGAGCCTTGGACGCAGACTGCACATGAGTCTTTCGAATTCTCTTGATATGTCGGATTTAACGTCAGTCGAAGTTAACTATGTTATTAATTTAGGGTCAGCTTTACTCTATGAAAGATTGACCTTCTTTATTTCAGGCTAGGTAAATCTCAAATCAGCACAAAAAGCATGTCGAATGCTTGCGGCCATCTCCTCATTCATATGCCTTAAGTGACTTAAGCTGCACTGCCTGAAGCTCGGTCCAGCCCAGGGGGCCCTGCCTGTCAACATTCAGGCCAGAGAGAGGAAGCTCTGCATTATGCATTTTTATTTGACCTGCATACAGATAATATTACTGAGGGATCCCTGTCTGTAATTCAGAACACATCCTGAGATGCCAGAGGAACATGAATAAATACACTGCTACATTTGACAAAGCATATCTAAGGCAATTTTATTCTTTGTGCTGTCTAGTTGCATTGAGATGGTAAACTACAGATACAAAAGTGATTGAAAGTTCAGCAGTGACCTTGTCAGCATCTAAAACAATTTAGTATTTTATCGAAGCAGGTGTGTTTGACATTTTACCCTGGTGGAAAAAGGGAAATGTAGGCAGATCCATCTGTGTGAGAGATGGGCTTGCCATCAATTCCCAGTGGAGCATTTCCTCAGCTGTGCCCTTTGGCATGACTTACTTTTTAGCTAAAAATGGCAATAATATATTATCTGATGAGGATGTTTATACACAGGGACAGTGCGGTTCTAGGGTATTTCAACCAGCTGGATATGCAAACCTAACTTTCTATCTGGTTAGTCTCTAGACTAGTTACTTGATTAATTAGTTTACAGTATGCAACATGAAACTAAAGAGCATAAGAAGTAAAGTATGTTCTCTGTATCAAATCTATTCATTTTATTACAAAGTACAAGTCTGATTTCTAAGTAGAGCTTAAATAGGAGTTTCTGCATTGTGGTACTAGGCCCAAAAATATCTGAACATGTTTTTACTTAACAGTACTGTATGGATACGCAGTACTCCAAATAAGATTTTAAAGGGCGAATACTATTTTGGTTATTTCACTTTTTACAGACACTATATACAGCCTTGTATAGCGTATAACTGGAGACACAAGTTAGTTAAACCCAAACGTGTGCGTTTATTGTAATCACCAACAGAAGAAAGATAATGGAATCTTAGCAGAATAGTGCTGGTTACCGTAGACTAGCGGAGAATGCACTGGTCTCCAGTAACCAGCACTAGTCTGCTAAGTTTCTGGAGAGCAGGAGAGGTTGTATGGAAACAGGATCTAAAGAACTAATAGCAGAGGATACAGGAGCTTGGTGGTAGGCCACAAGAGACAGGCAAGTAGGAACCTAAATAGCAAGAGCGTGGAGACCAGATAGATAGAGAATAGAGGAGTAGCATTATTAAGACCAGACAGTGACAGTGTGAGAATAGTGCTCTTATATAGGGGAGTGAAAGGGGAACGAGCTGCAGGTGTGACTAATTACTATTCGGGGGATTGAGTGGGTTGGGTGGTGGAGGGACCTGGTGAGGAACTTAATGTTACAGTGACATTATTTGCCATTTATCTGAACTATAAACATTGAAGCTGGTTTTGCTGTTTTTATAAAGAACTTTTAGAATATTTTTCAAGTCACCATGAAAAAGGGAAAAAGTTGGTCATTTATCCCCCATAAAAACGAATCAAAATTAAAACAAAACAATATTTTATTCTGTGTAGAAATAACTCAATTACCACTGTGATTAGCAGTTGGCTAATTAGCAAAATTATTCAGGCTGATTTAACATGATTACTTAAATGTTAAAACCTGATTTAAACTAAAAAACATAATAACAGGCTGAGAATTACCAGAAAAACAGTAGTTACTAGATTTGTCTTAACCTACCATTGACTAATTCCTACTGTAACTTACGTTGTTTGTTTCTTGGCTATTCGTATGATGTAGGGTACCATGGTTTCAATAATGTATTATTACAAAAATATATGTATATACATATTTTTAAAAAATTAACTAAAATGCACTGAAAAGCTGCTACCCCCAATACCACCCCAATCAGCCCCCACCCCGAGAAGGGTGCAAAAGTCTGATAAAGCAAACTATAATATTGATTAACATACAGTTAATATATATAGAGTCAAGCCTGAAATTATTCATACCTCTGGCAAATTCTGACTTAAAGTGACTTTTATTCGACCAGCAAGTTTTTTTTTTAACCAGAAATGAGTTGGAGCTCATTGCTAAAGATGAATTGGCAAAAATACCAGTGGAGACATGCAAAAAGCTGCTCAGGTGCCAGCAGTGGTAGCTTGGTGAAGCTTGGAATTGAACCTACAGTCCTCAGGTTGGTAGTCCAACACCTTAACCATGAGTCACTAATTACTTCATTTATGATTAAATTCACATTGTTTGATGAGTAAACATGTTGGATGTGTAAAGTGAAACTAATATATACCTATAAGATATATATACACCAGAAAGATATTCCTGGCCTGATTCTTTAGTGTCACTCTTTTGCTCATACATAAGTGCTTTTAGTCTAAGCTTTTTGTGTTTGTTCATTGATTTGTCTTCCTGATGTTTGTCTGGGTGTGTCTCCTTGTTATCCGTTTGAGCTAGGAAGCCTAATTGCATTGCCAGATGCCTTTGAAGCTTTGCCATCTCAGCTATCACATTTTTCTATAGGCCATCCCTTCGATATACAGTAAGCTGGTTTATAAGCAAAGCATTAGCTTTTTGACAGGTCTTTATTTCATTAGGCAGCTTCATCCGTGCAGATCAAAGCTGTTCATGATACATGCTGTCATAGCACACCAAAAAGTCAAGCCAAAAGGAAGTTGAATAGTCTGAGGTTGAAAGAGATGACATCACAGGAAGTAAAGTTGACACAAGCGCTATGTGAAAATTTAAATGTAAGTAGTTTCAGAAGTTCAGCTGGAAACAAATGAAAGAAAGGCTAAACATAATGCTTTTGCAATGTGCTGACTGTGGGAGCATTCTCTGTGTAAAACCACATGTCTCATTGAAAGGCACAGGAGCACGACATTTGGTTGTACTGAAAGGTCTGTCCTTTGTAGCAGGTCAGACCTGGGGAGATGCAATAACACTGTATTAAAGCTAGCTATGCAGTATAGCCATAGATGTGTTTATTGTAACATTAAACAAAATATTCATATAATAAGATTTTAAACACTTAAATCACTGTTATATGTTTCTTTTTTAAATCACAGCAGCAACTACTCAATAACATTCATAACTCAAACCCCCAGAGTTCATTAATACCCATTTAGTTGACATACAAAGCTGTGTTACTGATTATAATTTATTAGCAAGTGAGCTAAATCAGCTTGCTGTTGTATGCAGAATGAAGGGAGACACATTTATTATTATTTAAAGACACACAGCCATTTTATTTGTATATGTAATGCCATGAACCTATGACATGTGTATTGGCAATGTTGAAGATGTTTGGAATAAAGAACATTTATCTGAGTTCTTTTTATACTTTTTTGGCATCCATTTTTTTTTTTTATATTAGGCTCTATTTGAAAAGTGGATAGTACCAATGGCGAATTGTTATTTTTGAACCATATATGAATAAAACACCTTAATGTAGCTGTTGTTAGATTAAATTTAACATTAATACTTGTTGAAACTCTTTGAGAATGCCCTTTTTATAACCTTTGCCCTGAAGCTTGTATGTAATCTTCCCAATCAAAAAGCATTACATCATGAGTTTGTGACCTCATCGACCAAGAAAGAATGCTATATAAAGCATGGTTCCCGAACCTGGTCTTCCTTCTTAACAGCCATCTTCCTCAAATACCCATCAGGAGAGAACTTTTCTCACAAGCAGTGGGAGCTCTAGTGGACCCCCATTTGAAGTTAGAGGAAATAAGGGCATGGCCCCTGAGGTGGCACAGCTCCTAGCAAAAGTTTTTTTGACAGTGGTGCTTAAGATCATACTACGCCAGAGCTCCCACCATTAAGAAACTCTATGCCTAAAAATTAATCCAGGCATAGAGGGAAAAAACAGCAAGACAAGTTAACTGCCTGATTGTTTATAGCGCTGGAAATCCTGCAAGAAAATAATAAAAAAAAAAAGAGGTAACACCTCCACTCTAAAGGTATACGTGGGGGAAATAGCTGTTCACCACACCCCTCTGGTTAGCAAATCAGCGGGCAGGGACCCACTAGTATTTAGGCGCCACAAGTAGGCTGAGGTCTGCACGGCAACTGAGGTTCCTGTTATGGGACCTGGCTGTGGTGTTGGGTAGATCTTACCCGCTTTATGAACCACTGTAGGAGGCATCAAACAAACACCTGACAATAAAAACTGTGTTCCTTCTAGCCGTTTCCTCCTATCTATGGCATCAGCTATATCCTGGTATTTTCCATCATGCCACCATGCTTGGACTTTACCCGTACATGGTAAAAGCCTTTCTCCACCCCCAGCCTAGGTACCTGCCCAAAGTGCAGATGGCGGTGCTGGGTCCTATTACGCTGCAGACCTTCTGTCCTCCTCCCTTATGGGACTCAGACCAGGAAAGGTTGAAAATTCTGTGCCAGTTCGAGCATTGGTTATGTACATCCACATAGCTGCCCCGTGGGGAAGGTCAGATCATCTGTTTGTCTGTTTTGGAATGCCTTACATTTGTAGGGCGGCGATTGGCCTACCCTGCATTATTTGTCTGGTTCTACAATTCTCTAGGATACTGGGTTCTCACGTCAAACAGTCCTTATAGATGACACTGGGACAGTGGCGGTGTGGAAAGGTTGGTAATTCATCCCCATAGTGTTCAGATGCAGCTTGAGTTCCTGAAGAGAACTTGGTTATCTTATTTCATCATCAGTATGTGGCCAGTAGTTCGCAGCCTAAAAAGCAATGTGTGCAGAATCTCAGTGTTTTTTTTTTTTTAATCCATGCTGCAATGCTTATAGGCTTGAAAACAAAAAAAAAGAAGTCGGTAAAACATTTATTTAAATAAGCAGAAAAAGTCATTTTTGAGCAAACAGTCACTTAATGTGAACCATTATTCATGCTAGATTATAGAACAAGTTGAAAACATCATTTCCTTTTAAAAGCACATAAAAAGATCAAGATGTGTAACCAAGATAGACCTCGTTTCTCCTAAAAAAATGACATGCATTTTCCTCACCTCAAAGCCTTTTATTAACCTCACCCATTAGCTAAAACACAAAGTGCAGAGGGACAAACTATGATTATCTTTTTTCTACCATAGCTAGAGAGGCTACCTAGAATGCTGCTGAATTAGTTATATCCTAAAGATGATATTCTTTGGAGCATCAGCCCCAGGGACTTTAGGCAAGGTGGATGTTTTATTAATAAGAAGTGCAAAGGTCATCAGGCCTGAGGGGTACTTTTCAAGTTTTACCTTTGATAAACTGCAGTTTTTCTGGGAGCAAAGTGTCTAAATTTACGACCCCTGGCTCTGCTGACATTTTGAACTAAGACATCCCTGGATTAAGCTGTTATTCTAGACATAGTACACAAACAGCAAATAGTACAAGTTAGCCAGAACATAGAACAGCAGCAAGCAATTATGAACATTTTTTTTTCTCTCTTTTTTTGCCCCTCTATAAGCCTGACTCAGGGCTGCTAGCCAGCAATACTGTAGTGCTATTGTATGGCATTGAGAACACTCAACCTCTAATAAGTCACCGACACTGAAAAAGCTGCTTCCCCATAGAAACATGTGATTCTGTAAAGCTCTCAGGTCACAGCGGTTCTGCACAAGGTCTGAGTAAGAGAGACTAGATAAAGGGCGTACGGATTAAAATGCAGCTTTTCGTGATTTTAACACACGTGTGGCTCAGAAACAAACAACTGATCAAGCATCTGTTGTGAGTAATGTCACGGTGGTCAGTGACCTTGTTTGGCAAAATGAACCAGCAAGTTGGGTTTTGTCCTTTACAAACACATTAAAAAGAATTCTGTTTACACAGGTACATACTTAAGTACTCTAAATCGTGGGGTTTTTTTATAGATGGAACATGATTTTTATTTTCCCTGATGTGTATTTGGATAGTGTTCAGCGGATAATTTGATGATCTCGAATAACATATCCAAGCAGCTACAGAACAAAAATAAGATTACTTATTTAATGAGTTGACCTTAACTGTGGTCCAAATGGATCTCCAAATGGAATGTTTTACACATCAGTGTTCTAAGACAGTCTGCTCCGTAAACACACCTGATTCTCAGAGACATCGTCTGTCCAATCTGCACATAAACACTCACGGCAAGCCTGCAGGAGCTGTCCTCTTTGATTTTTTTTTTGTGTCTTTCCTTCCGTAACCCAGTTCCTCGTATGAATATAGAGTGAACATATTGTGGCTCATTCTGTCCCCATCCATGACCATTGCCAGGAATTTTCTCTCTCACTTCCTCTTGTTTCTCACTCTCTCCATCTGTGCATATTTTTTATTCTGGAGTGTAGCAACTAGTGCATTCAATATGTTTTTTTCTATTGTCTCAGACTTGTCTCGGTCGCATTTGCATTTGGACCTGTCTCTGACTTGTTCATTGGTCTCGCTAAATGTTCTAGTCGGTCTCGAATGAATCCTTTTAAACACAACCATTGATGGAGCTTGTTCGTTCAACAAACAGCTAACATTACTCGATTAATGCACAAATTTACTTGGCTGTGCCTGCGTCATATCAATCCCTGTGTATGTGCCACACAATCACATCAATCTTTATTTTTTTTTTGGACACAGACACAATGACAGCAAACAGCAGCATGATACAATTACTATTTCTTACATGTGGGACAGTACATGAAGTGAAGTGGTGGATTATGGTTAAGGGATTATGGGCTGGGTTCGATTTCCAGCTCCAACAAGCCACCACTGCTGGACCCCTGAGCAAGGCCCTTAAACCCCAATTGCTTAGTTGTATAAAGGAGATAAATGTAAGTCGCTCTGGATAAGAGCGTCTGCCAAATGCTGTAAATGTGGCCTTAAGCCAGGAGCTAGTTAACATTAACTATCTTTCATCCCGAACATAATAGTTTTTTTAGGAAGTTAGAAAGTAGGGCTGAAAGATATAGGACAATAAAACCTTCTATTATCTATTAATTAATAGTCAGGTAATTGTCAAAATCATATGAAAATAAATCACTACGATTGGGTTTGTAAACAAAATATGCCATAGTATTATAGCTCAATAGCATGTGAAGAGAACGACTAATTGATTTCATAGTTAATTTTACTAAATATCTCAATGCATTGTAGTTGACACTTAGATAAACACTTTGAGATCTATAATTCAATGCCATATGCACTTTTGTAATGTTCTACATTAAGCGACATCCTCTATAATGTTGCTTTAAATGTCTTATAATAATGTCTTTATAATTAATCATATAAACTATCAATAGTAAATTACTCGGAGGATTTTTTTTCCTGTCTCTGTTTTGACTTTCTCATTTAGACTTGGACTTGACTTGGACTCGAACCGCTTTGGACTTGGTCTAGTCCTGGCCAAGTCCAGGTCTTGGACTTGACAAGGATGGACCTGACTCTAACCCTGTTAGCAACCGCAGAAATTTGTCTTGCTTAATGCCTTCCTGCTGTTTTGTATCTGTTTTAAAATCTTGTAGCTGTCTTTTAATCGATCTGTTCATGTGTCTATTTATCTGTCTATGAATTTGTTTATCTGTCCATCCTCTCCATACATTAGCCTATATGTTCATCCATTCAATATTCCGTCCATCCATCCATCCATCCATCCTTCAATTCATCGGTCCATCAATTTTAGTTATCCAGCCAGCCAATAGAAGCAGGGCCACATTTTATAGTTATATGTCTATATACACTTCTAGCTCAGAAAGAAAAAACTGGTGAGTTGTTGATGGTAGGTAGGCGGGTGTAAGGAGTAAATTTTGCCATGTGTGGATGATGGAGCAAATCATGAGTCATTGAAAACAAATGAACAGCTGCTCGTCCTTATTTAGTTTGGCTGGAATGTGGTTTGCCAGTGCTGAGCCATTCTTTATTTTCAGTTAATTATTTTCATTATTGATTCCAAAAATAGCATAAATATAAAAAAAACTGGCTAGAATAAATACAATATAGCAGTAAGAAGTATTTTTTTTTTTTTTTTTACCAGCATTTATTTCGCTTCAGCTTTCAGAAAACAGCATGCTGGAACAGTAATAGTAAAATTGTGTGTTCGCAGTTAAACCTTATTATGTTGTCAACTGAATGAAAGTATTGTAAACGTGAGTAAATGTGCTGTTACGCTATAACACGTTGTTAGCTGCTTTGTAAAGTCTTTCGGGAGCATCTTTTTTTATAATCTCTGTGTAACACATTTCCAACAGCACATTTAAGAAAAAAATATCAGGTGGATCTGTAACTATAGTAGTAGTAATAGTAAATAGATCAAAGCAGTAAATAGATCGAAATTAAAATGCTCGAGGTTGGACTTGCAATTAGACTACCATGAGCTAATATAATACATCCCACAAATTACAGATAAAACTAATTATACCCATGCTGCTATTCTACCTTTTTCTCATTTTCTACGTTCCCTGGAGTTTAGGATTTGAAACGACTCCTTTGGTACATTTTTTTTTCACTCTGTGTATGTGTGTGTAAGTGAGATAGAGAAAAAATAGATCTATGGAGCCGCTGATTGTTTCCAGTAGTGACAGATTGATTTTTTTTTTTTTTGTGTGTGTCTTGAAGCAGGCATGAGGGCGTTACAGCTTGTGCACTTGATGGGATGAATGTAAGGACACAGAACATGAGAAGAATAGTGAGGGGTGAGGGTTAACACGTTGAGTCTCTTAGTCTATTTTTCGTTTGGTGTTGCCGTTGTCAGCTGAACGCTGCATTCCCCTTGCTGCATTAATCAGCTGCAGTCTGCATGTGTTTATGCATGAACAAGTGCTTGGAGGTGATTTTCAAAAAACATTATTTTTTATTACTTGTCAGCAATGTCCTTCATAATGTTGCTTTTAATGTCTGTATTTGTACTCCTACTTTTTTGTAAAAGTTTATGTGATTAGTGGCAATGCTTATACTTATAAATCAATAGAATGGCCTACGTCAAGCCTACAGTTTTGTTGTGTAGAAAATTATAAATAATAATGCAAAATGATTATCTTAGAATAGACGATATGCTGCCTCCTGCATCACATGAACTATCTATAGTAAATTTCGTGGAGGATTCTTTTTTCCTTTCTCTGTCTTGACTGTCTCATTTAGACTTGGACTTGTCTTGGACTCAAACCGCTTTTGGACTCATCTAGTCCTGGTCTTGGACTTGACTTTAGCCCTGGTAGCGAATGCATAAATTTGTCTTGCTTTCTGCCTTCCTGCTGTTTTGTGGAAGCAGTAGAATCTTGTAGCTATCCATCAGTCCTTTTTATCTGCCTATTGGTTTGTTTGTCTGTTCTGTCATCTATCCATAAATCCATTTATCTTTCCAATTGATAGTCCATATGTTTATCCATCCATCCATCCATCCATCCATCCATCCATCCATCCATCCATCCACGCTGAACGCTAGACGCAACATTATCTTTGCCACATGTCTGTGCTACAGGCTTTCACCGTCATGCATTAATCAGCTGCATGTGTTTGCATGCACAAATTTTAAAGGCATAATTCATTTCATTGTGGGTTTATGCTGTATGCAAAGGCACAACCGATTGGGAGAGTGCATATTGTGTGCTGATGAGAAATAAACATAAGTGAGGGTACATACAGCTGTCATTTTTACAAAATTACAATGAAGAAACAGTCATTAAAACAATAAAGGCAATGGAAGAAGTGGTAGCTTAAGTAAGTGGTAGGTTAAGGTGTTAGACTGCTGGTTGGAGGGTTTTATTCCCAGCATCGCCAGGCTGCAACTGTTGGACCCCATAAGCACGACCCTAAACCCTGAACTGCTCCAATGGGTAAGAGAGTCTGCTAAATGTAAAATGAAATTACTAAGCAAACCATGCTAATAATATACATTTTTCAAAAAGGACCTTTAACTTTAATCTGTTTAATAAAACTACCAATTTTATATCCATGCAATTTCTTTTATTAAGCTTTGAAATACAATTCAATTAATGATTTTATTTCCCAATGAACAATATTGCAGGATTTTGTTTTATCCCACATGCAAGAACAAAGGCTGTCCTTAGCCCCATCCCACATCACGTGCCTATCAGATTGGGTGCGATGAAGAACATGATTATTTCTCTGAAATGATTGTAATCAAGGAGGAAAAGATAGAGGTCATGTGTCTGCTCCAGACATTTCTTACAATCGAACACTAATTGCTGGTGCAGAAATACAGTTGAAGGAAAGAAAAAGCATGAGGCAGCCAGCTGGGTGTTATGTGTCATCCTAATATGATGATCAGGATTTCTTTTTAAGCTTTTTCTCTAAATCGCTTCTAATTTAGTTGTTGATGAATAACACATGCTTCCTCTGTGGATCACTGAGCCATCCGATAGAGCTTTTTATAGAAAAGCTGAAACACTTGGTGAGGAGTGTTAACTAGCCAGTTCTGGAATATGAATGGCCAGTGGCGCAATAATGATGGGGTTTTTTTTTCTATTTTTGCCAGTAGTGACATCACTGGCAACGCTTTCCTAATGGTTAGACAAAACTAGCTGCACCACTGAGGAAAAATGCTAGAACTTTCTATTTTGTAATTATTTTAATGTTTCTATTTAATGTCTCTCTCTCTCTCTCTGTCTCTCTCTCTCTCTCTCTCTCTCTCTCCTCTCTCTCTCTCTCTCTCTATATATATATATATATATATATTATATATATATTTATTTATTTTTTTTCTCTCTCTCTCTCTTCTTTCTTTGTCTTTTTCTTGGCTTTTTCTGTCTTTCTTTCTATTCTCTATCTTACTCTTTCTCTCTGTCCTCTCTCTTTTCTAGCTCTCTCCTTTCCTATACCTTTTTTCTGCTTCTCTCGCTTTCTCCCCTCCTCCTTTATCCTCCTTCTCTTCTTTCTCGGCTTCGTTTCTCGTTTTCTTCTCCTTTCCTTTCTTATATCTTTCTCTCTCCTTCTTTCCTCCTCTCTGTCTATCTTATCCTCTTTCCTCTCCTCTTTCTCGTCTCACTTCTTCTTCTCCTCTTCTTCTCTCCTCTCCCCTTCTCTTTCTATCCTCTCTCTTACTCTTGGTGGGCTCTCTCTTCTTCCTTCTTCTCTCCTCTCTCCTCTCTCCTTACCTCTCCTCTCCTCTCTCTCTCGCCCCTCTCTTCACTCTCTCTCTCCTCTCTCCTCTTCTCTCCTGCCTCTCTCTCTCTCTCTCTTCCTCTTTCTTTTCTCCTCTTTTCTCTCTCTCTTTCTATTCTTCTTTCCTGTTCTTCTCTCTTTTCTGTTTTCCTCTCTCCTTTTCTGTCTTCTCTTCTCCTGTCTCTCTCTCTCTCCCTCCACTTCTCCCCCCTCTCTCCGTCTTTCTCCTCCCCTCCCTCTCTGTCTCCCTCCTCCTCTCCCTTCTTTCTCTCCCCTCCTCCCTCTCCCTCTCTCTCCCACTCTCTCTCTCTCTCTCTCTCTCTCTCTCACAGACACACAGGCGCGCACACACACACACACACACACACACACTTAATTCCCCTTCTCTGCTTTTTCTTTCATTAAACATGCAATCTTGTCCTTTTGTTTTATTTGGAATAGGTTTCTTATTCTTTGCTATTAATATGTAAATAAATGTCAAACTGATTAAATTTGATTGGTTTTTTATTTGCTGCATCGTTTCATATTGAACTAGAAACAATAGAGGAATTCCAGTTTCCTGTTTAAAGCATCTAAAGTATCTAAGTAAATACGCATTTTGAGCATGTATGTGCATTTGGTGTGTGACAGCGAGGGAAGGAAGGAGAGTTCGGTATTCACTGAGAGCTGTGTGTGTTGAAGTCTGGAGTTAAAATGGAGTTCTTTGTATGAGGCGGTAAGCTAGGACTTTATTCACTCGGTAAGGAGGCGGCCGACTCGTCCTCTCCTGGAACAAATCTCACATTCATCTGCAAATCCTGGACCTCTCAGTGTGTGTGTGTGTGTGTGTGTGTGTGTCTTGGATGCTGTATTCACTAGCCCACATTCACTAGAGACACCCAATCCTCTTGTGCGTCTAGCTGATGTATGCACGCTTGTGTGTGTGTGTGTGTGTGTGTGTGTGTGTGTGTGTGCGTGTAATAGAGCCATCAGAACAAACCTCATCGCTTAAATTCTGTGTTTTTTTGAATATGTGCCTAAAAAAAAAGGCTTATAAGAAAAACACACCTTTTATGACCGACTTATTTCCTGTTTACTTATCTAAACCTTTATACTTAAAGAGTTATACCCAGAAAAGAACAGGGTTATTTTAGGTCCTGTCAGTACTTCCTTCTCAGGTTTACAGCTTTTCCCTTGCCAGGGGCCCCCCTGTGGCTTGCTCATTAAGAATTGTCTATCTAAATCTACATACAGATCTCTGATGTCTACTGTTCAAAGTGTTTAACAAAAGACATTGTATTGAATGGCACAGCTCCAGGGGCCAGGCTTGATCTTGAGCTTTGATTACGGTCAGTAAGTGGACTGGCTTCAGTGAATTGCTCCTAGGTGAGCATTAATGTGTGGAAATGTATGTGAATAGTGCCCTGTAATGGCCTGGTGTCACAAACAGGGTGTATCAAGACGTCCCCTAGCCAGCATTTCTAAAAGAAAAAAAAAACCTTTTACCATGACCCTGACCAGGATATGATGCATACATGAATAAATTGAAGTAGAAGATGGAATATTAAGTCAAACTTGGGCAGAGTGATAAATATTAAATGCAGCTGAATCTTTGATGAAAGATAGCCACATGGATGTTTTACTGGCTACACTGCCTCATCAATCAGCGACGGAAAAAGTAAGAGCTTAGGAAGTGAAACCACATATCAGTACGTCAAAATCTTTAGTGTCTGATATAAGCCAAATGTCAGTGACAAGAAGCATTACTGTGCATGAGCTATTGAATGAAGTGATAATTAAATAAGCTAAAACACGGAAAGATATGCTGATATTTATTTGTGTTTATGCTTTTGGACTAGTGGATGTCTCACTGTACGGAGCAGACTGTAGACACATTAATATTTATCCAGTACTTAAGTGAATTAAATCGAATTGCTGTTTTTATTTGGCTTCCTGTGTGTGTGGCCATGGTTTTCTCTGTACTGAATGTCATTTTACTAATTAGAATATGTAATAATTAAAGTTAAGAGGGATAAGTAGTCTTGACTCCATAAAGACCTTGGTTTACGTTTACATCGTGGGTGTTTGGCCCTTATTCTTTATGTCTTAGCTTATTTTTCTCATCCAACTGCATAGAGCCATGCTTAGAGGCCCTGGCAGCGGCCCACTTAGTGGCCCTAAGACCTTTTTCTTTCAGCTGTTCAACACCTTAAATAACGAATTAAATGTATTTATATTTTAATTAGTTATTTCTTATTGTTACTCTAGTACATTTTTAGTGAAAAAAACTTTACTTTTACTTTGCTACATTTGGCGACGTTCCTCCATTTCTGACAAATAGTAATAACTATAAGATTTAATAAATAATTCGTTTATATGAGTGGTTCGCAAGTCTCGCATAACTTTGGAGAGGCTGCTATGAGCGGCTGCTACGAATCTCCCGGTTACGTTTTGTGTTGGTCAATTATATAAAATGTTTAAAAAATTGTAAGTTTGACAAAATATTAAAAAGTTTAAGAGGTATAAATACTTTTTTAAGGTACTATATCTTGTAAACCTACAAACAAACACACGTTCATGAATAAATACAATAATTACTAGAATGTTTATAGATAATATACAAAGCAAGGTAAAATGCCTAAAATAGATTTTTATTCTTTTTCCTATTTGCAGAATATTTTGTTCATGTTTGTATTCAAGAAAAAAAATTGAGCTCATGGTGGTAGAGAAACCCTCGTCAAGGTGTTTTGCTTGTTTCTAAGGCTAAGCTTGAGGTTTGGTTTAGCTGCATAATATCTTTCCACAATAGAAGGTCCTTATAAGCTTAGCAAAACACATATGTGTGTGAGGATGTCTGACTTCTTCTGTTGACATTTATTGGCGTTGATGGAACTGTTTTTCTTTTGCTGGCCCAGTTGCCAAGGTAACAGGTTGCCATTGCCATCCTGGAAGATGGCGAGGTTTGAGGTTATAAGTCTCTGTCATAACAAAGCGAAGGAGGATGAGTAAGAAAAAAAAACAGTAGTAATGAAGGGTGATGATATGATACAAGCAGATAAAATGAGGAGCATTTCTCTGTGCCTTTACTTCTCATTATGATCAAAGTAATCACAAACCTGCTAGCATGAATGCTGCCGCTATACTCTTCTCTCTCTCTCTCTCTCTCTCTCTCTCACACACACACACACACACTCTTTGATGCTTATTCACACAGTCCACCTGCAGCTTTGCCTTTCTCCATTTGGCAAAGCACACAACCGGTTTGTTTATTTCGTCTATCAGAGTGAACGTATCCACGGGCAGCTAATCGCTTCTCTATTGAACTCTTCAGCTTGATCTGATTAGAGGATTCCATTAAATTAATCTACTAATGCAAAAGGTCAAAGCTAAAGCCATGTAGATTTGCGTAGCTACTCCACTGCGGTTCTTCTCAGCTTTTTTGATTGTGGATAGCTGGGATTATTACTAACAGGAACGATTACTGCAATTAAAACTTTTTCATTGGTTCACACCGTATGTATTGACATTATTAACATGTGTGGACGATGTCTCCGAAAAAAGTGAGGAGAGAGCAAAAACTGGGATTAATCGGTGCTGAGTGTTCAGTACATTAGGCTGTGAGAGTATGTGTGTGTGTGTGTGTGTGTGTGTTTGTGTGTGTGTGTGTGGTGTGTCAATAGAGTGATCGTTCTCCAGGCCCACCGCCGCTGACCCAGATTACAGGACATTAAAAAGCTGTTGAGAGCTCACTGCTGCTCTGTGTTACCCACAGCTGGGCAAAACTGTAGGCTGCTCAGACATGAGTTAACACTGTGTTTGGATGCCAGTGGTATGAAACCACATCCTATCTGTTTAAAGTGCTGCAATCCAACTTTTTTTTATTATGGAGATAAAAAGCATGAGAAAAAAAACGTGTAAAATATGTTTTTGAACGTCAAAGCACTTATCGACAAACATTAAGTTAAATTTACCTTACAATTTATTTACTTAGTATACTGTATAATTATTTACAGATCTGATGATCCGTGATATAATGCAGTACACATAAATTACATAATACGTTCTACAACTAGGTAAATGTGATTGTATGATGTTGTAATCTAACCGGCATCAAATTTATTTTGTTTGAAGGTCTCAACCGGTTACAACAGTTCATTTTTGTACAACCGACATGATCGCAAAAGACACATTATAACATTAGAACATTATAAACGCCAATGAGTTAGAGACAGTAGGCATAGATTCACCTAAAAGCATAAAACTGGCCCAGTTTGGAAATGTTGGTTTTAATATAACAAAAAGATTTGGCATCAAATGTTTGGCGCTATCGAATGTTCCGTCCAGCGTTATGTTATGTTCTGTTCTTTATTGTCTTCTTTGCACTGTCTTTGTAACGTTTGTATTGTTTACTGCACTGTCTGCACTAGGCTGCACACATGCACTTTATGTCTATCCGGTTTAGTGGAATTCTATGTTTTGTGTAGCACCAGGGGGTCCTGGAGAAACCTTATCTCATTTCACTGTGTACTGCATCTGCTATATATAGTTGAAATGACAATAAAGCTCCTTGAACCTTAAACCTTGAAATTGTGTGCCTATTTCTATAAAAATGATCCGCTGAAGCACGTGTATAATAGAAAAGGGACACGTCATGGTGGGTGACATAAGTGACCAGGAAGCATAAAGACGTATCCGGCAATGTACTCGGTAAGCTGTGAAAGCTGAAGTAGCACTGACAGGGATGCTGAGGTATAGAACCATGTTTCATACATTACATAGAGACATTCCTTTTCAGAAACTTGATCTGCCTCAAAAATGCTACTGGAACTAAAATGCCCACAACAAAATGCTGTCCAGTGGTTGTGGAATCAGGACAAAATGACCCGTGCGTCTGGAAAAAAGGTTGATCCAGACTGAAAAATTCACAAATGTGTGTGGAGAGGACTAGTGTGCCACATCACAGATGTCTGTCAGACTATTATTGTCGGCCCTGAGACACAAAAGGATGGGGGGCAACCAAAGCCCTTATAAATAAGTGTTATGGACTCAACCACCTACCTGCTTATTATCTGCTTGGTGGCAGGGAGCCCTTAATGGGGTCTACCAAAGCAGACATACAATCTGATCTGACATTTGCCACAGGCTCTTTTATTTTTGTAGCTCTGTGGACGTCAGTGCCCCAGCACTCGAACTGGGCACAGAAGGTCCAGCTTTTTCCTGGTCTTGTCAAAAGAAAGGACAGAAGTCCTTTGAGCTTAGGCATATTACGGCACTCTCATAACCATACCCCGGTCTAAGGTGGAGGAAGGCCTTTATCACGAGGAACACGTTTTGGATGGATGTGCCCTGTGAGATCTGATGCCCGTTTGCATCAGGACCTCTTAGTTGAGGCCCTCTTGGTTCGGGCTAAATTATGGACTTATACTTAAGTTATATTATAAATATAAATGTAGGCAAGCAGAAATAAAACAATTCTAATCATTGAATAATACAATAAGTAGAACATGAATGTTACTGTGTAGGTCCTTCATAAATTGGGGGGTATTTTACATTATTATATTTTAATATTTTAAAGACACATTTGTTTAGCCTGGTGTGCAACCTTAGATTATTTATTCAAACCAATGTTTTGCAAATTAATTAGTCTATAGTTAATTAGTCAGAACTTCAATCCAATCGATTAGAGTAACACTTAAACTCCTGAAATCCTGTACCATCTGCGGCAGATGTTTAGTCAATGTTTGGTGGCTCTGAGACCATGTTAAGGGTAAAGGGTCTTGCTGAAGGGCCCAGCATTGGTTGAATGAAAGTCTTTGTAGCTTTACATATTATTTATTGTCGTTTTTTATGCTTTATTTGATTAGATTTATAGTGTATCAGAAATTTCGCCTTTATTGTAGGCACACTCACACCACCACCATCTGTCTCTGTCTCCCCGTCACTCTCTTTTTAGGGGTGAAATTGTTGATTGCCTCTCATTAACCTCCTGACTGCATCTTAATTATTTCATTAAGTCTGTAACAGCTGATCTCAGTGAGAGCCTCACAGTGGTCATTCACCACACCCACACTGTCTGCTTTCTCCACTTCGGTTTTCTGTCTGCCACAGTGCCTGTCTGCCCATCAAAAATCATGACAGATGTATGCCAGGAAAAACATCAGCTTCAAAACTGCTCCATCAATGCTGCATACAGACAGAAAGCCAATCCTCATGTGGCATTTGCCTGCAAAATCTACTTAAGATTATGTGACAACGCACGCAGCTTAGGGCTTTTATTATTTATCCACTATGCCCACTTACTGCCAACATCTAACAATAGTTATCAAAATGGCACAGCTGCCGGCACTATGATTTAGTAAAGTATGTTCTGGAGAAGACGATAAGGCTTTTGCTTTCTCCTCGCTTTCACGCTCTTTCCAGAATGTTCATGCTAAGCGTTTTCTATATGGTTTGATGATACGCAGCTGCAAACAGAAGGCATCTCCTGGTGTGTGTATGTGTGTATGCCGTTTCAGTTATGGGGCAGCTATTAACTTTTAGCTTTTACAGGTGCTGTGAGAGAAGCGAGCAGACACAAACTTTTAACGTGTCTCATGTTAAAAAGAAAGCATTTTCACATGCACTCTGGGCCTCATGCATATTTGAGTAGGAATGAGTTGTGTAAATGATAGAAGCTCTTGAAAAAGGCACCCTCTTGTGCTCTTTTTCTTTAATCTGTACCGCTGTTGCTCTTACGTTCTACATTTTATTATTTGTTTTATACCATTAGAGTTTATAGTCGTTTATAGTTGTTTTGTTTTATACAGTAGTTGTGTTTTAATCTGGACACAGATGTTTATGAAGGCTCATCCTTCAAAGGTTTCTCGATTGGGAAGAATGTGAACCCAAACGTACCTTTGGAAACATTGCATTTGCATATGACCCGTGCTATTTTTTGCGTGCTATGCATAGTACGTTGGTTTTTTTACTGTAGTTTACAAATGTTTTTTGATTACTAGAAAATTGAATTCAGATTAGCAGGTTATTTTATCTTTGGTGTTAAAATTGGCTAGACTTTTTAGTAAAAACAGTTGGATAGCTTTCTAATGCTAATTAGCAATTTATGTATGTTTAAATAAAGACTATCTGGGTCTATTAATAAAGGGCAGCAATTCAAACAAATGCAGAAGATGATTTATTTTTGTAAAATATACAAAATTGTAAATACTCCGGGCAGCATGGTGCCTTAGTGGTTAGCCTCACAGCAAAAAAGCCTGGGTTCGATTCCCAGGCAGGGGCCTTTCTGTGTGCAGTTTGCATGTTCTCCCCGTGCTTGCGTAGGTTTACTCCGGGTACTCCGGTTTCCTCCCATAGGAGTGAGTGTGAGTGTGTGTGTGTGGCCCTGTTAGGGACTGGCGACCTGTCCAGGGTGTACCCCTCTTGCCTTCCAGAGACGGCTGAGATAGTCTCCAGCAGACCCCTGGGAACCCGAATTAGGGAATATGCAGGTATAGAAAATGAATGAATGTAAATGAATGTAAATACTCTAAATATAACCTGGTTGGCAACCTCCTTATAAGCATTTATAATAACTTTCCAGAGGAAAAAAGTGTCAAATGGCTTTGTTTCTTTTAAGTGTGCCATATACATCAGACATTTAGCCAGCGGTTTTAAAGCATGATGTTTAAGGCTTAAACTAAGAATTCATAGGCTAGTTATGCAATATTAAGTTAACTCCCTTTGACGAGACTTTTACTTTAAAGGCAGTGACGTTATTCGTCTGTTCAGCCTGCTTCTTGAGCATGTGACTTTTCTGGCATTTGTTTGAGGTTGTCCCTCATTAGCTAATTAAACTGCAAAATGACTGTCTAAATGTGCACACAAAATAATTATTATCTTTGTAGACAGTTTGACTGAAGTTTGGTCTTGCCAAAGAGAAATCTGCCTACATACACAAACAATCAATAAGTAACTATGAATGCTGCCGTTAAATATGAGTAAAAGAAGGGGTGTTAGTTCCAGTGGGACAGTCTTTAGTCCTCGAGTTTGGTTTCTAGGTAGTTGTTTTCATCCGAAAAGTGATTATGATGTTAAAATCAGGAGCCTTGTCTCATCCAGCGGTATCACATGACATATTGACATATCTTAGTGTTGTATTTTAAAAGCCATACAAAATTGATAAGTTCTGGATCAATCTCAGACAGGATCTTAAAGTCACACAGGAGACTTTTCCAGAAAGGCTTTTATTTCGTCTGGTCTTAGATGATACAAGCGTTGCAGTATTATGTTATTGATTGGGAGGTAAAGTATATTGGTGGTCTGTATGGTATGTGCCTTTGTGTCAGCGTTGCAGTATTATGTTATTGATTGGGAGGTAAAGTATATTGGTGGTCTGTATGGTATGTGCCTTTGTGTCACGCAGCAGCATGAGGAGTCTCGCTCAGCTGGGATGATGGTGTATGCTCATAAACTTACCCAGCCTGCATTTAGTACATATATCCAAAAAACCTATAACATCTCATTATGTTTTAATGGCTGTTTTTTTTCTCTGGGCAGACACATATATTGATTTTTTTTCTTCTTTTCGCTTCCACCACTGCTTGCGCTTCATTTGCTTTTGCGTGTGTCATTTGTGTGTCAGTGGAAAAGAAGAGTGAGCCATTAGGCTATTCTGAGTAATAGTGTTGGTTTATATGGAATAGATTCTCATGATATCTGCAGAGCTGGTTTTATGTTAATTTTATTGTTATTTATGATATTCATGGTGCCTCCCCCTTTTTTTTTTTAAACCGTGTGCGGAAAACCCAAACCAGACGTTTATCTACTTACCTAAACTAGCCGTTTACCTCGCCCTCATTCAGAAGACTCAATGAGGGGGGCACAATGAGGGGGAATAAGTGCCTTTAATAGGGTGCCAGCCTATCGCACGATCACATACACACACACATCTAACCTGAGATGCCACTCAGATACAACATGTTTCAGACAAGGGAAGAAACTCTACCCTGTGTGCCATGTTAATGACTAATTTCTTAATAAAACTGTAAAGTGAGTTCATGAACAATTGTCAGATAATCAATGGCTTACAGATGATCATCTGTTGGTATAAAAGGGCTTAATGTGTGCCGGGAATCCATTCCTCAAAACCATGACACCAACACCGACAGCCTATGGAGTCATGCTGTTGGGGACAAACTCTAACCCTACCATCTGTGTGCTTCAGTTTTAGTTCATTTTTTATCAACTATAGCGTTCATTTCTTATTCTTGACTGTTAGATGTGCAATCCGATGTGGTTTTCACCTGTTGTAGCTCATCTGTTGTAAGATTTGATGTGTTGTGTATTCTGAAATGGTTGCTTGTGCACTGAGGTTGTTAAGTCTCTTGTGCAATGACATTAACGACTATAACTAAAGGGAAGTCATTCATTTACAGTTTGACTATCGTGGCCATTCTCAAGGCATTTTATACCACAAATGTGCAGCTCACTGAATTTGTTTTTGTAAAAGCTTAACTTTGTCTATAAAAATCCTAAAAAAATTAGCAGTTATAAAAAAAACAAAAAAACACGTCCTGTCTGGAACCATGGTCAAACTGACTGAGGTGTAGCTGCATGCGTTCATCATGCAATGTTCTATTGCCACATGATATTCCTAATAAAGTGACTGGTGAGTGTATAGTAATTTTAGCTACTAGTAATTTTGGCAAGTTATTTAATAGCACGGCAGTGTTGGGGAGTAACTCGCTACATGTAACTGAATTATGTAATTTAAATTGTTACAGTTACTTAGAAAATAGGGTTATAGTTGCATATAAAAAAGGTTAAAGGGTACAAATAGAGTGACGTCTGAATATTTTCTTTAAGAACCTAAATAATATTAATTTATTGTTGTTTTGCCTGGTTTTGCCAGTTTATTAAAGCTTTAGATTGGATTTCTGGTTTTGATTGGTTCTCTGTCAATTACATCAATCCACATTGCTGCTGAAAGCTTCAGGCTACGACACCCTGTGTGGGAGTAAGGTTAACCCTGCCAGGTATAAAATGATTTAGGTCTGTTAGAAACTGACGAGGTTGGACATGATTAGGAACGAGTTCATCAGGGGGACGGCTCATGTTAGATGTTTTGGGGAGAAAGTCAGGGAAGCCAGGTTAAGGTGGTTTGGACATGTACAGAGGAGGGACAGTGAATATATTAGTAGGAGGATGTTGTTAATGAAGCTACCAAGCAGAAGGCAAAGAGGAAGATCAAAGAGGAGGTATTTGGATGCGATAAATGAAGTTAGTGGGTGTGAGTGAAGAGGATGGAGAGAATAGGGTTAGGTGGAAGCAGATGATTCGCTGTAGCGACCCCTAAAAGGGAACAGCCGAAAGGAGAAGAAGAAGTCTGTTAGAAACTTAAAGGTTATCAAAAAGTAATCAAATGTAATCTGTTACTTTACTTTTATAAAGTCATTAAAAAGTTGCACTGCTTATTACATTTTAAATAACATCATTTGTAATTTGTAGCACTGCAATTTACTTCCCAACACTGCATATTTGTGTAAATTCATAGATTATGGTGTTACTTATGAAATGAGATGTCTGTTGCCTCTTATTTATTATATCAATAATTGTAATTTTATTAAGATACACCTCCAAAGGTAAAGGATTTTCTCTTTAAAACATTTCCAGGGTTTAGGTTCTGATCCTAAAATCAGGCTTGTCATCTTTCCGCTGAGATTATGTAGGCTGCTTCTCTGTAGATTGCTCTGTCCTATTCTCTGTGCCAAGTTTCCTGTGAGCTTTTGGTCGGATGTCTAATGGAAGCCTATGCAGGCAAATCCTATAATCCATCTGGAGTGGGTCAGTGGACCAGAGCCTGGAACACTCAGGTGATGGAACGCTGATTTCCTGTAATGGCTGCTTTTTTTTAAGAGCCATGTTTTATTTATGATTTCTGTCAGCAGAACACAGATTTTTTTTCAGTAAAATTTTATATTATATAAAATGAGATGCCATTCTGTATAATCTGTGCTGTATCAGTCCATAAATGTTAAATCAGGTCAACCTGACTGCACTGTAGGCTAATGTACAGCACTACTAGGGCTGTGCGATTTAGGAAAAATATCTACAGACAGATATTGCGATTTGATTTGCAATTTAATTTCTAGTGACGTTTTGACAAACAGCCACCTGTGGTGCTTTTTCAAGTGTTGGTGGAGGTTGTAATCCCTCGTGTTGTAGCAACAATTTTGCGACTGCTCTTCCAAATACCTTTTTTTGTTCAGTGTCTGTCGAAACCAAAGTAATTCCATATAACAAGCGTGCTGGTTTTTTTTTTGGTTTTCATTAGCCAAATGAACCCTCTGGCTCGGAAGAAGCCGTAATCCCGCTTCACTCAATTGGCTGGTATGCCTGTCACTCAAAGCGGGCAGTCATGCATTTGCAGCATTGTTTTAAAATCGCAGTTGCGATTCGATTTTGATTAATCGTTCAGCTCTACATACAACCCACCCATGGAGATTGTTACAGTTTTATTAACGTATTATCCGTATGTTTGCGTATATAGACAGCTATAAATATTGTACTTGATATATTTATGCTGATAAACTGATCTTTGGATTTATACCACCGACTGATATTCTTGTCATTCAATAATAAAATGATGAGTTCGAGTAAAGTTCTTCAGATTTCGATAAATGTCATTTATATGAAACAAAGCATTCCTGCTCCCAGTTTACTGTCAGAGGGCTTTGAAATATAAAATGTCTACGTTATATATCATTTGTTTAAAATTTTTAACTGTTAACTACTTATGTAATTACTAATAAATTTGGTTCTTCCTGTTTCATGTGTAGACGGAGAGAGGCAAGCAGAGGGGACTGACGCAAGTCACAAGAAAAACTCACGTTCCTCAGACAGCCATCACAAGAGTGAGGATTTCAGTGACAGCCATGAAGAGGACCCATCAGTAAGAAATGAAATATTGAGTAATATGCCTTGACAAACTGAGTTCATTATACCTGAGTGGTTTCGAATAAATGATGTAACATGTTTATCTTAAGTGGCATTTGAAATGATTATAGAAAGTTTTGCACTTATTACGCCTTTCAGTCAATAGATGTTGTCTTGCGCCACTGAGGCAAAAAGCAGTTATGTGATAAAGTTTGAATAACGATAATCAGCATAATTCGCAGGAGTGGGAAAACTCATTCAGAATTTGACTGAGGTAGTGTTTTACTGTTTTTCACACTGACAGACAACCTACTAAAATGTTCTTTAGATAACTCAACAATCATTTCAAATTTAGCCATAAAAATATCAGTGATTTTAGTCCCCTCGGTCAGGTAATGGGGTCTGCGGTGCAGTCAGCATTTTAGTTTACTCCAAAGACGGGTTAAGATGTTAGACTGCTGTTGCCACTGCTGGGCCCCCTGAGCGAGACACTTAATTGCTCAGTTAATAAATGTAAAAGAAAGTTGCTATGGATAAAAGCGTCTGCCAAATGCTGTAAATGTAAGATGCACATTACATTATCATTCTCTAACAGTGTTTGGGTCTCTTAGTTCCAGTGACGGAATAATGGGACATTTAACATACAAAAACATTGTAGACAATTTTTTAGCATAGACACACTTATGTGATGTTGATTCGTCTACATGGGTTTAGTCATATAGTGTATATTTAACTGTTATGAATAGCACAATATAATTTTCAACAGTTGCACTATATAAATCAGAATCAGAAGCGTGTTTTATTTACAGAACTGACTAAAAACGTAACTTGATATCTAACTTGGTAACCTGAAAGCAAAAATTTGGTGTAACCTAATTATTTAAATCAATAAGCATGATTACTTAACTGTAATATTTGTATACTGTATATATATATATATGGATATAGAGACAGAGAGCGAGAGAGAGAGAGAGAGAGAGAGAGAGAGAGAGAGAGAGAGAGAGAGAGAGACAGAGAGAGAGATGGTTTCAGTAAAAGAGACAAAATTAGGTTAAAAGACAGGAATAGCTATATTCTACCAGAGATTTGAAGGTTTACCTCATTTGTCAGTGCTCTGATGGATGAGTATGGTAATAGCGTAGTGTGTTTGATATGATATTCACCCTCATGTGTGCCAGTAACTGCGGAGCAGGTCATTGCCACAGGCGACATTTGAGGACATTCTAGTTTTAAATGATTGATAGCCTGATCTTGCTTCTCTATGTGCTCTAAAAACCACACATTTCCATACCTCCCTCTCCACCAGAGAGATCCTACCTATTTCTTGGTCTTCCACACATGCAGCACTCTAAATAGCCGGAGTATAAAAATGCCCTTCATTCTGCCTGCAGCCAGACACAAAGCACCACTGAATTCCGGCAAAATAATTTTACTTCACCTTTTCTAGATATTAGCATAAGAAATAAAATATTATAACGTGGCTTAGTAGTTAGTGTTTGCCCTACACTTCTAGGATTCATTCTTTTTTTCTCGTGTGTGTGTGTGGAGTTTGCATGTTCTCCCCGTGTTTTTAATGGTTCCTTTGGGAACTGCGGTTTGATAGACTGGCTGAAATCTCTAAAGTGCCTGTTGTGTGTGTGTGTGATTCAAGCTTGTGATTAAAAGGTTGGCCCTTACCTTGTTTTCTAGGTCTCCAGGCTTTTTATAAAGCCTGGGCAAAGCAAAAATTTATTGATAGTCTAAAACAAGAAAATTACAGAAAAAGGTCATGGAACGATAGCTATTATAAACATTTGCAGCTTTTTTGCCATTTGGCAGAGGCGTTTATCCGGAGAGACTTATGCATCTGAGGATATGGGGTAAAGGGCCTTGCTCAGGGGCCCAACAGTGGTAACTCAGTTGTGCTGGGAATCGAACCCCCATATGAGAACTAGTTTATTCCAGGGATGTTCTGCAAACTTCAATGTAATTATAAACATATATAGTTTTATTATATTTATATACTATTTTATGATAGCATAATATATTTTTATCATGTATTTGTTGAAAAAAAAAGGGGGAAATACTCTTAATGTTCTTGTGTTCGACCGTATCAATTTATTCCATCACTGATTTTTTTCCTTTTGGGGTCCACTAGCTGTCATTCCTCGGATTAACACTAGCTTGCAAAGTATTATAGTGAAGTTGAATCTTTTTTTTTCTTTACATCTTTTATATCCTTAAGTTTGACTAGCTGAGGAAAAGACAAGTTTCTTGAGACGGTTCACATAAGCCGTCTTTAATGTCTATAGGTTGTTATGACAATTGTTTTAAATGCAACTGGAGCTAAAGTATCTTTTGATGCTTTGTAAATTAAAAAGTAATTTTATGTCAGAGCGCTTTTTATGATATACTCCTGCATTGTTTTTAACTGCTAATAAAACTCAGATTAATCTAATATTTTTAATATTAGTATTTACTCAAAAAAAAAAAAAAAACGTCAGTACAATTAGAAACTGTTGTTTTTTATACCTTAAATTAAATTCTTACCCTGAAAAAAAATAAAAATAAAACCAACATGTTTTTAGTCTATTTGTAAAAGTTAAACTGCTTCTGGGTGAATTTTTCTCATAATGGCAACAAAGGAAATGCCAAAATCTTGCATAAACTTTAACAGGATTTCTTCAAAATATCCTTCGCACTGGATAGTGTTGTTGCTTCATAGCTTCAGGGTTCCTGGTTGGATTGTAAGCTTGGGTTTGTGCAATCCAAGTTCTCCAGTTTTCTCTTATCTTTCAAAAAACATGCCAGTAAAGTGAAATGCTAACTCCGAGTTAGTGCTTTTGGTGTTGACTGAGTGTGTAGTTGTTTGTTTGCATGGATCCCTGCAGTGAACTCTAAAGGATGTGCACAGGATGCATTTTAATACCCACTGCTTGTAGGCTCTAAAGCAGAATAAAGACCTTAAGCAGAATAAAGCAGTTCCTGAAGATGGGTAACTGAGGTTTTTTTTAATTGTTTAGCTCTTTTACTTATTATTGTATTATTTTGTATGTAGTAACATTTTATTATTAGTCTAAAATTTTAAATAATAGGAAAATCCCATTTACAAGTAGTAGGTTAACACATAGCCTATTAATTTCGACTCCTGAAATACTTGATAGACTCAATTTGATTGACAGGTCTTGATTTTTACTTTTGATGGACTCTTGGAAAGGTAGGTAAAATCTAGCTTAATATGGGTCCCTAGAGCAGAGTTTTCCGACTAAAACCCTTTTTAATAAAATATAAATGAAAAAAAACTTTTCCTGGCACCCGAATAAATAACATTTCTCACATTTTAAATAACAGCAACCTTTTAGTAACACCAGGGGATTACGGTTGCATAGACACATGTGGTTGTACACCTGTCACCATGGTAACGATCTGTGGTGGATCATCTTTAGCCAACATGGAGGATGGCATTGAAGGTGTAATGGTGGAAAGGTGTGTGTGTGTGTGTGTGTGTGTGTGTGTGGATGACAGCCGTGGGGATGCAGTGATGTATCTCGAACCGCTTCTGTCCTTCTCATTTATTATTTACAAGGCATTACTATCTCTCTGTTCAATCTAGGGTTCCATGTGTGGTAGATTTGCTCATACATGAACGCACACATACACAAATGCATGCACGCAGACACTCGGTACATGGCAAGGTAAGCAGAAAAACGGAATATGTACTGCAAGAATATAATCGGTTCAGCAGTTTCTGTAACTGAAATCAAATGACGCTTTATATATATAAAAAGTCCTGATAGTCCTGATAAGACTCATTCTATTATTCTGCTCCTTTCAGCTTAACCTATACTCGGTGAGTCTTTAAGGACCTTGTCATCGGCTCAAAGTGGGATTGAACTTTATATGCATGTGCTTTTGTCTGTATGTGTGTGCACATATGGTTGCTGCCGTCTGTCTCATACATATTAATATGGCTCTGCTCCAGGTGAACAATGTCACCTGAATCCATCATTCCCTCATCATCTTAACATATAGAGTCAAATATGGCCACAAATTTATTCATTCAACTCACTCAGCAAATGTAAAGGGATAACATATTATCACATCACTAATGACTAGTCAGCCATTGTCTGAGATAACGATTTAAAAACATCATTATACTGATCAGTCTGTGTCACAACTGCTGATATAGACAGACTACAAATACTGTGCCACACGCTCATTAATGCACATATATTACTGAATTTCTTTTACTTAGAAAGTTCTGCAATATTGTTTTTGTACCGGTGTGTTGCAGAACAACACTTATTTTCAGTCTGCCTTCATTATTTAATGAACGCACACTATAGTCTATAATCAGCTAAGTGTCTGGCTCCTCTGCGGCCGTGAACAATAGCATTAGTCGATATGGACTACTCCTTATTGTAGCTCAACACCTGTACTGAGATCATTCTCACGTGGCAGGTTCTTGGATGAGATAATGGTTCCACTGAAGCACTAAATGCCATTGATTCGTTAAATATGCTCCACGGCAAGAGTCCATGGCATAATAGAGGTGTCTGTAGGAGTATAATTATTGTCCGACAGAGAAAAGCTCTGAGTTACAGTGCCATATATCCGGGTCTGTAAGTGTTCGTCCACCTGACACACTGATAGGGCTGCTAATGCCCGAGGAAAACTACCAAATCACTAGCAGCTTCCATGGGATTAATGTTTCAGGCTGCAGGCAGCACTTGATCTTTTGTTCTCATGGAATGAGAGATTGAAAGTGGAGGAAACGTGAACTGTGTGTGTGTGTGTGTGTGTGGTGTAATACATTAGTGTGTGGAGGTACAGGATCAGAAGGATTCTCTATAGGCTAGAATAGAAGGATAATACATTCATGGCCGAATCTGAGAAGCATTTAAGTAAAGCACCTGGAATAATTACGGTTAGCCTTGAATATGTACTGTACAGTGAATTTAATAGAAATGAACAGTGCTTTGAATTCACATAATGAAGTGTCGTCTTCGCTGTAGTGAATCTTTTTTCCAGCATAATACATATGATTGGATTTATATTTTCCATTTGGTTAAGTATTGGAGGTCATATATGTCTTTTATAGAGAGATTCTTTGTGAATTATTAATATGCATGCACTATAAACTATAGATATATTTATATTACTAATAATAATATACTACAGGAAAACTGTTTATACTTAAGGTCAAATCTAACCTACTATACCCCTACTCTCCTGCGTAGTCTCTCAGATCATGTGAGATTGGTCTCTTGACTGTCCCCTCATTATTGGATGTCTACTCTAGGTGGTAGATTATTAAGTGTTAATGCTTCTAAATTATGGAATGCACTACGCTCCGAAATATATCACCTCTGTCCACCTTTAAGAATGTGTTTAATATGCCTTGGGAAAAATGTGGCTTTCCTGGCCTCATGTGTTGTATTGCCTATGTTGGTATGTACTATGTAAAGTTACCTTGAGCAATGGAAAGATGCTATAGAAAATCTTCTTTTTCTGTAAATGTTTTTTTTAAACAAAACATTTTATACCCTTTTTTTAATTTAATTTGTATACTAAGATATGTTTTCCTTTTTTTATTATTATTCTGCTACACACTTTTGCTTCATATCTTGAAAAACTGCATAGAACATAGCAAGTAAAAATTTTGTTCTTATGTTTCTTTTTGAAGTATTTCAATAAAGCAAATATTACATTATTAACCTATTTCTAAATATATTTTTTTTACTTTAATTGTAAATGTAAAGTTGCAAATAAAAATGTGAAGCTGATTCATTATAAAAATTGGAAGGCTTTAAATGGTATAACATGTCCGGTTGGATTAAATTGTTAATATGATAAAAAAATATATTACTAAATGAATTGAAAATATTCGAAACTTGGAGAATAATAAGTTAAAGGCAAGGGGTCTCGAGCATAAAGTCTCGAGCATAACGTCTCAGGGGACCTGGGACACAAGGTAGGGGGACACCCTGAACAGGGCATCATCCACATGTCACATGTACTACAGATAATTTACAAGAAAACCCTGAGCATACAAACTCTGCACACAGTGCGGACATCATGCCCTCTGTTAGCATTTTAGCATCATGTAATACTTTAGCTTGAGCCTTAATAGGAGCTCTGAATATTATTGTACACATCGTCTATCATTTAAGTCTCAGCTAATTCTGCAAGTAGAACACAATTCTGATTACATAACAATAATGAGTGGCTAAAATGTAAATATTGTTTTATTCTTTTACAGTATTTAAATCGGCTTTAAGGATGTCAAGATAAAGGCATCATAAGCAGTTAAAATTCTACTCAATCAAAATATATACGTTACATACAAGTGGATGTGGTAGTTTTGCGGTTAAGGTGTTAGCCTAAGCTGACCTCTGCTGAGCCCCTGAGCAAGGCCTTCAACCCCCAACTGCTCAATAGTATAAATGAGACTCTCTATATAAGGGCATCTGCCATAATGCTAGAAATGTAATTACCCAATATAAGTTATTTAGGCAGATTGCCTAAATGTGTGTTTTTCTGGGAGTAAAGTTCAATGTGATTTTTGATCAAAATGTTCAGGTTAAACTGCAAAAAAGATTTAGTGCAAGTTCATTGCAAGCTGTGTAGTATTTTACGTGTTATTTCTCTCTCTCTCTCTTTGTCAGTTCCGTGGCTTTGTTAACAGCAACACTGATTTTGTGGTTGGGGTAAATACGGTAACAGTTTGATATATATGCAGATTTACGGCACCCACCAGTCAGAGGCCGGTTTTAATCATACTGGCAGGATTACAGCCTCTCGTAAAATGAAGGCTTATTGTTAACCTGAAATTGCTTTTAGGATCATAAATATCAGGAAGTCCAGCATCGCCGATGCTTTATGGAGGCAGGGGAAGGCCTGTCACACTGCCCACCTCTTCCGTGATCTCGAGGGTCCTGACTAATCGAGAAATAAATATATGCTTGAAGACCAGTCGTTTACTTAGCCGCTGAGTATATGTAAAGCTAAAGTGGGGATTATCACGCTGTCAGAGCGAGCAGACGGGTTTTAATTAGCTTTAGCTAAAATACATTCTGTTTTGTTTAATTATCTGAAATACACTGTTAATACCTGCATTGAGCGAGCATGAGACGGGTTTATCTACTTAGGTATGCGAGCTCATGCGTGTTTTTGCTGTGGTTCAAGCGTCATCAACAGTCATTTTGTCCTTTCTGGTGGTTGTTCACTTTCATCTGTGCACATAGAAAAATGTTCCAATATGATTTTGCCCATGTCTGGGGCCAAATCTGCACAACCCTTGAGTTATCAAACTTTGCAAAATTCCATTGCCTCAGCATCTGTTGCAGCTTGCAAAAGCACCATCTTGATCATTATCTGAAGCAGTAGTGTGGTCAAATCTGTGTGAAGTGGAAATGGGTTTCTCATGAGGCACATAGCTAGCACACTCTGCCGCATTGCATTTGCTGACACGGTTTCTCAGCAGCCATCTTTTTTTTTTTTTATAACTGTTTATGCATATGCTACAGAATGCTTCACCGGGTCCTCTGACACACTGTCATTTACACCAGCAAATGAGGAGTTTAAATCCACATTAATAATTCTGTGTCAAAAAGAGAATTATATATATTGGAAAATGTCGGCAATGTTCACCAGTGTTGATAAGACACATTTCTTTAGGTGTTTTATAGGCTGACATTTTCAGATATAGAGAAACTCTGGAACTTAACCATGCTGTAAGTCAAACGCTTCTTAATTAGTCAGGAGCTCAAGCTTTTGTCGGTGTAATTAAAACTGAAATAGTTTATCTACTCAAAGACTGTCTGCTTCTAAATCTGAGCTCATAGGAAAAAAAAACCCCAAAACCTTCTATTAGGTGTTTAACCAGAGTTCTAGTCATGCTTCTGAGAAATACAGGAAATTTCAAGATGTACACTGTTGCAGTTGTGGTAAAACATGTTTCCTGATAAGTCACAGCAAGGGCATTGTTGGGATTTAATCAGGGTTTTTTTTCGTTTAATCATTCTTCCGTTCATTCATTTGTTTTTCTGTTCATACAACAGGGCAGAATAGGCCAGACTAGGCCACATTTATTTTCTTTGTTTAGTTGCTGACTCGGTTAAAGTGTGCTTGGGGTTATTTTAAATCGACAAACAGATGACCTTCACTTTCTGCCATTCCCTCAGTCTGAGCCCTGGTTTTTATTTTTTTTCTTATCTCATCCAGTTGACTTCAACATAGATTTTTTTCCAATTTGCCCAAGAGTTTGAAGAGCCTATGATTGAATCTTGACTGTGGGGTTGTTTCGGCCACCTTATAGCTCAGTGAGGCCCTGAGGCTGACCAGTTCCTCCCAGCTTAAACTATCTCACTTACTTTTTCTTCTTCTCCTGGCTTTCTTTCTCATCTTGAGCTTCCTTGTCTAATGGGATCAAATTAAACAGGACCTAGCCTTCGGATTGGTTATAGGGGAGACAGAGAGTCTGTCTTAATTCTTTGATGTGTCTTACCCCATGGATGTGGGAGCAGTGACATTTAATATTAGACTTAAGCTCAGTATAGGAAGGTAGGTACGGAATTAGACCATGCTTTATAATAAAAACCTTTTATCAGTTTATGTTTTTGAGCATGCATGGAGGCAGTGACCACTAAAAGCCTAGAGAGTGAGTCAGGAAGTCCTAAAGATGTTTGCTTGATGGTGATGTTTATCATAGTCATCTTTTTTTTTTTCTGTCTGATTATCTCTAGAGAAGTCTCCGGGGTAATTAATCTCCTGTGTTATCTATCATACATGCTCAGTGACGCACTCAACCAAGGGCTGTCTTATTCTCTCTAGGGTTTTTTTTTCTTAACATTAACTTTAGACCTATTTTTAAGCCCTTTACAAAAATGGGGATTAAGTTTTTATTATTTACATTTATTGGCTTGGTTACTATCGATATCACATCCAAGTTGGTTTTGACTCCTAAATCTTACAATTCTACACCCAAAGGGTTCTTTATTTCCGCTTCCTTATTTCCAAGCAAACGTCTAATAATATTGGAATTGTATTCATGTGAGAATAAATCTTGAATCAGTTAATTAAACAGGTACTTAAATAGAAGCTTCAAATAGATGGACTATGACTGATCTTCCATGGTGTATAGTGTGGGTGTGCAGAACAGTTACACTATATGTATTTGTATAGTGCTCTAAATAATGTATAACTGTATTTGGATTCTAATTTACAAAGGAATATAAAATTAGTTATTTATAAATTAATTAATAAAAAAAAATTATATTAACAATGCGGCTATGCACCCAGATTGTCAAAAAGTTAAAATTAGTAAAACAGTTTTTGAATTCCAGCCCTGGCAGTTCCTCAAACTCACTATCAAGCATCACTCAGGTTAGCAATTAGTCTCAGCTAGAGATGCGCACACTCCAAACAGATAGTGTATTTGGTCATATTTGGTTACATCCTTAATGTACTGCATAGTAGACCATTTGCTGGTTTAGTCTGTATTATTGGATTATAATAATGGATGTGTCTGTGTGCACCCTGTCTGAGTGTGTTTGACTTTGAATCTTTGGAAGTCTAAAAGGAAGTTAAAATAAAAATTAAAAAAAGAACATATGAAAACAGGAAATAAATGGAAAACCGGTGACTTAAGAAAGCACATCACTAATTCCACAAAGTGTTATACTGTACAGTGTTTACAACAAAGGAGACAGGAGCTGGCATGGGATTTCGCAACCTAGCAACACATACCAACCACACTTTTTTAATTTAGCAGATTGTTATGGTTCCCTGAGTTTTTTTTTTTTACAGACTTGTGTTATAGACACAAATCGTTTTTAATTAGAACACAAACAATAAAATTTACTATGTTGGATGAAGCAATATATAAGGTAGTCGGCTCTGTTTCCAAAATCATGAGGTTCTTAGTTGGGCAGCATCTTTTCATTTTACTCGGTGCCAATTTACTAATTAGGCCAGTATTTTGAGTAATTAGACAAATGGAGTGATATCAGTCTAGTCGGTTGCAGAATAAGGAAAGTCTGTGAAAAGCTTAATGTAGTCACGCATTTTTATTAGCAAGAACTACACAACACAACAAACCAATCAAAAGATATAACTCTCACATTGTTCCGGAAACTTTAATTATTCTGGTAAACAATAAAAGAGTATAATATCTGTTATGGTCATGAAGGTATGAATGATAGAGGAGAATTGAGTGCATCGAGAGAGTGTTTGTTTTATGTCAAGCAGTGAACGATGTTAATGGAAAAAGGGGTGGCTTAGCGGTTGAGGTACTGGACTGATTTCCAGCACTACCAAGCCACCACTGTGGGGCCCTGAGCAAGGCCCTTATTCCTTATCGCTCCATTGTATAAAGAGAAATAAATGTAAGTCGCTCTGGATAAGGTCATCTGCCAAATGCTGTAAATGTAAATGTTAATGCCGGATGGAGAGAAATAAAGGTCAGCTCATCTGTTATTCTGAATATATGTTTTTGAGGAGATTTTAGAAGACTTGAAGAACTTCTTTTCAAAGCCTTATTATTTTCTCATCTTACATAACATTAGAATTTGTTTCTTGGCAGCTTCTTTTTCTTTAATGTGATGTCAGTACACAGTGTCAGACATGATATGCCATCCTTGGAGCTAGAACGTTTAAGGGCCTTGCTTAAGGGCACAACAGTGACAGCTTATACAACTTCTTTGACACATCTGACTAATTTTACTTGGATGTTATGCTAATGTTCTAAATGCAGGTACATTTGGCTTAATTGAGATTATTTTTTAACTTATTTTAATCTGTGCAGTATTTAATCACATCTTACACACACAAAAGAATATTTACACCGCAGCTCAGAAAGCCTACATTTTGAGAATGATGTAATATGTCTCCAAACCCAAACAATAGGCCTCATGCGCACACACTCCCCTGGTGCTGGCCTTCTGCACCTGCATGGCACTGTGTCTGTTTGCACTTCATAATGCACTGGCTCCTGTTGAAAAATAAGCCATGGTCCTCAAATCACATTGATTTTACCGTCCGGCTGGCCTCATGATTGATCTCCTCTGCAAAAGCATTGATTCCCCTTGTTCTCCCTCCCAGCCTTTCTGTCTGGGGACTACAAATGGGCCTCAGCTACTTTTCTATTGTTATAAATGGAGCTAGTGCTTCAGGCCTCTAAATTAATGATAGGTCATTGCAAGCTGTCTCCTCCACACGACCAGAACAAAGTTGTAGTGGTACTAAAGCTTTTTTTTGGCTCCTGTCCTGGGGTTTGCTATTTTTTGTGTGATAGGTTGGTTGAGTTTTTAGGGCTTTAGGAAAAATACTGATAGAGAAGTGGTAGCCTGGATGTTAAGGTGTAACACTGCTAGTCAGATTATTGGTTTCATTCCCGGCATCATCAAGCTACAACTGCCAGGACCTTAAGCAAAGCATGTCCACCAGGTCCCTCCACTCTGGTACACCGTAACACCAATTTTTTTGGCTCTTAATAGTTACATACATAACCTTGAGACGATTTGGCACTGGTATTAAAATCAGATAGGAGACACGTCTGATTGATTGTCTAGTCAACTAAACAAATGCTAATGGAAACAAAACATTGTAAAGACCCTTAACTTTTTGATTTTCTATGTGGTTCATGTTTGTTAGTTTACAGCACCTGTAGCTCTGCCTGGATACACATTGCCATGTCACAACTGTAACCAAAACAATTCTCATGGTATTTTGCTCACATTTAATGTTTTTATGAGTCACTGATATAGTGACTGATTTGGCAAGCTGCTGGATTTTTCTATCGAATTGCCGCAGCCCGTCTCCATCAAAACCTGCAGAAAGGTGATAACAGGACGTCTGTTATCTCACCACGACTGGATTAAGAAAAAAACTATTTACTTGTGTCAGTAAATTTAAAAGTAGTTCTCCTTTAAGTGCTTATTTACGCAATCCTCAAGAATGTAAGATTTAAAGTAAAGCATTTATACTGCTTTTCACGTTCAAGTTCCTGGTGTGTCATTTGATCCTTGGAACTTAAAGGATCCTTGTTCACCTGTCATGTGATTCAGATTCCTTTGTCTGTGTGTCATAGTCTGACTGGTTTGTTCGTGTTATGTGATCCCCCTTTGTTTAGTATATATAGGCCTCTTGTTTTCTTTGTCCTTTGTCTTGTTCCCTGTACCAATGCCATTGAGTTCGTGGTTGTCAACTTTTGTCTAGGTAACTTCTGTTCAAACGGCGCGTTCAATAAGTAATTACATGTTAATAAAGCGGTAACCCACATGATTTAGGTGCTGTTAATGATTTATATATTCTATCCTTAATATCTCTTAAAATAACCGAATGCTAAATAATATTAGCTGTTGTGATTTCTTTGGATACTTTGAATACTGCTGTGACTTCTTTAAATACTTTTTCCACTGCTTTGTCTACGCACTTGCCACAGGTTGGTGTGGTGGTTATTTATAGGAAACTGCGCAGTGTTACGCCGTTTATTTCAAGCAAATGAGACAGTCGGGACAGAGATTATAGTTTTTCCTGTCTGCACCTGTAAAAGAAAGCTTAGTGGGAATTTAGCAGTGTAATCGAATACGCTGTCTCATCATGGTTCTGGTTCCAGTTTCAATATCAGTTGGTTTTGTGTCATCAGTGTTAATGGTGTATTTTTCCTAACGCACAGCTGTCAATAGCTAAACAATAGCCCTTAATTCCTCCAAACGAAGTCTCTTGATCTATTTTGTCATTAAACAAATGTGATTCTTGGAGTCCAACACTTAAGGTGGTCAAATCTGTCATTGTTGATGCACAAATCAATGCCTCATTGATAGTGTGTGTATATTGTGTATGTGTGTGAGAGAGAGAGAGAGAGAGAGAGAGAGGAAGGAGCCTTAATAGATTCATTTGTAGCTGTTTTTATTTAGTGCCTCATCTTGTCAACATAAGTAAATACATTTCAACCTAAGATATAAAAAATCTAGTATAAATTTGTTTGTGTTTGTGTGTATGTATGTGTGTGTGTGTGTGTGTCTGTACCAGTACTATGATTTCTGTGTTCTGTCCGAGTTCAATTTTACTGTCTGCGAAAAGATCAAGCCGATGCCAGTGATGTATTCATTCTCCCACTCCTCCCTGTATTCCCTGCAGTAATACCTACTTGTTGAAAGGGTGTGATGTTCATATCACAGGGCTTTCATTAGCTCTGGTGTGTTATTTTGGACACCATTCTTCAAGAATGATTCCCATGAGTCACTATAAGATATAGCAAAAGAGTTATAAAGAGTTATAGCTCTATCTAGCATCTCGGAGTGAGTCAGTGCTATTCTGCCTGTGTCTGTGTGTTTTCAGCATTTCCTGTTATAATCTTGATATAACAGGAGCAGAAAAAAAACCTTAAAATCGACCCAAGCAAGGACGAGTCTATGTTTTGTATTGTTATAAAGAAAAATAAACTAGAAATAGATTAATCCAGAAAGCAACAGACTTTAAACAAAAACTAGCGTCGTTCCAGCAAGCCTCTAAACTCTATGACGTCATGGTGTCTTCTGGTTGGACTGGGAGGACTCAAGTGCCTTGCACAGAGCTCTGCCCTAAACCTCGCTAAGCACATTAGAGATTAACTGGAACACCGACTGCACCCCAGACCCTCTGAAATAATTCCTCACATCCACACTATACTGAAAAACAACTACATCTCCTATAGGATGGTGAAAACACATATGAATGTGATGCTCAGGTGTCCTAATAATTTTGTCTATATAGTATATACGGAGGAAATAACATCTATTAATAGGACATGGCAGGAAACAAGACTAAAATTAAAACCCACAAATAACAATGCACAAATGAGTGGGATGTACATGTGAGATTCGTGATGGTCTATATATCCTGTATATTTTTTATGACATATTTTCATGTCATACGTGCAGCTAATTGCCCGTCCAGAGGCCCAGGTTTCTAGACCTTTTTCCACTGCCCGCATTAAATGCATAAGATACATGGATGTGTGGGGTTTTTTTTTGTTGTTGTTGCTCGCAAATGCAGTTACAAATATACCAGACACTGCCTGCTCTGTGTATAACTTCTATCAGTGCTGCTGATGTAATCCTCTCAGGGAAGGAGTTAGATCCTTCTAAAAGACAGGCCTATACAAACTAATGATGAAATATTAAAATGCGCTGGGCTTAAAGTAGTTTTTATTTTTAAACACTGTATATTTTTTATTTAAAATGTATAAGCAGAATAGCAGCAGCATACCCCTGCTAATAACCCATATAATGCGTTATACATGAATCAGGTGAAAAGTTTAACAAATATATTTTTTTTCATATATAAAATATTTAAATCAAAAATTAATTTACATGAATATATTTTTGACAAATACATTTTTGGGCAATATTGTCGTCCACACAAATTGAGCAAAGCGACAGCACAATGGCGCCCCATAGGTCAATGCGCCAGGATGGCATTAAATATTTGTATTCTAGCTTAGAATTCACTGCACTGCAAGCTCCTCTGGACACACTGGAAAAATCTCTTCTTCACTGTTACTGTAATAGAGAAAAATCACAGCTATAGTTTACAGAGATGCTTCACCACATATCCACATATAAATATTAATCAGCCAGGCATTCTTGCTTGATGTATGAGAAGTGATGTTTATTCTTTGCTATCATGAAGCAGCATATCTGAGCACGACTGAGATTCTGATTATGTTCACTGATGGAAGTTTGTGTAGATTAAAGCCTAATTTAAATCTGTTCATCCCATAAAGTGATTGAGTCTGTAGGGTTGGAAATATAAAATATAATATATATACATTCTTTACTGTATGTGGCCATTAAATGTGTCCTTTTTTAATACCATATTTACATTTACAGTATTTGCCAGATGCCCTTATCCAGAGCTACTTACATTTATCTCTTTACCCAACTGAGCAATTAGGAGTTACGGGCAGTGGAAGCTTGGGGGTGGTAGGAATCAAACCCCGATCTTTTAACTAGCAGTCCAACCACTCCACTACCACTTTCCAATAACAAAGTTTCTACTACGGTATGTGGTAGCTTAATAGTTAAGTTGTTGGACTGCTTATCCGAAAGTCATGAGCTTAATCCCCGGCACCACTAAGCTTTAAGATAGGCCTATTCTTAATGCTCAGTTGGATAAAAAATTAAATAATTGTAAGCCGTTTTGGACAAGCATGTTTGCCAAATGCCAAAAGACCACATGATACGTTGATGATAGGAGAGTGGTAGCCGCAGTGGTTAAGTTGTTAAACCGCTAATTAGAAGATCAGGATTCGATTCCTAGCACCACTAAACTACCACTGTTGGGCTTCTGAGCAAGGCCCTTAACCTCCAATTGCTTAGCTGTTTAAAAAAACATAAATGTAAGTCTGGATTAGGGGTTCCTGCCAAAATGCTGTAAGCATAAAGCTAAGTTTACAAATCTAAAGTGATGTTATTGCCACAAATGAGTAGTCACTGTAAGGCCATCTGCTGTTCAAGGTATTGTATACGGTTTGATGTAAAATATGTATGATAGCTGGGCTAACTATTTAGACTGAACTTCTATCAGCTTCTATGTGCAGTGCAAATACAATCTCTTATGCATAAAGAATGACTTGCAGAATGCAGAAAAAGGAATTGGGAGTGTGGCTGTGATAGGAGGTGACTGATCACAGACAAATTTGTGCTGAACAGACAGACGGATCTCAACGGCAGCAGCTGTAATCCTGAGATCGTGTTCTTCACTCTACCTTTCTCTCTCTCTCTCTCTCTCTCTCTCTCTCTCTCTTTCTCCTCCTGATAGCAGATCCAGGAGAGAGTAATACCGTGGGATGCATTTGTAATGCAGCTCATTGCAACGCCCTCGCATCGCCATCCATCTCTGACCACTAGCAGCGGGGAGAGACATAGATAACTGTGCATTACACATCCTGTGCCTTTGCACTGCCTTTGGAACAGTAATGCACGACTCAGGCAGATTTTCCACACGCTGGTCTTTTACGTTGCTAAATTTGGCTCCTGTACTGTACAGAACTATCTGTAATAAGGTTGTCATCTATCCATTTTTTCAATACCATGTTTTATAGAGATACAGCGTCCCTGGAGCAGAGAGGGGTTCAGGTCTTTGCTCAAAAGTCTAGAAGTAGTAGCTTGGTAGTGCTTTCCAACACTTGAGCCACCACTGCCAAATAGAAAGACAGAGCCTGAAGCTTATCTTAAAGATTGGGATGCACTAAGCAATCTAAGAAATGCCAGTCAGCCTATAACGCATGTCTTTGAACTGGTGGAGGAAACCGGAGTGCCTGAAGGAATCCACCAGTTACAGAAAAACATGCACAGGTGGAACTCAAACCCTGGAGCTAACCACTAAGCCACTGTTTTAACACCTACAAAGGGTGTCTGCATTTCTTATAATGTCAACCCCTTAAGAAACAACATCTGTGCATTTCTTTCACATATGCTTTAAAGGTAAAGGTCTTATTACTTACACTTTCTTCCTCAGTCCTCAGCAACATGTATTTGCAAAAAACTTAAATTTTTTTTATTAGAATTTTGCCTTTTTTTTTAAGAGGACATGCTCACTCTTCCTTTTGTAAATGCCAGAGATGGTAACAAACTGAGACGTCTGCCCTTTTCAATGCCCTTTGCTGTCTTTCTGGTGTGCTAGGCATCGATTTGTCGTGCAGACACATGCCCACTTACAAACAGTGACCTAAAAAGTGTCACTATTTGGTGTGATCTTTAAGCCATGACTGCAGCTGGTAACCCGGCTTACAGAAATGCTAAGGAAACTTGTATTAAAATAGGGATCCATTTAAGAAAGGGGAAAAATGGAGCAGGGTTAGAAGAAGAGAAGGTGACAGATAACACAGGTTCACTAGAAAGGGAAAGCAGGAAAAGCAAGTGAATAGGAGAGTAATTGCTTAGTCCAAATAGTCATATGGGTAGCATGAAAGCTAAATAGGCTGTTATTGTGAGGACCTTTTTGTGCATTAAGTGCCTATATTCCCATATTGCACATGCTTTGAATTCAATTAAAAGCCTGGATGGGCAGAAGTGTGTGGGCGGGTTGGGGAAAAGGGGGGAGGGGTATACATACACCACTAAAGGATATGCTGTTACATTTTTTAGTTTGTATAGCACTTAAAATCTCATTTTCACACATGCAACACACAACTGTAAAAAGCATAAACAGATAGAAGATGGAAAACGTGAAGGAGCATAATATTTCTTAAGAACGATAAAGGACAGAGAGTGGGAAGTGGAAACGAGAAGCTTCTTAAAGGACGAATCTTTGGGAAAAAAAAAATAACAAGATACATATCCTGGATACAGCACGGATTAGTACATACACACACACACACACACACACACACACAAAAAAACCCCAAAGTGTCAAATGGGTCTTCTATCCTCTGCTCCATTTTTAAAGCAGTATCTGCTTCTGTGTGTAGAATAACCCAGAAATTAAGATTTCCTTCCTGAACTTCATTCTGCTGGGCTTCAGGAGAAATGCTGGGGATTTCGCTTCTGATGTTTAGCAAGAAAAGTTAGTGAATACAGTTCATCAGATTAGTCATTCAGCAGTGGTGGGAGATGAGCGCTAAGCCTATTACAGAGCTAATAAATCAGAGAGCAGAGCTACAATCAAAGCTCCCAGGTAGCACTGCTTTGAAAGCAGATTAGAGCAATCAAGTTTCCAGAGTGCTGTATCTTTTATATATTTATCTCCTAAAAAAAAGATGGATCTATTGATCAGAGATTCTCATCTAATTTTAGACTCATTACTTTGTAATAAGCTCTGAAAACCTATTAAAATTTGTGCATGATGTATTAGTATTAGATAATATATGTCCAGGTAATAGGATTATATAATTATGGCAGCAAACGTTGCAGATTTCATGGGTCCACAGAATGTTATTACTTCGTTTTTTTTTTTTACCACAAGAACTATAATCAGTGTTCCAATGAAGCTTTCTGTAAGGAGATGCCATCAACATGTAAGATTTATGAAAGGTGTTTGGTTTACATTTCTGGCATGTGGTGGACATCTTTACCCAGTTTAACTAACAAGTTGTGGGTGAAATCTTTGCTAAAGGTTCCAGCATGGGCAGCTCAGCGGTGCTGGATATTCAACCAACAATCTTCCGTCCAGCACATGACATTTACATAATTTATCAGAGAGATGTACAAAAGTGCTTTAAGTCATTGAAAAGCTCAATACAAGTAGACTAGATCAGAGGGACAACCCACAAAAAAGCAGCAAAGATAATAAACAACATAGGAAAAAAATCCAGCCGGGAATTTGAGAAAGAGGTAGATCTTCAACCGTCTTTTAAGGACATAAAAGGAAAAGACAAGTTGAGTTTCATCGGTATAAGAATAGTAGGAGAAGCCATGTGAGAAATTAACCTCTCCAAGTGACTGGGTATCGAAGAAGAGAAGGAAAGGTTCAAAAACTGAGCCTTTTCAGACACTGGTAGAAAGTGTGTGTAGCTGCTTTTGTCACCTGATACAAACAACCACCCAAGTAGGAAGCAAACCTTAGCCATGCTGCTGTATGAATACGAGACTCTTGAGGCTGAATAGGAAAGTCTTCTGGTTGACCTTGTCGAATGCAGCTGAAAGGTTGAGAAGAATGAGGACAGATGAGACAGTTTGGATGATCTGGCAGCATGTAGCTTCTCAGTGACTGTCTCTGTAGAGTGTGGGCTGCTTTAAAGCCAGACTGTTTGGGATCTTGAAAGTTGTACCCTAAAAGGTAGAGAGAGTTGATTAAAGACAGTGCGTTCGATAATTTTAAAAGAAAAGTAATATTAGTCTGTAGTTGTTGATGTCTAAAGGGTCCAGAACAGGTTCAGCCAGTGAACTCCCATTTCTTTTAGTGTTACAGTTGTGTAACTTTAGTTTTTTACAATGGAACGGCAGAATGTTTTGTGCTTTTAGGTTACTTAGTACTAGGGAGTTTTTTCTATGTCCTATCGCTAACCCACAAGGGTAACTGTGGCCACACAATTTTAATTTGTATGCCTTATTTTAAAATCTACATTGTCATTAAACATGTTTTAGCACTAAAACAGGGCAGTCTAAAAGAGTAGTCATAAACAGGCGAAACAGTACACGGACGTCGGTCGTAATCCAAGCAAACAAATCTAAATCACAAGTCGAAGTCGAGAAACCAAAAAAACAGCAGAGATCAAAAACACCAAAATCAGGGAAACAGAGTAAACTCTTAGTAAATCGCCAACGAAACAATACTTCGCAACAAACTAAACTATGGGCTAGCTTATATGGCTAGCCAAACAGGAAGTCACACCGGAAGTGAATGGGAGGCGGTTAATATTCCGGGAAACCCTTTGCTACTGTACTCTCTCTCTCTCTAAGAAACTCTCTAAGATGATACAAGGAAGAAACCTTCTTCATCTGGGTGACAGCAATAGTGAATTTTTAAAACATTTCCTATACAAACTGAGTAATATATGGTCAAAAAAAAGGAAATTTGATCATTTCTTTAGCCTGAAGTCTATTGGTCAAGACTAGCTAGAATTGCAGTCTTAGAAATATCATAGCAATTATAGTCATAAAACATCACAATATCTTCTACAATCCAGCGCTATCTTTAAGGTATCTTATTGGTTTTGGTGACATGGACAGCTATGTCATAAATCTTTCTGCTGTCTCTGTGGGTTCATACTTATCAGCAGAAATGAGAACTCCAATCAGAAGTAGGGCATAAAAACAGTTCAGGAAAGTCTGGAGTGATTTCCATCACCGGTATCTCAGGGGTGAGGAGTAGCAGGTGTAAGGACAAATAAGAGAAAATAGGATTGCCTATCACCTTTAATGGTTAAGGACAATGTACATTGTGTGCAGAGTGCAACTAGTGGCAAAACTAGGATAATTAAAGTGAGAGTCAGAAGGTGACACAGACATGAGGACATGAGTCCTGGGACATAAAGCAGCCAAAGTCTACCAACACATTGTACACTCTACGAGCTCCTTCATGTAAAAGAAATTTTTTTAACAAAAAGTCTTGACTACGCAAATCTGATTTTCTGCTAGACTTACACCCTGAGAGTGTGTCTGAGCTCTGAACACTAATTGGAAAGACTATTTCATACCTGTATAACCTGTATACTATAAATAGTCAATCGAAATAAATAGAAGCAGAATATGTTGCTCAGTAACAAAATGAAAATGTAATCACTTGTAAATTGCTCTGGTTTAGTCCGAATATAACATCAGGGACATTTTATTAATAAGAAAAAAATCAACCGGAACATTGCTTCATGTCTTTAATCAGTGCTGTTGTCTTTTAAACATGAAGCTAATTCTAACACATACACAGCATTTTGAGGTTTTGTTAAAGGGATTCACTGCTTTGCCAACACTGCAAATACACTGAGATTGTATTGTATTGTAATTTATTTTAAACAAATAGCTTTCAATATTGTATAAAATGTTTTTTTTGATGTATGACCAGCCTCTCCTATACCGAGAGCTGATCACAGCCCTACGTTTGTAACTGCTACCAGGTAATAAAGTTACCGAAGACATATATTTATTAAAGGAATGATGAAATCTTCAACACGCAACCTACCCAGTACTAAAGGTTGATATAAGGCGAATTTTCATTTCCACAAAATGAAACCCCCCCTCCCCCCCCCCCCCCCCCCCCCCCCCCCCTCCCAATCCCGAAAGTATGACTCCTATTCCTTCTGCTGTTTTTTCTGGGGGGGTTTTAATCTCGATTTAGTCTCTCTTTGGCACTGTATGTCTCATAAATGAGGAAATGCCGTTTGCGGTGCGTGAGCTGCTTTGCATGTGTGACACTGAAAGCCACTAATGCCTGAGTCAGAATGGTATTTATTAATGAGTCTACATGTCCCGCAGCTGACATATGGAGTTTTCACACTGTCTATTTCAACTCTTAAAAATGTGTTGGTTTTTTTTGGAGGTGCTATTAGGGTTGTCACGTATTATACAGAAAAAAGATACTTAATAGGGGCGGCACCCTAACGATGACAATGGTCCTGATGAAATAAAACCTGGTTTCAGATTCATTAAGTCTTTTATTATCACAACACAACAGACTTCTCTAGTGGGTTTTAGTCATATGATAATAATAAGCAAACAATGAGGAACTTGTGAGATGAAAACTGTATGTGAGATTTGAACCATACTTTAACTTATTAAACTAACAGATTTATGATTTATTAACTATAAAAATAATTTGTACATATACAGGCTAAATTTAAATGTATTATTTTATTAGTAGTATTAATGTATGTAATTAATTATTAACTTTATATATATTGAAACTAACCGTATAAATTATTAAAGTGAATAGAAAACTGTCACTGCAGTATCTGCATCAGGAGATGCTTCAGGTATGGAGAATTGTGCGACGATGCTGATTTCTGCAAGCCGACTTGATACTTTATCCACGGACAGTCTCGTTGGTACTTTTGCAATCACTTTTGTTTCAGCTCTAAAACTTTTGGAGGTGGCTGCGGATCCGGAGCTGCCAGCGGCATCATTTCAAAACGACTCTCTTACATTACTGCCAAGAGACCCGCTGCCTTTGACCATGATTAGCGTTGGCCATTGAAAAACTCAAACTGACGATGACAGCGAGTATTACCCAAGCAGATGCGCCTTGACAGAATGAGGGTGGGATGGTTTGCATGATATAATTGAATGATTTATGATTTAACACTGATCTGTTGTTTGCACATCGACTTTACATTTTCACACCTTTGAACATGACGCTGAAAGAAATAAACAGTGATTAGTGGCTTTACATGTCAAGCCGATGCACTCTCAACCAATAAATGCCAATATTGGCTACACAAGACTAACTTGGTATTAATATGCGAGATTTAGATTCAAGACTTAAGATTGGCTTAACACATACCTTTAGTCCTAATGATTATATAGGAACAGTATGTATCATCCGACCCTTGACCTTTTTGTTTTTTATATCCCTTTATACGGTACGTACCCTTTATAGTCCCACAAACAGAAGGCACAGAAGACAGAAAGCTCAAAAGGGGATATTTCTGGGCTTCTTCTGGATGTGGTTTATCTGACTCATTGCTTGCCAGTGTATTTCTATGTCAAATGAGCCATAGTGCTCTATTTCCATGAAACATTAACCTCAGTAGGTTTTACAGTGCAGTGAACAACAAAAAATCTCCACCTGTGATTGAAGCATTCGAGTCCCGGTTGTATAGGATAGATGAATTACCACTTTGTCAGCTATTTTTGCTCTCCCAAACAGATCATTAATGATGTTAAAGTGGCTGCTTTATTTGAGCAGAGGAAAAGCAGCTTTTCTATATGACATTGATAGGAAATGAGGATTTCAGGCATATTGATGGGATTGGCCGTGTCTGACTGATAACTTTTAAGTGACAGCGCTGTCCATAATGTCTGTGAAAGTCTGTCTATCACAGCTCACTCATAGCCGGCTGCCATCTCTGCCTTACTCTCGCTTTCTCATTCAGGCCTGTCATTCTTCACATAATGGTGTTCGTCACAGCCAACTCCACATGTCAGGTCCTCGCCAGCTGTCAGTGGTTTTCATGTGAGAATAGACGCTTCGGTGTGAATTAATCCAGTGGAAAAGGTCACGTTTAAGCCTGTAGTCATGGTGTTGCCAGAGTAGAGATCTCCATACTCCTGTTTGATTAGTCATTTCTCCCTAGCAACTTACTTCGTCAGCAAAATAGGTGTCACAGTGCAGACATTGGACATATTGTTAACTATCCTTTCTATAAATAATCCCAGATGTAAAAAAAAAACTGTTGTTTCTGCGTGATAAAGGCTTGTGTGAAAAAAAAGCTATTTTGTAGCTGAGTTTGGAGTGTGTGCTGCATTGAAACCAATGGATAGAAGAGTGGACAATAACTACCATTGTGTCATAATGTCATCTCAGAGCCAGCTGTCAGTGTTTCCTCCTTTTTCATTGCTTTTTCACTCTTTCCATTCCTTCAGTGTGTAAGATTATGCTTCCTTATGAGCAGGCTTTTGGACTGCAGAAGGAAATAGGAGGACATTCAAAAGTGACCAAAATGTCCAAAAGACCAAAAGAGTAACGCAAAATCCAACGGGAGTCGGAAAGTCTTATTTGTCATTTCAACCATACACGTTTACATCTCCAAGATTTGACTTTTGTACTGGTAGGTGGAATGAACTTTCCATCAATGTCAGAACAGCAGAATCACTGGCTGTCTTTAAAAGACTATTGAAAACCCACCTCTTTCTTAAATACCTTGCTCTTGACATTTAAAAAAAATAAAAATCCATGCTGCTCTTTCAACAGTTTTTTGTTGTTGTTACACCGATTTGTGAACTATTGTAACAGTATTAAACTGTTCAATGATGGGACTCAAAGCACTTTTGTATATCGCTCTGGACAAGAGCGTCTGCTAAATGCTGTAAATGTACATGTACTAGATTGGGTCTGGATTGGTCCCTTATCTGGAGACATAAACGGTGTCGATCCAGGGCCTAGCTGTGGCATCATGGTTGCCTGCCATAATCAGCAGTCCAACACTTTAACCATTGATTTGGCATATCCCAGATTTATATTCATATCCAGCTAAGGCAATACAGTGTAACTATGCTGTAACTACGCAGTAACTCAGTAATGACTTTGTAGACACTTTGGATTTGTCATTATTTTTCCTCTAACTCGAGGGACGAACTGGACATAGACAGACATTCAGTGTCACCCAGATGAGGATGGGTTCCCTCTTGAATCCTATAAAAGTTTCTTCCTTATTTCATCTAAGGGAGTTTATCCTTGATACAGTCATCACCGGCTTGCTCATTAGGGACAAATTACACGTATAATGTGTAAAATTATGTGTGTAAAGCTGTACACAATGTACACTGTTAAAAGTTTTAAGCAAATAAAAATAAATTGAATTGAATTGAACTGGAAAAAGGCAATAGTCATTATTGTTATGATCTAAGACTCTACAGACTAAAGGTAGAGAAAGTAGAACACCTTTCAGGTTCAGGTTTTGTGTAGTTGGTGAGTAGTTTCTGTTTATCAATTAAAGCCATCTTGTGTGGCCATATTGTAAAACTGCTAATTGCTTCAATCTGGCTCCACCTCTTTTAGGTAGCACTACTCTGGCCATCTGCTCCTCTCAGCCGAATGCTCTCACCTTACTCCTATAGGTCCTATTAATCCTGCTTTAAATGAAGTGGAGTCATTTTATCAGACTGACTATTGACTGAATCGCACCGTTAATTACATCCCTTTGCCTGCTCGCTGCTGCTTTGTGAATAATTTAACAGCTACGAAATAATCACATGCTCAGTGGAAAAGGTTCATTTTTTTCCAACAAGCAGCGGTGAATACAAAGTGCTTTTCTGCTTCAGCTAAAAATTCTGTGTATCAGGGCGATGCATTAAAATCTCAGGTTTACATACGGTGCAGGGGACAAGCCGACTAATGACACCGGTTCCTAACATCTCGATTTGTGTTTGTAAATGAGGAAAGAAAAAGAAGCTTGTGCTTCGCACCAAAAACTAAATAAAACATTGACCACAGCTGACCTTCTGTACAAATTTGTTTTTTTTTATTTCTGTTTCTTGGCTCGCTCCAAAATGAGATGCTTTTTTGAGTGCCAAAGATGTCAGAGTTGCTGGTGTGTTTACTGTTTGCAATGCTCTTAACACACCCACTCACACAGTCTGGCAAATGGATTGTGAATAAACTGTGCAATTAGCGTAAGGCTTCGTAGTTCTCCAGGGATGGTGCCGAAGGTGATTTGGGATTTTGTATCTTGCCCCCATGGGGGGGATCTGATTTCTTCATTCTCTACCGTGTATCATAGAGTGCTTGAGGAACATTTGAGACCATCTGTAAAAAAGTTAAAGCTAAAGCAAAACTGGACCCTGCAACATGACAATGACCCAAAACATACCAGTAAATCCACCAAAGACTGGCTGAAGACTATAAAATGGAGAGTCCTGGAATGGCCGAGTCGAAGCGCAGATCTGAATCCCAATGAGATGCTGTGGGGCAACTTGAAATGGGCTGTACATGCAAAAAAAAAACCAAACATCTTACAGCTGATAGAATTCTGCATTGAGGAGTGGGGCAAACTTTTCTCAGACCGATATCAGAAACTGGTAGTTGGCTACAAGAAGCGTCTCATTGAATTTATTTTAACTAAAGAGGGTAACATTAATGGGGTAGGGTGTCCTAACTTTTTCCTCAGTTGGAATACACATTTTTGTTAAAATCTTTTGTTTAATGACTAAAACAATAATACATTTTGTTGTTTACCTGCAATTAAGTCACTTTCTTTTCTAGAGAAAGATTAAAACAAGATTAGCCATCGATATAGTAACATTTCTTAATAAAGAACTGAATATTTAAAGGGGTGTCCTAATTTTTCTTTCACATGACGGTGCATTTTCAGCATTTAGCAGGTGCTCTTTTCCAGAACTTATGTAACATATTTTTGGCGTCGCTAGCCTTTTTAGAGACAAATGTAAATCACACTGGATAAGTGTATCTGTCGAATGCTGTAAATGTAAACATTTGTAAGTTCTGACAGTTATAATGCGTTTCCAGAACAAAGATACAAACAGTTCGTAACTGTGTTTGGATCATGTCGCAACTTTTGTCCATGTATATACAGTAAAACGCTAATGAAAATACAATGGCAAAAACTATTGCACATAGTATTTGCATTTTCCTTTAAAAAATGACTTCCATAGATATTCAGAAGGCTTGGGCAAGTCATTATATTTTAATAACTCTAGCGGCATTGTATTTGGTGTGCTTGCTTTTATGGGCATTACGTTTATTCGAAAGCATTAGTGTTCCAACGCAGATGCTTCCCTTCTGAAATTCACACAATGTACTTACTTCCCCACAATGTAGATATTTACATTAACTGCACTTATGTTCTAGTGTAGACACACAATAAATAATGGTCTATTGTTGCTCTCCGTGGTTCAATTCTTTATCTTGTCTTTGCCGCTGGTAGCTTGAGGTCACGGTATTACATTAGACATGATTGACTGAAGAGGTCTAAATTGCAGCACTGCTGCTTATCCAGCACTGATTCTACTGCTGCTACACTGTTTTGTTTTGTTTTTCTAAAAATGTCCCTCTCACAAGGATTGTAATCTTATTTAAAAGAATGATTCTGTACTAGGTGTGTGTCTCAAAACAAGACACCACACGCCTCGGCTCTCTATTTTCTGGTCAGTGTCCAGCTAACCTAATTTAGTCTCGATACATTAAGTTAATATCTGAGTTCTCTGTCAGTTTGGCATGCATCGTAACCCATGCCGAGAAGCGGCCGAGTCTGTCTGCGGTACCGCGTAGTCCCCCCCCCTTACCGAAGCCCCCCCCCCCCCCCCCCCCCCCAAAAAAAGAGGTTGTAGTTATTTGCAGTGCTGAGAGCACTTTGCAACGTCTAAGCCATTCATCAGAATTTAGCTTTATTAGATTAAAGCCAGCTCAGACAGCATGTGCATACAGCGTGCCTTAGTTCTAATAAATGCTAATATTAGACGTCATCTTGCTGTTTCTTCACAGAAAAAAAAAAAAAAAAAAAAAACGAAATAAAAAGAACCGAATTTGTTCTTAATTAATTCTCACAATCTCACCTACGCTGCTGCTGCAGTGCTGCGTTTAATGTTACCTCGAAGTCGCATCACAGCATTTAGGTCTTATAAAACGCTGTGTATATTTTCGTGAGGATTTAAATAGGGTGTTGATGCTCAGGTCATTATCACACACATTGCTGGTTTGAGAAAATGAAAATTTGATTTGTGGCGGGCCTCGTTTGCACTCTGCCGCTGGATAACCTGACATGAAAAATGAGCCCCGGACTCGTTTTCACATCAGGCCTGTTTACGGTTTAACGAGGAGAATTAATTAACTTTATTGATATTCTATACCTAGTATTACTTCAGGTGCCTTTGGAATGCCCGGGATTTGGCTTCAATCCCTTTTAACTCCCTTTACACCAATCAGCTAATCTTTGATCAGTTTCGCTGTTTTATTTGTAAAGTGTGAAGTCGAATGTAGACCAGCAGCAATGAAGGAAATGTTGACACCTTTTTTGGGGTTATTAACAGGCACCATTTCAGTTTAATTCAATTCAGTATCATTTTATTTTTTAGCTCTTTTTAACAATGGACATCAGCACAAAGCAGCTTTACAGAGATATAAAAGTTCATCATATTTTTTAGACTTAAAAGCCGTTTCCATCTGAATGACACCGGATTTTATTAATAATATTATTCTTTTTTTTATATCTGTCAATTAATTAATGCTAAAAAATACAATCATCTCTGATCTGTACTATCAATAAAGGCAAAATGGCCAAAAAATATATTCTGAAAAAAAAAATCAATGCAGGAATGACTTTTTGCAGGAAATAGCTCTCAGAATACGCAACTAGTACAAATTAGGGACACACCAATACCATTTTTTAAGAAAAAGTACAAGTAGTGATATTTTTTACTGTTACTTTTTTAGCATTGAGGTATTATTTGTATAACTCTCTGGTTATCTCTTGCCATTTTTGCACATTACGCAAGGGTTCCGTTCCAGATGTTTTATCAGATTATCTGTATTATAAGTACACATTTTTGTTTTTTGATATTTTTGTGGAACAAAGTTTGCAGTCTGCCATGCGTGGGTTGTCATCATTTATTTAGAAATTTCCACACCGCTGAGCCGGACATTTTATCGCTGATGCAAGAGTCTTTGTGCGCTGCTAATGATGTCACACAGAGTATCGGTCTTTAAGAGTAATTAGTGTTTTTATGAGCTCAGTATCTGGTCCGATACTAGTATTAGTATCAATATGCAAACTTTAAGAAAAACATGATAGATAGATAGATAGATAGATAGATAGATAGATAGATAGATAGATAGATAGATAGATAGATAGATAGATAGATAGATAGATAGATAGATAGATGGTAGATGGATGGATGGATGGATGGATGGATGGATGGACAGATAGATAGATAGATAGATAGATAGATAGATAGATAGATAGATAGATAGATAGATAGATAGATAGATGGATGGATGGATGGATGGATGGATGGATGGATGGACAGATGGATAGATAGATAGATAGATAGATAGATAGATAGATAGATATATAGATAGATAGATGGGTATGGATGGATGGATGGATGGATGGATAGATAGATAGATAGATAGATAGATAGATAGATAGATAGATGGATGGATAGATGGATAGATGGATGTATGGATGGATGGATAGATAGGTAGGCAGACAGACAGACAGACAGACAGACAACTTTACTGTCATTGCAAGGTACAGCATCTACCAAAAGTGCAAATGAACGAGTGCAGATAAATATATGTATGTACATTGATGAATCAGGTTATGTTGGCATGTGCATACAGAAGTATGTGGAAGTATTTGCAGCATATAAAGTGTTAGGTTGTAATTATACATTGTGCAAAATGTGTACATTTATTTGTGTACATTATTATTTTATTTCGATTTTTTTATTCACTTCTGCTATTTATACACTACATAATATATTAACATGTTTCCCAGAAGACAAAATGAAAACAGTTTAAACATTCCGAGTCCATTCTGTCCAAAAGTTTATACCCCTTTTACTCTTACCTTATCATGTTGGTAGCTTTTGTAACAGTTGTGTACAAGGCCCAGCAGTGGTCCTCCGTGTAAAAAAAAATATTTTAAAAAATGTATCTAATTTTTTCCAAAATAAATTTACCCTTTAGTTTGTCTAGGAATCACAGGTCATTTAAACATTTATTCTGAGTATGAAATGTTTGACCTCTGACCAGTAAAATGCAGCAGTGATAGTTTATTCCCTGTACATGCAATCCTGTCCACTGGCACAACCTTTTTTAAAAAAAACCCAAAAAAACGCTGATTTAGAAGCAAAGCCTAGAGAAAAGTCAGATTTTTTTAGACACCGAGCCAAATCTATGATTGAGCTCTTCTCTAATGGAAATGTTTCTCTTATAAGTTTAGCATTGATTAATACTTAAGCTCCATTAGCTAAACTGAAAAAAAAAAATGTTTTTAGTAAAATTGTATAAAGTAAAGCAAGTAGAAGTGCTCAGCTAACAGTGTTTTTGAAGAGGTGTGAAAGTTTTATGGTCCTTGATATAAGGGGAGGCTGTGGTAACATGTGCTCAATATTACTAATGACACGCCTTCACGGTTTATCGGGAAATAAAGTGCTAGCGAATTAACGTTGAAGTATAGCATCCAGCAGACAAGCAGGGCAACCGGTTTAGGAAGATTTTTAAGAGATTCTTGAATCTGATCTGGCCTTGTTACAAAATGAAAGATGACAATATATATAATATTGTGTTGTTATTGAGGAAGGAACCATCTTATTTATTATAAAATATTATAAAATCAACCTTAAAAAATATGGGGGATTTTTCTTTAAGCAAAATAACCAATTTGGTTGGTTGAATACTTCAGATTTTTAGATTAGTTTTGACTGGTTGAATAATAATCTGGATTAAACAGAAATGCCGTTCTGTGATCTTAAGCAGGCTGTTAACAGCTTTTGAGACTATTACATTTGTTTTTTCTCCAGACGATTCGTTCATAAATCTTTTACGTACAGATATGTTGATTCATGCCTAAAGATGTCTAATACATTAATAGCTTAGTGGGATGTCTTACACAGGCTTTAATCAAGGTATCGCATGGCAAAATGAACTTTATAATCATATACCAGCTGTCAGAATGTCTGTTGCACATCTGTGCTGCACCTGGATTCAAACCATTGCCACGCTGACACTCTACTTGTGAGGGAACGCAACCACTCAGATAGATGAGACGAGATATGAGATGTAAGATGAGATATGAATTGAGATTATAAATCAGATAAGACATGATGGCTCAAATGGTTAAGGCGCCGGGTTGTGGGTTGATTATTGAAAAACCAGAAAGACCTTTGTTCCAGCTTCACCACTACCAGTCAGCCAGTGTTGGGTCCTTAAGCAAGACCCTTAACCCTTCCTGGCCCAGGGTGAATAGTATTATAGCTGACCCTGTGCTCTGGGCCCAACTTTCTAAGATGGGATATGTGAGGAAACAAATTTCACTGTGCTTTAAAGTAAAACCTTAAGACATTTACATAAGCTGAAATATGATAAATGATGAGATATGACATAAAATAAGATATGAGATGAGATATTGAATGAGATGCGGTGATACTAATATGTTAATAAAGAGCACAAATTCGAGGAGTAACATGCAACAAAATCAATACTTCCAAAATGATACGCAATCAAAACTAACAATAAATTTAAAGAATTATAGAAGCAATAAAAAAAGGGTGTATGTGCACATGCTTAATTTGTGTTGATATATAGATAAACGTGTGCAACATCTGTGATATATACTTTATTTTATTTTTGGACAAGATTGATTGAGTGTGTGTTATTTTTCTGGACTTTTCTCTGGGGTGATTGGAAGCCTACTGAAAAATGCGAACATAAGGAGGCTGCTTCTGACAATGATGTACAGGTGTAGACACTCTCACTTCCTGTTTATGCTGTCCGACACTTCCTCCCTCCTGTAGCTGTTGCTGTATTTATTATTTATGACTTATGATCCGATTACGCTTTTGGCTTCTATTAAAATGCAAAATTCCAAATGTTTCATAAACATTAATACGTCTGTACAGCCTGTTAGTGTTAGGAAGAGTTGGAAGCTGAGTGGTTGTGTCACATGATAAGCTTTATCATAGAGGGCTGTCACACAGGCAGTTTGCTTGAAAAACTAATTACAGTACGTGACAGCTGCAGGAACAAAATGCAGAACTGAATGTGAGGCTTCCCGTAGAAGGTGGTGTAAACTGGGATCTGGTGGTGTGTAGTGGGTTCTGCACTTTTTTAGGAGGGAACTGGGAACAACCACATTTAGAAGTGGATCTGAAATACAGTGTGAAAATAATCCTTCATGTTGCTAAGTTCCTATAATACTATCGCAGTGTTGTTTGGGAGTTTTTTTATGAATTCTATAATGACATTCAATTAGTTAGAATAATTAGTTAGAATACATCATTAAATTGAAATGGCACTGAAGTACATGCACAGATTGTTATTTATTCGCATATGATTTACCTGATGTTGTGTTCTCTTTCTCGGTTTCCCAGGAGGATGAGCTTCATGCCGCCGCTGACAGAGATCAGTCTGAGCTTCTAAACTTCCTTGCTAAGAAGCACACGAAGTTGCCATGGAAACCTGAGGTTAGCCTGCACCATAGCTCTCTACTTTGATTAGGAATTTGGCACCATAATGATCACTTTCCTAAAATAAGAACAGCTTGTTTATATGCATGTGTTCTGATAAATTCAGCTCCTACCCAGCAGAATGTGGCATCCTCTGTGACGGTTTTGGAGGTGTCAGGCAGGGAAGTGGTAGCACAGTGGTTAAGGTGTCGGACTGCTAATCGGAAGATTAGGGTTCGATTCCCACCAGCGGCAATTTACCACTGTTGGACCCCTGAGCAATGTCCCTAACCCTTAATTGCTTGTTGTATAAAGGAGATCAATGTAAGTCGCTCTGGATGAGGGCGTCTGCCAAATGCTGCAAATGTAAATTAAGAATATTGAAAATCCTGATCATATTGTTATGCCAGATCTAGACGTGTACTTGCAAATGGTACAAAATACAAACCTAGTTAAAGTTCCTGTTTTAAGTTCCCTGTCCCCTTTTTGTTTATTTATTTAGTTGATCACACAAGGTCATATAAAACAAGGTCCACAGCAAGACCTACAACAATACTGTTTACTATGAAAGTAGTTTTGCAAGGTTTTAGTTTTTTTAGGTTTGCTGCTGACTGAAGAGGCACATTTCATTTCCCTGTGGTGTCTCAAAGTCAATTTGCAATTGAGGAATATCATTTCAGGCACAGAGTGCTACTGCGGAATTACCTTTCTAATCATCGTTGCCTAGTTCGGGCTGTCGTGTTTAAAATAATGGGGCAGCAATTTACTGTGAACTCAAAAAGCATTACAGCAAGCGAGATGGCGCAGGTTCTAGGTGAATGACTGACAGATAATCTTGCTGCGCCTCATTTGCCTCAGGCAATAAGGTAAGTGATGCAAACCGCCTGTAAACCATGTGGAAAAAAAAACTTTTTTTGTTTAGTCAATAAAGCAGTTAGAAAGGTACAGCGAAAGTGCGGTCAGCATGAATATATATATATATATATATATATATATATATATATATATATATATATATATATATATATATATATATATCCTATTTTCCCATTTTTAATGTGAACATTGATACTTGTTTCTGATATTGGGTCACTGGTGTTGCTGAAAAAAAGCCACAAGCATGATAGGACAAGCTTTAAGACTATTTGTATCTTGTTCTCTGTCGGTGGCGAGAGAGAAAATTTTGTATGTTTGTCCACTGACAAAAAAAATTACGAGACTGTCATTTTAATGGTAGGTTTATATTCAACAGTAGGACACAGAATAACAACAAAAACATCGAAAAACATTTCCATAGTAAGGACTGCTCTGGAAATTCAGCGAAAAAAACCTTTTGCGTGACATGCCGACCATTTCCCGGGAAACTGATACAGCTTTCCGAGGAATTTACATCAAGACCAGGCATGCGCGGCAGTAAATAGAACATTAAAGTAATTAGTCATTTAGGAATTTCTTGTATGATCGGGTTGTAAAAAATATATAATCTTAACTCCAAATTTTTATTCACATATAAATATTGAACTAATTGTAATCGGAATACAATACAATACGCAAATTTGTTACGATATTTATGTGTCACTTTTTACAACAGACATCTAGGTTATGTTTTTCTTATGCTACATTGCTATACTTCTTTTTCTGTTTCTTTTTCTTTCTCTTTTTCTCCTATTCGTCTCATTTTTTCTTTCTTATAAGCACAGGGATAATACTACACCCTACAACTCCCAACCTTATATCGTATATTCATTATCATGGACCGTACGCTCATAACCATATCTCGAAACTAGCACTCATAACGTCATAGCATACACTCATAACCCCCATACTGTATCTCACACTTATAACTCTATAGAATACAACCATAACTCTATACCCCACTTTTCTTTTCTTTTTTTCTAGTTAAATTACATATAATTTTATAATGTTAGATATTACACATACGCATATTTAAAGTAAGTAAATACAAAAGGAAATAAATAGCAATAATAATAATCACATCTGATAATTACGTACCCATCTCTCCTGATTATGTACATTACTCTTGACTGGGTACATACACTTCTTTTGTGACACTATTGCTTCATCTTCTAACTCCCTTCTTCTTAGATCTTTGTAAGATGTAATCATTCTCAAATTCCGTATGTTACCTTCATTTGTAAGTTGTGTAATTCATTTCCAAAATATAATCTATCAAAATTCTATTTTTATTGTCTGTAGAACCAGCTCCTGCATGAGCGGTAATCGTGTTCCATAGTGACAGTACATTAATAGCATCTTGACTCAGTTGCTGTTACTGGCACAGGATAGAAACCACCCCTTTTATGTTATTTAGTGGGCAGCCAGTATCGGCTATCTCCAACTATTAAGCAAAGTGAGAACAGCTAAAGAGCTAGTCACAGGTGTGTGTGAAGGGCCACAGAGCCAACGCAGTCTCGTCAAGCCCGAATGCCACCGTCTGCCAAATACTATTGTGCTATAGTAATGACATGCTGCCGGCAAGACGCCACTAATTACCACAGGCTTTCAGCTCAAGAGACAGGCGGCTAGGCAGAACAGGGCAGATTTACCATATCCACCGTCTCCCGTTATAAATTTACCCACTGACATAAACAGTACGGCAGTGTATAAAAATGTCGTTTAATTAGGATGGGGTCTGGGGTTTACTCTGCTTTGTGATTACACGCAGTGTTATGACAGCTCCATAGCAGTTTGTTAGTTGTTCATACAAAGTTTGTAGTTTGTCTTGACCTTAGGACACACCTTTAGCTCTTAAATAGTGAGGACATTTTTTAAGGTCAGACGCTGAGAGAGATGCGTGACGTCCATGGTTGAGACCTGCAGACTGAGAACACACACTCAAGTGTACAGGACAAAATGATTAGAATTCAGGGTTTTCCAAACTGGGGTACGCGAAAGAATCGCAGGGGGTTTGTGAGTTGATGACAAGCAGATAATAAAATTATAATTATATAAAGAAAATTAAACAAAGAATAGGTTATGTAAAAAAACATAAATTATTTCAATGTATTTGCATTGAAATACTACTAATTAAAACTTTAAACATGTAAATGTGCTATTAAATCATTGAAATATATAGCTAAAATTTCTTGGGGGTATTATAAAAAAGTTTAAAACCCCCTGGTCTACAGCATAGCTACATATATAGCCTGGGCTTATCACAGGCATTGAGCAGCATCTCTCATTTTAAAAAACTGTCTTCATCACATTCCTAGTGGAAAGTTATTATGGAGTTCTTAATGAGTTCATTTATAGTGATAATCAGGAGCATTCAATTGCTGTTTCAGTGATTAAAATATGTTTATCTGTAATAATGGCTTGCATTAATGATTCATTCCGCTTTTACTGTTTATCAGCTTCTTCGCACGTTCTTCTGCAACAAGGGATTTGACATGGAATCTTTTTTTTTCTCTTTCCTTTCCTTTCTTTTCCACTCATTTTCTTTCCTGTCATTTCCTATTTAGGAATAATTTTAGACTTGATTTCCGTTTAATTTTCATACAGAACAAGCATTAATATTTAAGTACACTCAAATTAATGCTAAATAATGTCAAACTTAATAGTTTAACTGCATAATACAAGTGTCAGTTTAGTTTAACTTTAAACTGTAAGTAAATTCTACATACTGTATGCACCAAGTTAGCTAAGCTTAAATCTGCACGCTTGGGGACTCCATTACTCAATTCTATTGAGTGAACAAGTTTTATTAAATAAGTCAGATTATATCAGTCAACTTATAAGTGTTTTTCAGTGTACACATCAGCCTAAAGTCTCTCTTCCTCCCTTTTTTCTTTCAGTTTTTTCTTTTCATGGTTATTGTCTCTCTCCTTTCTTTCTTCCTTCCTTCCCTTCTTTTATCTTATCCTTCCTTTCCTCTTTCCTTCCTTTTTTCCTTCCTCCCTCGCTTCCCTCCTTTATTCCTTCCTTTTGTGTGTTCCTTCCTTTTCTCCTTCCTTGATTTCTTCCTTCCTTTTCTCCTTCCTTGATTTCTTCCTTCCTCCCTCCCTTCCTTTATTCCTTCCTTCCTCCCTTCCTTCCATTCCATTCTATCTCTTTTCTTCCTTCCTTCCTTCCTTCCTTCCTTCCTTCCTTCCTTTCTTTCTTCCTTCCTCCATTCCTTTCATTCTTTTTATTACTTCCTCCCTTTATTTCCTCTGTCCTCTCTCACTTCCTTTATTCCTTTCTTCCTTCCTTCCTCCTCCATTCCTTCCATTTCATCTCTTCTCCTCCTTTATTCCTTTCTTCCTTCCTTCCTCCTTCTTTCCTATCCTCCTTCCTTCCTTTCTTCCTCCATTCCTATGCTTCCATCTCTTCCTTTCTTCCTTCCTTCTTTCCTTCGGTTAAAATTTAATACACAAATTATAAGCATATATAAATACAATGAGATACAGAAATTGAATAATCAGATGTAAACTCACACTGTGTAGTCTTCACTGTATAGATCAGGTTTAATTTAATCCTTGTTAAAGCTACAAAGGTTCTTGGTTCTCGTGCCTTAATTGTGATTAATAAACTAAAATCTCGCAATCAAATGTGTTCTAAACATCTATAAGTTCAGTCGACTATAATCCCCACCTGACTTTGCACATCCTGCAATGTTCATATTGCTGATACACACATTGCCATGTTGATACTGAAACGATAAATTGTGCGGTCGTACTTCCTACATTCTTTTCTTCTTCTTTTATAGTTAGCCTCAAATCTGCTGCACCGGGACAAATAATAGACAAGTTTATTCTTCCCTTTCCTTCTCATAGCCAGCAGTCCGATGTGGCAGTTACGCTTAGTCATTCTAAATCATCAGCCAATCAAAGTGAGTGTGGGCTCTTTTGCAGCTCTCTCCTGGGTCTGATTACTGTAGGGTAAAAAGGTCACGTTCAGACCAGCAATGATCTTTATCTGGCATCTGTAATATGCAGTCCTGTCTGCAGCACCACCTCCTCTCCAGTGCACATTCTGATGGAACATTCGTGACAGAGACTGCTTGTTAAATGCGTCTAAGCTTTTGCCACCAGGGAACAGAAGGTGCATTAGATCCCAGCAGCCATATTTTGAGAGCGTCGTGTCTCACACACACACCCTGTCCATAAGTGACAAATGGGTGGCAGCTTGTCATTCTGAAGGGTGGTGCCACATTTATACCTGGCAACCCTTTTTTTTAGAGCTTATGATGGGATGTGGGTGGTGATGCGTGCAGCAGGTGGCCGAGGTTCATGAACTGTGAAGGATCTCTAATATTGCAGAGCCCCTGTTAATCAACTGGACCAAGCGTCGATCGACCCTGAGTTGAGCGATGACAAGGTCATCAGGGCGTATTTACAGCTTTCTAAAATCAAAGCTACTTCAGACTACGCAAGTTAAAATGTGTGATCTTTTCCTTTCTTTTTGTCAAGATCTCACTTTTTTAAGACCTATCATCCTGGTAGACATGTGTTTGCAAGATGTTTTAATGCATCACCCCACACACACAAACACAGAAGCATCACAAAGAACGACGTGCTACGTTTGGAGCTCTATTAGGTTAAATATAGCGCCTGTATCTGCTGAGAGGATGTGCATGCATTAGTACAATGAAGAGAAAACAACAAAACTGAACAAACTTTCTGAAAGCATCACTCAACCAGCGGTGCACAACAGGAAATGTGGTAAACACAATTCAACAAACAATTTTTAATTAACCTTCCTTCCTTCCTTCCTTCCTTCCTTTTCCTTCTTCCCTTTTTCAGGGAAAGATGTTCACACTGGCATTTAAAATAAAAGATGTGTGTATCATTTCCTTAAATTATCCACACTTTTAAAATGAACAAAGGATGCTAAATAAATGGCAACAGTACTGTTCCTGCCACATGGATATATATGCTCATAAACAGAAAGCACTTTCATTTGAAGGTCATGGTGGATCTGGAGTAGTGATGCATTATTCATGAACAATCCAAAGAAATCTTGGATATGACTCAGATGAACGAGTCATCTCTGTACGGGAAACGTGATTAGTTTACGTCCCAAGTTGTTGGTTCTTCTTTACATTTACATTTACAGCATTGGGCAGACGCCTTTATCCAGAGCGACTTACATTATTCTCTGTTATACAATTAAGCACTTGAGGGGTAAGGGCCTTGCTAAGGGCTCAGCGGCGGTAACTTGGTGGTCCTGGAAATAGAATCCCAAACTTCCAGTTAGCTTTTCAACACCCTAACCACTGTTCTACTACCTCCCCTACATCATGTGACAACCTCATACTGTAGGTATCAGCTATGCAGTCAATGGTGGGAATTTTCGTCTTTTCAGAGACGGCTGGGACGGGCTCCAGCAGATTCCGAATTAGGGACTAAGAGGGTATAGAAAATAAATAAATAAATGAATGAATGATTAAATGCATCTGGATTTTTTGTAATCAGTCATCCTAATACTTACATATCGTGTAACATTTAAGGTTAAAATATTGTCATTTCATTTTATTTAGATTTTCTTTTAAAATAACGTTATTAAGTGTTGTGCTCACTGCATAGATATTAAGAGGTCCTTATTTATTTATTAATTACAAGGATTTTTACAAATAATTGTATTCACAGCTTTTATTACATTCTATTTTCAATATATAACTCTTCTATAGAGAAAAAACAGATGAAATTATTCTGCACAGAATACATGAAGAATCAGTTAAATGTTTACGTGCTGGTCATTGATTGTGTTACTGGATTGTACTCTGTGTGCAGTAGGTGGGATGGCAGTAGCAGTCCTTAGCAGTCTGCATGTGGTCTGAGCTTTACACAGCAGCTAAATGTAATATAGCCATAACTTCAAGTGTCCCACCAGTGACACAGGTCTGAAGACTAAAGCAGATGAAGAAGAAGAATGGATTGTGTGTGTGTGTGTGTGTGTGTGTGTTTTTCTTTGTGTGAGAAGGGTGGACTGACAGAAAAAAAAAGAGACTGTCTGGTGAAAGTGAGTTTTGTTGCTTCATCTATTGCTCTATGAAAGGTAGCTGGAGAGAATCTGTTGCAGGAAAGCAAAACATTCAGAGAGGCAAAAAGTCACTGAGGAAAGAAGCCCTGAGCTGTTGTCAAAACTATACATCAAGCTTTATGATTTATACGATCTGCATTGTATTATTAATATACGTGTGTGTTTGGAGTTTCATAGTGCTATTAAATGTAAATTGTTACAAAGCAGCTTTGCAGATAAATTGCAAATGCTTTAGGAATAAAAATAATAAGTATAATCAAATTATGTCGGAAATGTGAAAGGATAAATCTAGGAATACATCCTAGGAGACATATATAACTTAAAGAAGAGCGAAAAAAGAGTAGGTACATTTCTGCTATTTGTTAGCGATTTACATTCATCTTACATTTATCCCTGAGCAGTTAAGGGGCTTAACCACCAAGCCACCATTTCTAGATACATTTATTCTTTATTAGTTTGTTATACGATTTTATCAGGTTTTTTTAGCTAAGACAACAAAACTTAAACCCTTGGACAGAATGTAACCGAACTACCCCTTGGTACATAGGCCTTCTACCACTTACCACATTTTCCTGCTAATTAATATGCATATGATCTTTATTTCTGCACTTGTCAGGCTCTGCTGCACTGATAATAACGATAGATGAAGTCTCTATAGTTCTGTCCCAATTAAACATCAGAAAATACCTGTAAATATAATTAAAAGGTGTGATTAGCAGTGCTGGGTAACCTGTGTCCCTTAAGGTACTTCATTCTACTTGTTTTCCAAGTCACCTGGTTTAAATGTGATCAGTGAATCAGAATCTGGAGGATACTATTTCAGATGAGAGTGGAGTGAGGGAATACCTGGTGATTTGGTATCTCCGACTCTCTGATTGGCTGAATACACCTGAAGCAGGTGAGCAGCAGTGGATAGGGTAGCTGGAAAACAAGTGGAACCAAGTAACCTTATGAGTAAAGTAACTCAATCAGTCCTGTTAATTACAGATATCTCTTATCAGTGTCTGGTCATCTCTAGCTTTCTCCCATCCGTGGGATAACAAGCTAATAGAATAAAACCACTTTGATCTGGTACGAAAAAAAAATGGTGCAATTGGTTGGTGCTGTAAATTATATCTCACACTTTTCCTTTAAGCTGATTTTTTCTGATACAGAAAGCCAATGCTAGCAACATGCTAGAGGTCCTGGAGAGTCAGGAAAAAGTGTAGCAAATCATTACATTTTAACACAAGGTTTAATTGAGTTTAATTGAAAAGCCTCAGTTTGTTTCTATAGACAGTAAAAAGGTGTGTGGGTGAACTGTCTCTGATCTCCATTTATCGATTCAATTTGGGGAAAGCAGCAGTGGGAGAACAGAATCAATTTCAAGTTAACAGCGAAGAAGAAACCGTAACTTCATTGATGGCCTTTTCTTGGTAATAAATATGATATTTTTTTAGATAATGCAAGTCTCATGAGACTGTTTCGCACGAGGCTGCTACAAATCTCCTGCTTAGGTTTGGCAGGCGTTTAATTTAACGATGAAGCAGAGGAAGAGGCGTGTGTGTTATCGGAGGCAGATCAGCCATGGCCTCAGGTTCAGTCTAAGTTTTTACTTCAAGAAGTCAAAACGAATAGTTTTGTAATATGATGCACGCTGTGTGACCAAAACGAACTGACATCACAGTGTACAGTGTACGCCTATTTGAACCCTATTAATAATCATTTGGTATCTATGAGCACTTTGACCTTATTGTAAAACCACATTTCACACACCGTCCACCAAGAAATTGCAGATATCTTGTGAACCTACAAACACACGTTTATGAATAAACGTTCATTCTAAACATCCTGCACATTTTTATAAAATTTCCCATGCTGGGGAAGTGGTGGCTTAGTGGTTAAGGTGTTGGACTGATACCAGAAAGACTGAGGTTCGATTCCTAGCCCCAGCAAGCCACCACTGTGGGCCCCTGAGTAAGGCCCTTAACCCCTAATTGCTCAGTTATATAGATGAGATAATGTAAGTCGCTCTGGATAAGGACGTCTGCCAAATGCTGTAAATGTGTATTCATTTAAACACAAAACTAAATAAACTAAACAGCAAACTGTGACGTCCTGCATTTATACAACAATCCGGACACCTGACTGAAGTTTTTTCTTAACACTTGACTATTTCTACCTAATTAATGCATGTACATAAAACATCGGATACTTTTTCATTTTACTTGAGTAACTACTGTATTAAGATTGTTACTTTACTTAAGTAAATATTGTCATAAGTACTTTAACTTGAGTGCAGATTTTGGCTACTCTACCCACCTCTGGTAAATTATTAATAATGACAAATAATAATAGATAGAATCGTTTCTTTTTATGAGCAGACATAATTTTGTGTGTTGTATTGATGTATTGTGTTCAACACTCCAGGTAAATAGTCAGTTCTCTGCAGGAAAAAGACAGGAAAAATAGGCAAGCAGTGTAAGGAACGTTGACCATGGCCAAACTGTGATGGCTAGATGACTGGGACAGTGCCAAACATCATGTCTCTGGGGTTTTTTGGCATCCGGTAGTTTGTTCCTAATAAATTTGATCCTCTTTCACCAGAATATTGATTCCTGCCATGCTGCAAAATCTGTTCAGGAATTGCTTAAGAAACATGACAAAGAGTGCAACTTGTTTCTGAATTTTCGCTCAAATTCCCCAGATCTCAATGTAATTGAGTTTCTGTAGTATGTGCTGGACAACATACTCCAGTTCAAAGAGGCCTTATATTGCAACTTACAAGACTATAGGCAGCTCAAGAGGAACCTACACATAGTTAAAAATGGTTTGTAATATAAGATGCATGTGTGCAGCCTGCAGCGTGCTAGCCCTCCCAATCCATCACCTGTAGTATTTATTATTGATGTAGACGCTGTTCTCAGAGGATTTGAGCAATGCAGGTCATCCTGTAGCAGGTAGGCAGGTGAGCTGTCCCAGCAGAGAGATATGAGCCTCCTTCATATTTCTGCTTCTCAGGTTATCCCTGCTGTCTGTACCAATCTTTCACATGCTTTATTACTCTCCCAAGTTCATTCGCATATAAACTGAACTCTTTCTAAATGCTCTAGTTTTTATTTCTTTTTTTTAAAGATCAAATCAGTCAATAATGTTCCAGTCAACTATAATACCCCCCCCCCCCCTTTTTTTGTATTATTTTCTCTCCTCACAGCATAAGGGTCAAGCTAACCTGCACGTGTTTGAAGACTGGTGTGGCTCATCTACTGCTCAGCTCAGAAAGAACCTTCATTTTCCTCTTTATCCCCATGTGAGTATAAGTCCAGGGGTGTGTGTATTATTGAACATGTGTGATTCTTTGCTCATGTCAGAACATTTACACACATCCTCCACTGACCTGCTGCATAAAACAAATTTGTCCCATACATGATTATACACAGTACAACTTGCAGTGACTTACAACTTTCCCATTGAGAAAAGGGATAAAAGTAAAATATAATAGTAATAAAAAATACAATTGAAATTCAATTATATAAATTAATTTATATTCATTTATAAAAATATACCGCGTGTATAAATCAAATCATGAGTTTCGACACATTAAGATAATGAGGCTGCTGCTGATAATGATGATGGTCAGTATTATTATTATTATTATTATTATTATTAGTGGTAGTAGTAGTAGTAGTAGTAGTAGCACTGTTGCCTCACAGCAAGAAGGTCCCAGGTTCGATTCATGGGCAGAGGCCTTTCTGTGTGGAGTTTGCATGTTCTCCCTGTGTTTGCGTGGGTTTACTCCGGTTTCCTCCCACAGTCCAAAAACATGTATGTTAGGTTGATTGGAAATTCTAAATTGCCGATAGAAGTGAGTGTGTGTGGCCCTGTGATGCCTTTTGCCCTGGGATGGAGCCCTGCGAATTAGGGAATAAGCAGGTATCGAAGATGAATTCACGAATGAATGAATATTAACAATGTAAGCTCATCTATTAATAGTACTTCTTCTATCTATAGAATGTCTTTTGTGTAATATCAATATTGTGTAACACTTTGTAATGTTACACTTAGTAATGATATATACATTATTTCTTTTTACTCTGTTTATTTATGTTTTTAAACCTAATTAGTCATATAAAAAGTCACACTCTTTAAGACTGTGAACAGTGGCGTGTCAGGCAATATAACCAGATCAAATGATGAGCAGCTGAGCTCTATCTAACGACTAGCTTGCTAGTTTTTATAGTTAATAATAGAAAAATAAACTTATTTGTGTTCACTAAGTCTTTCGAGGCAGGAAATATAGAGAACCTGAACTGCTTGTGTGACTTGGCAATATGCAGCCACTGTCATGATGCACAGCACCGAATGTCCCAAAAATAGCCAAATGTCCAGGGAATAGAATATTTTTTTCGCTTTAATATGTCATAAATATTCTATATTTACCCACTAGCAAGATAGAATTTTCACTAGCTCTCTTGTTTGCCTCTGGAGTTGTTAAGTAGCTGTTATTTATTTAATTTTATACTTTATACTGTAGTTTCTCCATTCTTAATTACAAATGTACGTCGGTGCTTGAGCTCAAGCTATTTCTAATTAGCATTTACACATCAAATTTAGTATTCATTAAAAGTGCATTTAATTAATCACTTAGTTTAAAGTCCATGCATTTTAATTTAAAGATTAAATTAGCAGTTTTAAATAATATGCATAATTTAGCCATTTAGTATGGACAAACAGTATAGCTCCTTTTAACGAGAGAGAGAGAGCTAGTGCGTGCCTACAGTGTGCTATGGACGCGTTACTCTGTATTATTGTTTAGTAGTTTTCGAGCTCTCTGAGCTTTGCTTATTAGACATTTAATTCAGAATGTTCTCTAAGTGTGACTGGTGTTTCTAACTTGGACTTTCTGGACTGGAAGTGCATTTTGCATAGCATAGACTGCATTAAAATGGCACGCAATTGCACATTTGCACTTTATTTGTAATAGTCATACTGCACTACCTCTAATCGTTATTCATATTGTTTATATATTTTCCTCGTTCCTACTTGAAGGGAAGTGATACTGTAGCTCAGTGGTTACAGCATCAAATCACAGCATCATCAAGCTGCCATTGTTGGGTCTCTGTACAAGGCCCCTCAACCAGCAACTGCTCAGTTAGTTAAAAAAAGTCACTCTGAATAGGGGCGTCTGAAAATATGCCAGAAATTAAGTTAAAATATATTTAAATTTACTTCGATGTTCAGTCTATTTTTATCAGAGCTGTGTAAAACATCGATACAAATAACTATCGTGATTTTTTTCACAATAGTGTATCGATATTCTAACCCCTAGTATCGATAAATATTTTAAATTTATGTTTTAAACTGATTAAAGTTAAAATGTTATTAAAACTCCCAGTATGTGTTAAACGACCTCCTCCTCCGCTTCTGTAGTTGTGGCTGACATAGCGAAAAAATAGCGGCCCTTCTGCCTAAGTATTTGTTGTATTCTTAGCTATTTGTTTTGTTTATATTTTGAGGTATTGCAAGGTATTGTGGTAATTCCTGTATTGCAATATATTGTGATTTATTGTATCAGGACCCACGTGACATGCTATGTATCGAATCGTGAAGCCCTTGCAATTACGCAGCCCGAATTTTTTATGATTTATCTAAGAAAAGCATTTCGCATTATGTGCTACAAACTGTGTCTGTCACATACAACTATATTATACATACAGATAAAATGACAAGCTTGAGCACATTTGATTTGGCTTTGTGTAAAAACACATTTACATTTCGATCTACTGAATAGTAGTTGTGTTGTACAAGTGCAGGTGTGCAGCTGTGTATAACCAAATGTTCATGTGTAAGAATAATTAAAACCCTGTTATTGTAATCCTGTGTCTTTACTTTATTTGGTTTTTCCTTCCAGACAAGAACAGTCATAAAGAAATTAGCTGTTGCTCCCAAATGGAAAAACTACGGTTTAAGAATATTCGGCTTCGTTCACCCCTACAAAGACGGTAATCATTCAGCTACACACTCACACCTCATTCCCTGTTTCAGTGTACACACTGTTATAGAGAGTTAGAATCTAGTGCACATGACTACTAGCAATTAGAGAAGACACACTAGAACTGTCTGAAACACAGAATTACGGCTATACGGATAAATTAAAAAATTTGGCTTAGGTTATTATATCGTCGTAGACTAATGATTTAAGTTAAATTAATTGAGTTGAAAATTACTTAGACACAGAATTAACCCTTATAGTTGTTTGCAAGCCCAACGTCCCTAGTGCAAAAAGTCATTCCAGAATACAACATATTGATGTTAATTTTAATACATGCATTCACTTAATTATGATCATTTAAATATTTTTTATTTAGTAGATTATGTTGTGTTTTGTAAATGTTATTTTGTGCATTTTTATATTAAACATATGTAAATATGTTTAAACATTTGTTCAACCTATTTATTGGTTTTAATACTCATTTAAAATATTTACATTTTTCAAGTTGCATAGAGGGGCAATAAGTCAAATTATATTGCCAGATTATTATTATTACTAACAATACTAATAGAAGGGAACATTGCAGAAGTGCGGGTAGATCTGTACATAGTATACAGTATATACGTACATAGAATTTATAAGCTGGCATTAAGTGCAGTGGAAGCTTCACTACTATATTTTGGCAGCTTAACACATAAAATGTCAATGTGTTGTATCTTCAGGGGATTTCCAGTTTGCTGTGGCGTCTGATGATAACGCGGAGTTCTGGTTAAGTTCAGATGAGAGCCCGCTCAATGCCCGTCTGCTCGTCTACGTGGGCCAGGTTAGTTTACAGCTTTATCAGTCATGAGGTATCTAGATATGAAAAAAAAAATACTATTGCTCGTCATTCTTTCCTGAGAAGCAATTTTCTATGATGATGATAAAACCAGTCTTAGTCCTAGACGCCATGTCCGCCAAGTATTGACAAAATGTCTTATCAAATGGCACCAACAATTAAACTATTGTAGGAGTTTTGCCATTGGTTGGATTTTACTGAATTTGCAATAACTTGTGTTTGTTTGATGGAAAAATTATTAAAAAAATTAAATGAAATTAAAAAAATAAAATAAAAATATCTGTGTGTATAGGATTATGTGTTTTGACACATTAAAATGACGCTGCTGCCGCTAATGATGATGATGATGATGATGATGATTATTAGTAGTAGTAGTAGTAGTAGTATAAAGTATTTTAAATGACTGATGATAACCCTGTGTAAAATGTTAATAATTAATAAAGTATATTATGTTTCATCAGAATTTTTATTAAAATCACAAACTTTAGTAAGATCACTATTAATTATATTAATGATTTTAAATAATCTATTCATAACAATTAATCTATCTATTGAATATCTTTTGTGTAACATTTTTCATTTTTAGAAAATATGTTATATCTCAGGTAAATCACCTAAAGAAGCTGTTGTGTTTACAAATAGTGATAATACTATTGTGTGAATGTATGTTATATTAATAGTATAGATTTTTTATTATATATATATAAGAATTTATTAAATAAATGATATGTGGTCAGTTTTACCATTTTCTTGCCCCTAAAAATAACTCTGAACAAAATGCACTGTAATTGGTTGCTGTCTATTTTATTCAGACATCCTTTTGGACAGTTCTAGTCCCAAAAAATAAGAAAGTCCAGACCTCCTTCGGTCAGTTCTATGAAGGCTCCATAGATAACTCCAGCATACCAGTTCCCCCCTAAAAACACCTGTACTTGTTTGTTAGCAGGAGTTCTGTTTAAATCCTGGGATAAATTTCCATTGCTGTAGAAAGGTCAGGTTTGCTTCTTGCATGTTGTTACCAAGCTGCAGTTTAACCTCCACCCACAACCCACACATCAGAAGTTCATCTTTTTCCTACAGGCTTAAACGCATCACTGGAGCAAAAACCTTTGGCTCAAGTGACAGATTTAATGCCAGATCAGTGAATTCATCCTGGAGTGACTGCGCTAAAACAAATGAGCTTTATGCTAAATTAGGCCAATGGCGTAATTAAATTCAGCTCGACTTTAATTAAAAAGAAGTCCCATATCTTTTAATGAGTGATCGCTTCAGCAGTGAACTATCTTCATGGACATGGGCATGATTACTTTCAGCAGGCTTCTGTGCATAATGATACTCTGACACTTACTGCTTCCATTCCATGGCTTAAAACCCTTTTGATAGATCTGAGAAAATAATGTGGGAAAATAAACATCACCATTGGATCTTCTGCTGCTCTGGCAAAGAGATTGTGTTAGTTTGAATAGAGATGTTGGAACTGTGAATATGCAAGCTATATCAAGCCATCCTGAAGCATAGATGATTGGCTCCTGCTGTGGGATCTCAATGAAAAAAACAACAAGTGTGTTGCTTGTGAAAGACCTCTGTTGTTTAGATTTCAGTACTTCTTGCCCAGTTTTGTCTTCTTGGCCAGGCTTCTTGAACTCTAATCACACCCTTTTTTTCAGAGTGCAGAAGAATGTTGTCCAATCGAATTCACCCTGGTCTCCATGGACACTGCAGGAAGCTAGCCAATGGTACACCAGGGTCTCTCATCAGTGGTACAATATTAGCCTGGCTGTTGGCCTTTGTGGAGCATAAACCTTTTTGTAGTGTGTGTAACTTTAATCAAAGTGCATGGCCGGCAGCTACTTGCTAATTAAATTTCCCTCTGGTAAAATATCTGATCTACAGGGACAAGAAAAAAAATGAGGGACTGTGAGAAAATGGTGCCCGTGTAAAAGTGCAGTTAACTGTGTACCCTGAAGCCTTTGTGTTATTTTTGAGTGTGTGTGTGTGCGCATGCTTTGATGCAAGGTCAGTGTATTGATCATTTCTTCTTGAGAGAAGTCTTAGCACACCTCCACACACAAACACACTCACACATACAACGGAGGATTCAATATCCTGCCCCGAAAGTGTTTGATCTATTGGAAAGTGGAGGCAGCACGTGATTCTGTGTCTCGGTGAATAATTGTAGCCTGTCCAGAATTTCTACTGATTTCCTGTTGCCCCGGCAGCATCTCTCAAAGAAATCCAGTCGGGCAGAGAGCAAGAAAGCAGCACTGAGGCGCAGCGTGTCAACCACCAGCTCTGAAATGGAGAGTTGTCTGGAGGGCGTACGTCTCAATAGACTGGTCTGTGTTTAAAATAACATGACTCCTGGGGCAACCTTTTTTTTTTAGTTCTGTGCTCCTCTGGGAAAAGGAAAAATAGAATGTGAGCAAAAAGACATGGGTTACACACACATGCACACATACAGAGAGAGAGAGTGAGAGAAAGTGAAAAGGAAAAAGATGACACACATACAGAGACGAGAGGAAACATGCACAGAGGAGAGATACAGAGAGAGAGAGAGAGAGATGAAAAGAGAAGAAAAAGAGAGAGAGAGAGCGAGAGAGAGAAGAGAGAGAAGGAGAGAGAGGAGAGAAAGAGGGGAGAGAGAGAGAGAGAGAGAGAGAGACCTGGACTTTCAAACATCATTAATTTTTCAGGTTGTTTTCTACATAATAAAACAGGTTGACTTAATACATTTTTAAAAATCCCGAAAATCATCAATAAATTCAGTTGAAATGTCAATAATTTTTGTAAAAAAAACAGACAGTATAAAAACTTTGTGTTGTTCTTTTTTAAAAAAACACGAGTTATGGCGCAAAGCAGAGTTCACTATTGCTAACAGAATACAGAGCGTTCTCTTTGCACCACACATCTGAGAGAGACGAGAGAGCGAGAGAGCGGGAGAAGGTGGGAGGATTGAGAGAGAGAGAGAGAGAGAGAGAGAGAAAGAGAGAGAGAGAGAGAGAGGAATAGAAGAGAGAGAAAGAGAGGAGATGGGAGGGATGGGAGGGAGAGGGAGAGAGAGGAGGAGAGAGAGAGAGAGAGATGAGAGAGGGAGAGAGAGAGAGAACAGGAGAGAGACAAGAGAGAGAAAGAGAGGAGAGAGAAGAGAGAGAGAGAGAAGAGAGAGAATGAGAGAGAGAGAGAATGGGAGAAAAGGAGAGAGAGAGAGGAGAGGAGAGATTGAGAAAATGAAAGAAATGAAAGAAAGAATGATTGAGAAAGAAAGAAAGAATGAAAGATAAAAAAAGAAAAAGAAAGAAAAGAACGAAAGAGAAGAAAGAAAGGGATAAAGAAAGAGGAGAGAGAGAGAGAGAGAGAGAGAGGAGAAGAGGAAAGAAAGGAGGAAAGAAAGAAAGAAAGAGAAGAAAGAAAGAAAGAAAGAAAGAAAGAAAAAAAAAGCGAGAGGGTCAAAGAAATAAAGAGAGAGAGAGAGAGAGAGAGAGAGAGAGAGAGAGAGAGAGAGAAAGACTTTTGACTTTTTTACACATCTTTATTTACACTAGTCACATATCATGAAAGCAGTGACTAAATAAATAAATAAATAAATATGTTTTAACAAAAGTTAATAAATTAGTTTAAACATTGGTGATTATTAGTTTAGCTCTGCTGCTAAGTAAAGTTTAACACCTGCAACAGAGCACAAAGCATTCTCCCAACACCACACACATTTAAACACATCTAAGTCACGAGAGAGAGAGAGAGAGAGAGAGAGAGAGAGAGAGAGGGGAAGAAAGAAAATGAGTGTGAAATGAGCAATATGTTAGGTTTATGTAATATGACAGGCTCTACTGTACCCGGAATGAGTTTTCCTAATTCACATAATCCCACATTTGGCTAAAGTTCAGGTGCATTAAAAACACCCACCCACCAAAAAGTGATCTAGCTGCATTTTACATGTACATTTCTTTCTTTTGGCAGGGCCGTTTTCCCCGCGTGCCTTAACAAGAGAGCAAAATAAAATGCTAAGCAAAAAGGTGTTAAAGGAGCTGACAGTGACACAAGTGCTGCAAGGCTGCGTTTTTACCAACCGACCAGAGGAAAAGGATAATAGCTATCGAGAGAACATGGCTATAAAAAGAGGGGTTGGATTGCTAGTACTCAGGAGTGCCATCATGAAGCCATCTGTCAAAATCCTACAACTCAGGCATGACTAACTTTAAGTGCACTGTCAAGTGATATGTTAATCCAGCTATTTAGAACCAAAGGAACCAAATGTTTGTTTTATCAAGTATTCACACACATAGATATGCGCATAAACCTTGTTTATGTACTCGTATGCAGACTCCCCTAGTGGCAGATAAGTGTAATGGCGACTAAACTAATTAGAAATCACGCCCATCAAACTATCCTAATCATATCGGCGTGATCGACAATCATTCCTGACTCAACAAGTTGCAGACAAGTGACACAGATGAGTTGTAAAGTCATATAGAAGACACATCTGAGGATGGAAAGGGGTTTTGACAATGACTGATTGTTTCTTGGTCGAATGTTTGGCACATGCAGATTTGTGCAAGAAAACTCAGAAACTGCAGGAAGCTTTTTGCTCAAATTGATAAGTGGCTCATCAGTCATTTTTAACCGGTCTGTGGCAGCAGCGTGCCAACAAAATGCAGCAATACCGACTCTGTATACGACTGTTCTTTCTGCTTTAATGGTTTCAGTGACATTTTAGAGGAATTAAAAACAGCTCTGGCATTTACCAGCAGGAAGTCGAAGAAGACATGTCTCCTATGGTACATTTTCAAATGATGTAAAATCAAGAAAAAGGGGGCCTCACAATAGGATACATATCGAGATACACGACATATCGCACGACAAAAATTGGATACACCCTTATTTTTCCAACCATTATTGCTTCTGTAACAATGGCCGTAAGTTTCAGCGACATCTACCTGCGTGGAGGTGGAAATTATTTGACACGCAGGGTTACAAGGTTTTAATGAAATATTAGTGTAAATGTAAACATAATTGAAATATGTATCGATACATGACGTTAGATTATGGATACATTGAGGAAAAATCTATTGCGATAGTTAGCCGTATTGATATTTTTACACAGCCCTAGTTAAAAATGACTACTTAGTGCCTACGTGGTATAATAATTCGGATTGGAGGGTAAAATCACCTTTGACCCTTAGCACAAAAATGCTGATCCAGTTCAAGTTCAAGGAGCTTTATTGTCATTTCAGCTCATATATAGCAGATGCAGTACACAGTGAAATGAAATAACGTTTCTCCAGGACCCCCTGGTGCTACACAAAACATAGAATTCCACAAAACAACAAAGATCCACTAAACACAATAGACATAAAGTGCATGTGTGCAGCCTAGTGCAGACAGTGCAGAAACAGACAGTGCAGTAAACAATACAAACATTACAAAGACAGTGCAAAGAAGACAATAGAGAGAACGAAACATAACGCCATACAGAACATTCGATAGCACCAACCAGATTGTAAAATGAGGTAAGACGAGGAATGTGCAAATTAACAACAATATTGTGCAAATAGCATTGTAAAGTGACCGTGCTTAACAAAAAAATTAGTTTTTTTGCTGATGAAAAGAGATTAATGTAATACTGACCACCATCTTAATCAAAATTAAATGTATCCATTGATGATTCTTTGCTGGTTTGCCTTTGTGTATTTTTGTATATGTCATCCACACAAACTAAAGCCACAAAAATTTACCCATGCCTCTGTGTCCCACGGATATATTTTACCTTTCTCTAGACGTACAAATGTAATGTGCAGTTTCCAACTTGGCCTTTTGATTGAAGACATTGCAATGTTTACTTTGTTCTAGGTTAAGCTCTGTAGTCTATTGGTATACATATATTTTCCTCTTATAAATACATTTGGGAAATTTACAGAAGCTGTCGTCTCAGGAGAAAGAAGCCGGTAGTGTGTGCCATCAACAGTGCTTTACTAATTCCAGCCTGAAAAAAACGAGTCTGTACTTGGCAGCAGGTGTAATTAGTTTTGGCCAGGATCACACTTGTGTGTTTATGCCGACAGCGATGCTGTGTATGTGTGGCATGCCAGCAAATACACTCCTGATGATGATGAGAGCGTATGCAAGTCCCTAGTATAGGCAAAGCCTTTGATAGCTGCTCGGGGTGTGTACCGTTATGCATTTTAGAACAAAGCAGGCTTTGTGGAAGACTTTTGCATGCTTGTGGAACCAGGAACCTTTGTGATTGCTCACCCAAGTGTGAGATGTTCACAGCTGCTTGGAATTGAAGAGGAATGCTAAAGAGAAGCCCAGATTCCCCAGCTGTGATGAGATCCCAGTGCTTCCTGTTTTGTGGATTAAGAGTAGAGAGGCTTTAATTAGAGCTGCAGATGCATCACTCCAGAGAGAAATAAACTTGTCTTTGCAAAGCGAGCCGGGAAAGGATGCAGAAGGACTGACTGAGAAATACTAAGACTTGACTAATACTTTGATCTTCCTCTTTCTGTTATCTGCCTCTTACATCATCCTTCTTCATTCATGTTACACTTTACTGTTGGTTGTTTAATTTCTTTACAGGCAACTTCCGACACTTTATCTGGACGCTTTATTACGGCACACTAATGTTGTTGTCAGTCGTGATCAGTTTACAATGTAAGATGTTCTTGGATTTACATGACACTTCTGGTGCAGTCATTTGGTCCACCATATTAGAAGACATTTTGAAATCATTTAACAGTCAGACTGGCAAAGAGCAACTAGTGTGCACTGTGTGTTGGGAAGTGGTAATGCAGTGGTTAAGGTGTTAGACTGCTAAGTGGAATATTGGGGTTCGATTCCCAGCAAGGCCTTTAACCCCCAATTGCTCAGTTGTATAAAAGAGATAAATGTAAGTCGCTCTGGATGAGGGCATTTACTCGTGTCCCGTGGCTCATGGCTATCAGGGTCGAAATACCGATTGACTCGTCAATAGTGAAGTGGTCATGCTTAAGGAACCGCAGCAGCATAATGTTGCAAGAGTTTAAACTTAATCTTTGGTTCACCAGCAGCCAATGAGATTCATAGCTTTACTTCTGAATACCAGTCAATACTGGTCCTGTAATTGAGTAAAAAAAAACCCAGTCTCATTTTTCTGGTAATTTCTGCAGACACAATGTCTTTATCCACTTCCATTTCTTTACTGTTATTTGCTCTTTCTTATTGCTGTTATTGCTCTTGTCTGTTTTCTTGTTGCGTCATTTGTGTCTGTTAACTCTGTAACAAGTAGAACCTCTGGAGAAAGCTCTATTTGGAGAATATGCCCCACCTGCCTGCCTCTATGTGTGTGTGTTTTTCCAGTCTCTGACAGGTGTGATAATTATGCTTTCCATTTAGCCTCCAAATTAATCTACAGCACAGCACCAAAAGAACCGAGCATACCAGAACACTACTCAACATGTCGGCTGTGTATTGTAGACTTGTTCTTCCCAGTGTTTTTTGGGTATCTGAATTTTTTGTTTAAAATGCACTTATAAAAATAGCTACTGAGTTTATATACACCAATTAGCTGTAACCACCTGAGTAATATTATGAAGGCCCACCGAAAGTAGCTGTGACTTGTCAAGGGATGTACTTCACAAGACCTTCTAAGATGTGCTGTGGTATCTGGCATTGGCATGTTAACAGCAGGTCCTGTATGTTTAGGTGTGTGTGTGGGGTGTGTGTGGGTGGGGATTTACTGGACTTCCCATAGATGTTTAATCAGAATTTGCAGACTTTGAGGCCAATACAACACTTCAAACTCTTTGTTTGTTGTTGGTGAATGTCACAGTAGCACAATAACATCCAAATGATTGTCAGGATGCAGGTTTTTCCAGCAAAATATTGCCCCAGGAATCAAACTTCTCTGTCACATCTTCTTATAGTGCATCTTAGTACCATTTGTCACTTTAGACCAAACCATCACATTTTTGGCTATTGTCCACCTACTCATCTCTATGCTGCATAATATACAATGCTGGGTAACCCATGTTCCTTAAGTTACTTTGTTCTCCTTGTTTTCCAGTTACCCCTGCCCTATCAACTGCTGATTACACAGTTCAGGTGTGTTCTGTCAATCAGAGGGTAGGAGATACCAAGTCAACAGGTCCATTCCAACCTTATCTGAAATAATATCTTCCACCTACTGTTTGACTGAACACATGTGAACCGAAGTCAATTAAGAAAGATGGGTTACCCAGTCCTGATAGTACATCCCAAAATCTAACAGATGCCATTGTAATAGAATACTCAGTAGTATTATACTGTACCCCAGAAGATGCCCGATGACATGATGATGATTAATGTAATTTATAGCAAATGACAGGCATTCAAAATAGATGGTCTGACTTCCTCTTCCTCTTCTTCTGTTTTAGTTGGGTTCAGAGTGGACAGCACCAGGGGAGTTTACTAAGTTCAGGTCTCAGGCTTCTAAGTCTGTTCAGTAAGTACACACACACACACACACACGCACACACACACAGACATTTTCATGCTAACAGTCTCTATCAGCCCTCTGATAGAACTACAGTGATTTTCTTTACATCTTCAATGCTGTTTGTCGTGTGGCTTCAATTCTTCAGATTTACACTGTCCTGTGCCAATGGGACACCTGCACACATTGTTCGATTTTGTCCCTTCTCAGTTTGTGATGCTACTAACTGGACTGGCAATTAGAAGAAATAGGTTTCTTTTGTATGGCATTTATCTGCCTTTAAACGTTTGCTCGTCATTCTTTGGAAACTGAGTAATGATGGGTTGCTATGCAGAATCAGTAAAGTATTAGGTAGTACTTGCAAATGTAGCTGTAGTTATTTAAAGTCTTGTTATCAGTACTTTACACAAATTGTGTGTTAAATTGAACTCATGCTCTGTTTCAGTGATTTGCAGAACCATAAAAAGATTTGCATGTAAGGGAGGGGTGGACAAAAGGTCTTTTACAGTGTATTAATCTTGTTTGTCAAATGAGCTCCCTCTCCAGTGATTAATAGCGTTTTCAAAGCCTGGTTACAAAAATATATGGTGTTGAAGATTTAGTGGATGTATCATCGTAGTGATTTTCTTCTGCTAGGATTTCTGTACAAAAGTGGGCCGGGCATTCAGTCAATACTGTATAGGAGGACCAATTTATGATGCTCTCTAGGATGCATTTAAATGCTGCTACGCAGTGCATAACATTTACAGCATGTGGCAGACGCTCTTATCCAGAGCGACTTACACTTATCTTATTTATACAACTGAGCAACTAGGGGTCAGCGGCCCAACAGTGGTAGCTTGGTGGAGCTGGGAATCAAACCCAAAATCTTCGGGTTGTATATGAATATATATATATATATATGTGTATTCCAGGTCTTAAGGTAGAACAAAACAGTGTACGGTATAATGTGTTTGGTGTTAAAGAAAAGCCCAGAGTTAACAACTGTGTCAAAGGTGAGAACATGCTTTTGGCCAGATCAGCAACACTGGTGTATCTGTGAATGTATGTAGGTGTATCTAAGTCGAAAATCAGAATTTACCAGAATTAAGTTCAGAAGCTTAACCACAAGATAATAACCTTCGGCAACCCTTTGAAACATAAAGACTCGATTACATCACATCACAAACAATAAAAACAAGCCTAGAGTTAGTGAATATCCCACAGACGGATTAGACCTATTTTATCTTGTACCAAACAATGAGAATAAAAGGATAGTAGATGAAGGGAAAGAAAGCTTATGATCTGAATGTTATATTATCCTATGGCTTGGGTGTGTATAGGTTCCAAAAAATGGTTCTTTGTGTTTGTTTATGATGTGACTGCTAAAAGTATATATTTACGCAGGTCCAGCCAATGTACTTCAAACCCATCAGACAGGTCTTAACCAGACTTGACTAGAGACTTAACTGCCGGTTTATGGCGACTTAGTGAAAAGTCACTCGACCCAAATCTAGTTTGGAATGATATTTTTAACTGAATACAGAAACAGTTAATGCCTGGCAGAACACACCAAGGATAAAACCCAGCAACTGGTGATGTCTAACGGTTTCAGACGTTAAGCAGTCTTTGATTTTCAATATAATTTCAGACTTCGAGTCGATGCCTATTTTTTTTTTGTTGCCATAAAAACTGGGGGGGGCAGGGGCACATTTGTAAAGTGCTGCAATTCTTACACCCTTTACCACTTAAAAAAAAAATACAATTACTGCTGAATAACTGGATATTATCATCCTGTATATTGCGTTAGACAGCCATATGTGGCAATGTCCAAATATATATGGTCTCAAGTATTTTTAAAATAAATAACTAAATAATAGCTACTTACTGCTTAGAAGACTGCATGCAGACTTTACCTAATTAATCGATTAGGTTAATTGAAGCTAATAAGATCTCTCTGATAATCTGAGTGTACATAGTGGAATTCTCTACATTCAAATTAATGCAGAACATCTGCTCAAATGGCACCCTTTAAATACTAGAAAGGGCTTCATGAGTTATTACCTATCATAAAGCAGGGTTTGAATAAACAGTATAATGCCAGACATTTAAAGCAATTTTATCCCATGGGAACCAGAGGCACACACATGCACATTTAACTTCCCTGCATTATTCATTATGTGGGTTTTTTTTTCTTTTGAATCTATCTCCTTTTTCTTCTCTCCCTGAAGCTGTACTCTGTAAAAGACTACACTACAATAGAGAGAGCAGCTATATAAATAAATATGGGATACTGAGCACATTCTGCTCATCTCACTGGCCCCAGGGTTTTATATCTAAGCTTATTGAGCAGAGGCACCTAACTGAAGATTTCCTAGTGTCGGGGTATATGGGCAAACTGAAGCAGCCCTATCTTTGTGGTACATTTTAAAACCATGCCACAGATTAAACAAGGAGGTAAAAAGCTTTTTACCCCTTCTGATTAACCCCTTCGACAATTAAGCCATTAGAAGAACCTCACTGTAGTTGTCACGTCACAGATCAGGGTTGGTCAACTTTATTAGCAGTTTCGGCTCTGTGGTTAAGGCTGTGAGTTACTAAAGAGGTGGTCAAAGGTTTAATCCCCAGCGCTGCCACTGATGTCCTTTTTTTTACCCTTTTTGTCCCAGGGGCACTGTGTTCTGACCCCAGCTTCCTAACAAGCTGGGATATGTGAGAGAAAAGTTTACTGTATAACTTTTGTATATTTATATTGTCATATATATATATGAAGTGTAATTTACTATATGTCTGTGCAGTATCTGGAGCTAAGCAGGTTATTATTGTTCCAAGTGAAGCACCAGAAAAGGTCAAGTCAACAAAGAGCTAAAAACAGAAAGATCTTTGTTAGAGGAGTGCCATGGTAATACATACACACAGGAGACATTTGTGCTGAGTACACACTGATATGCCATAACATTTAAAACAGCTGCCTAATATTGTGTGGTTAAAACAGCTCTAATCCATCAATGCATGAATTCCACCAGCTTTCTGAAGGTGTGCTATGGTATCTGGCACCGATACGTTAACAGCAGATCCTGTTTGTTCAGCACATCCTACAGATGCTTGAGCGGATTTGGGATATTTGGAAGCAAAGTCAACTCGTTATTATTTGCCATGACTAAACAATTTTACACCTTTTTGTTGTAGGCAGTATAAACTTTTTTTCAGCAGTTTGTGCTACAGTGGCTCTTTTGTAAAGATTTTACTTGACGGGGTTCTAGACGCTCCCAATCTAAAGCCGGCTTTACACAGTGCAGTTTTTGGCTATTATGACGGTATAAACATGATCATCATGTCACGCTGTAGAATCTTTGTTTGTCATAATGTCAGACTTTACGACAGTCTAAACACATCAAAAACGAACGCACACAGGAAGACCTGACCGGAGTGTCCGTGACACATTCAGTGACCCGCACGCTCTTGCTAAGTACTAGCTAGCAAACAAAAACTGTAGCGGTACCTCAATAAGATTAATTTCTTGTTGTGCTGTCCACTGGACTCAATTCTACATTTTCAGGAGGTAGTTAGAAGTTGTCAAGATAATTGCATCATCAAGCTTGGCACTCCTATTTGTTCTCGGTTTGACGGCCGGCGTAGGAGAAATCACACTGCAGTCAAGTGTGTGAAATCTTTTGACAATGTTAAACTAGCCATTAAAGACAACAGATTTCAGCATCGGGTTAAATGATTTTAAATCCTTTCATGCGAACAAATCGTGGCTAAAATCGTGGCACAGTGATTAATAAGCTTCAATGATGCTCAGATGCTGTGTTTTGGGTGCACCCGTTTCCTGCATATGAATTAGTGATGTTTTTTAGACACTCTTTCTTAGTTGATTATTTACTACAGAGTCACACAAATTGTTACTCATGCCTTATTTTCCTGCTTGAACACAATAACTTTGAGAACTGACTGTTCATTTGCTGCCCAATATATCCCACTCCCTGACAGTGTAATGGGATAATCAATATTATTCACTTCACCTGCTTGATTTAGCTTCTTGTCCTATACAATACGGGTAGACTTCTCCTCGTATTTAAAACTCAATACCATTGGAAAGAAAAATATATAATTTATAATATCTCACATGCATTTTTTTCAACCAAACAATTAAACACATAATGGCTGTTTTATAGTAAAGAAGGAAATAAGGATGAAACCGCTACAATTCAGATTGTAGTGATTCCCATCTCTGTTATTCATAGGACAGAGACGAATTAAAAATAAACACGTTTATTCTTTGACAGTATGTGACATTGAATAGGTTTAATCTGTCCCAGACCTGCTGTCTTTTCCACTCAAAATCTGCCAGCTCAACAGAAAGGTCTGGTATTAAACTAGCTAGCAGATGAGGCAAAATAGATTATCATTGGCCTTATGTTTAGAGCTACATTGACTGGTGACTAACTGATAAATCATTTTATTTGTCTTTGTCTGCCACCTGCTAGGATTTTCTGGTTCTTCTTTTTTCTATTGAGTCTTATTAATTTAATTGTATTTGAACAGAAACATTTTTTTTTTTACTTTGCAAATTGAAAAAAAAAATATTTATGGACATTTTTTGTCTTTACTGCACGCCTGTAAAAATAGCAACGGCGTCCTGTGGCATGGTAACGACTCTGCAATCCCAAAGTAGCTCAACAAAATAATAATTTTAAAAAAATGAACAATTCCCAGTCTAACACTCATTACATTGCCAGCTGTACTGTATTACTGTATTATGTAATCCCTAAAGAGCCTGAGGCAGATGTACGAATACTTCACAGGGGTACTAGAACTGTTGATGAAACTGCAGTATGTCTATTCAAAGACTATCGGGAAACCAGTTGTTACTCATCAGATCAGTGTTCGGGTAGAGTATGCTGTGACTGCGGTATGTGTTTTGTATAGAATAATGGCCGTTTTCCTTTTTTTGTCTAATAAAGAACGTAATTGAGCATGCATTAAAAATACATTTTTTAAGCCGTACCTCTCGCTTAATACTACAAAAAAACTTCTGTCTCTTCTTAAAGAATGTATTAGACTTAACTCCATATGTTCCAGGAAGCTACAGTATCATTTAAATGAATATTTCTTCAGTTGTATAATTGTAGTGAGTCATCTCAACGCGAAATGCTAGACTTCTGGGATTCCAGCCAGAAATCCACTAGCTTACACAGAAATCTCTGTTGATGCCCTCTAGAGAACAACTGAAAGAAAAAAAAAACCATGCAAATTTTAGTCATTACTAAGCCTGGGCTTCATCTGAGCAGTTGAGTGTTAAAAACTTTTGATCTAATAGATGGTAGTGAGTTAAGTGTATTCCCTAAACGCTAAATCTGTTCGATCGAACTCCAGCTATAACTATTTATTGATTTTTTTATTTATATAGTGCCTCTAACAATTAACATTGTCCCAAAGCTGCTTTACAAAATGTAAACTGTGGATTAAGATCCCTGATGAGCAAGCCTGGGGTAACTGGGGAAAGGACACACATCCGAAAAGGAAGAAACATGACTGAAAAGGCAACCAGTATAAAATTACTTCTTACACAGATAGATCTTAGAAATGTAACAGTAGTAAGTGTATTGCATATATCTTGAATGTATAAAGTTCAATTGTCCCCTGAAATACAGAGTGCAAGATGGACGAGGCAGTAATGTGGGACAATCCACAGAATACAAAGAAAGTTGATGTGCAGTCTTTCTTAAAAACAGCTACTGATTCTTACGTTAAAGAAGCTCCGAACATAAGCGGGGCATCAGGATGGTCCTCGGAGCAGATAGATCTAATCAATCAGCAGGAGGAGTGTCTCACGAAGTTTTAGGAGCTAGTTTTTTGGTGAGCTTGTTGTGAGAATTATCTTAGAACTTGAATTGATTCTGATGGTTTCTGACTTAGGACCTGATTTGGTCATTAAAAATGTCAACTCAATTTGCCGTGGAAGCCGCTGACTGTTGCAAGCTGTTGACTTGACATGGACTTGCAAACTCTGGACCTGGGACTTAATTTAGTCATTGGAGCAGCTTACATGCCATTTGAGTAAGACATCTGCTGGTATGGAACTCTATTATTTGTGACAGCTGCTGAATAGGAGGTGATATTATACTTTAGAACACATGACTGGAACATTGCTGAATAACTGTAGATTGTATATATCCATCATGGAGTTTCTGATCCCTGTGTACTGTATATGTGCTCTGATTTGACTTAATAATAATCTACTTGTGAATGTCACTCAGCAGCGATGCTGGCCGTCAGAAATGAAGAGCATAGTTGCAAAAGTTGTCAATTTTTGTATTTGAAGCAAATAGGAAAAGGCTGCTTTTCTAGGTACTGGATGTAAAAGGAATCCACAACGATGAAAAAAAATCACAGAGGTACTATTTGAAAGATCTGAGAATAAATGTCAAGAATGAAGTGAGGAGGAGACAAAAAAATAGTTGGATGGGAAAAGGTTGTGAGGGCAAGGTGGAAATAAGTGTTAAAGGTTGACAGTTGGGAGACAGTAGATTAAGCCTGGTGGAAAACTGATGCAGCACTGTGTACTCTAAGCAAAAACAGCAGCTCACGGTTTAAACACTAAAAAACACTAAAATCTCTGAAAATGTATCAGCTACTTCGGTTGGGTCAAAATTTTAATCAAGTATGACGCTAGAACTTATTCATGCATGAACATTAAAAACTGCACTCTGTATCCTGTATGGTGAAAACACAAATAATTGTCTATCTATCTATCTATCTATCTATCTATCTATCTATCTATCTATCTATCTATCTATCTATCTATCTGTCTGTCTGTCTGTCTGTCTGTCTATCTATCTATCTGTCTGTCTGTCTCAATCTGTCTGTCTATCTGTCTATTTATGCTTGTCTGTCTGTCTGTCTGTCTGTCTGTCTGTCTGTCTGTCTGTCTGTCCATCCATCTGTCTGTGAATTTATCCGTCTATCTATCTGTCTATCTTTCTATCTGTCTATATATTTATGCTTGTCTGTCTGTCTGTCTGTCT